>CM060846.1:63922500-64522500 GCA_030762175.1 Metallyticus violacea
TAGATGAACATGTGCTTTGTCCCTGTGTATATATATATATATTAAGTGTTAGTACATAATACTATCAACATTTTACATCTACGTTCATTATTTCAACTTATTTTCTATGATTCGCATTGAACTGATGCCAATAAAAATAGGAATTTTTAAACTCTATATCACAATACAAAAATATGCATACGATATTTTAAACCGTATTACATAATACATATGCATGTATAACAGCTTTATAAATATACACTGACCAACATATAGCATTTAGAGTCGAGTACCAATATTTCTTATTAAACGAAAATTTCAACCAAAGTTAAATGATGAACATTTTATATGTATGCCGCCTCTTATATATCTTTTTCGCTGAATGTATGTTCTTATTATTGCAAAAACTGTCCAAGTGTCAACAGAAATGATAACCTGGAATGAAGAATAAAAACAATTAGATTTATCAGTAAGATAGAATAGACAAATTAGTTTTATTTAACACATTTTTTCTCCGTCGCTGCGTTCCTTTGCTGTTACTACGAAAACATGGTCTCGTTTTCATTGGTGCATTAATACAGATATGTTCGACAATGGTGCTGGATTTCTCTATATATGCTCCTCCCTTTTGCATACTTTTCAATATCTACAGCTTATTATTGGTTGATTTTTTGTATGGAAAAAGAAGATCCAATGTTGCACCCTCATGAACAAGAGTTGTTATGAAAGTATATATAAAGTTTCTAATTGCTATTAATATGCTAATTTAAAGAACTACACAATATGCAGAACCAGCATATCTTGTAATGCTAAACGCATGTGCAGGCTCCCGTCCTGAGTGCTGGTATTAGGAAATCAGACGTCTGCAGGCGTATCTCCATCATGCGGTTAGATGAGAATTAACAGAACAAGCAAAAGACAATTCCAAATAATTTAATTCGTGTGAGTGACTGTAAGGAGCGTACAACAAGTATCTGGTGTGTGTGTGTGTGTGTGTGTGTGTGTGTGTTATATGATACATTTTAAAGAACAAAGAAAACTAATTATCTCATAAACTGTAAAGTTGATCATTAAGGCACAGATGATAAAATCTTATATCTTATCAATTAGTATTTTCATTACAAGCGTAGAATCAGCAAGGTTTCACCTCTTCTGATTAAAAGTATGAGTTCTTCATGGGCATTTGATATATTTGCTTTTTTACGGCTTTGTAATTTTACCGGCGCTTTTTTGGATTTTCTTAAGGTAGTTTAATGTCTTTTATACATTTTCTTACACTAATCTGAGTGACGCATTTTGCATACTCTTCAATTCTTGCTTGTAATTTCACAGATATTTCTGTTTAGAAAAAACAGTCACAGAATAACCAGCTAACAATTAAAGTTAGTGTGAATTTAAAAGTAGTGAACTTACTTAAATCAAACATTCCCAAATACATTCTGCAATGTTGAAAGCAGTTTTTTTTTTCAAATACTAGTTAATACTACATAAAAATTGCCATATAAAAACATTTAAATGTATATCATTTGGTAACTGCCACGGGTGGCCGAGGCCGCTAAGGCAAGGACTCGTGAGCGGAAGATCTGGGGTTTGAATCCCGCCAGGGCCGCCCTTCCTGACTGAGTTTTTTTCAATATTTTCCTCAGTCCTCATAAACGGCAAATGCCGGGGAGATACCCTAAAATTAGGCCTGGAACGTTTGCTTCCTTAAAAAATCCTTTTCCAATATATCATTTCATCTCATGTATCATCAGTGTGTCGGTCCTGGTGGTGTAGTGGTTACCATACTGGCCTACTAAACCCAAGATCGCGGGTTCGAACCCGGCCAGGACCTATGGATTTTTTCGGGCGTAAAAATCCTAAGTATGGCTTCCTTCGGAAGGGAAGTAAGGCCGTGGGTCCTGTGTCGTACATTTACGGCACGAAAAAGAACCTCAAGCCTGAAAGAGAGGCCTCTGAGCAAAATTTGTCGGCCGTTTCACTCCCTGAGTTGAATGGGACGCTGATGACCTGAGCTGTTAAAGAGCGTCCATAAATAAACCAATCAAAAAAAAATCATCAGTGTCCATCGCTTGTGGTGGTTCAGTAGTAAAAACGGGTGTTAAACACCATTCAAAATAATCATTTGGTAGTATAATGCTCTGAACTGTCCATTTATTTGTTATATTTTGTTAATTGTGTGTAGTAACCAGTGTTTGCTTTTGATTGAAAAATATATCCCATATTTTATGAAAAAATTAAAGCATTTAATGTGTAACTTTATAGAGTTTTTGGTAATATGTTAATTTCAAAAAGTTACCATTTTTTAAACTGTGACCGGTTATTTTAACTTCTATAGTATTATTGTCGTTTTTGTTCCATTTTATAGGTCATAAATTCTTGAGGATTTCCAACATTTTAGAGATATTTAATAAATATCTTGGCTCAACTATTTGAGAACATAATGAGATAGTAAATGTAAAAAAGAACCCTTTCATAGTTATATTTATAAATTAGAATTATTTCCCAAAGAACATCATTTAGAGTTTTTTACATACGTACATGCTTCCAATTTAATGTAATGACCTCCCACTAGGCTGTCCTAATGCATGGGAGCTAATTTAAAAATGTCCCATACCAAAATTTATGTATAGCATTTAACAGTATAAATAACTATCAACTGAGCCATAAACCAAAATCAGTAACACCAGATTCGGCAAGTGACGAACATATCACAAGGTTCTTACACACCTGGGTGAGTGAAAATTTGCTTTCATTATTGCAAAAACTCAATTGTCAGTAAAACATTAAAACTGGAATATAAAGCAAGCAAATTGCTCAATAATAATGAACGTATATTTTTATTTAAAATATTATGTGTTCATTCCAAAACGCGTTATTTTGCTGTGTGGTAACTTACCTACATGCTAATTTCCTTCATTCCTTAACAGAAATGCATACTTCTATTGTGCGAGTGTCTGCTTCTTTCATCCACTTTCCCTTTTCCTAAACATTTCAGCAACTACCACATGCCGAGAGCTACCTTTACAGTTATAGGGCTCAAAAAGGTGACATCGAAACATGATAAACACACATGAACCTTCCAGCTGCTTTTAATAACCAAATTTAAAGAGCTGCACTAAGCAGAAACAGCCGCCACTTATCTCGTAATATGAAACCCTGATTTAATTACCCCCATTTCTCCCTCTTCTATTAGGAGAACATTATTTTATATATGCGCGCGCGTGTGTGTGTGTATTATTCGTTTAGCTAAGCTAATGGACCCGAAAAGCTAATTTAATTTATTTCCCGTTCTCTCGTATATGGTGGTTTCAAATTATTACAATGTATATGAAATTAATATTTGTTGTAGTTTTCTTCTTGAACATTTCTGTTAATTCATTTAATTAAAGTATATATATATATGCATTATATTCTGTAATTAATTATTTTATCTTTTGCATCTTTCATTTATGCTGGATTATCCAATTTTTAAAAAAAATAAGAAAATTTTCCCTTATAAATGCTAATTGAACCTGAATATTGGATTTCAGATTTGAGATGTTTTCATCACCAAATTAGAATAAATATTGTTGAAACTTACATGCATATATTTATTTGCTTTTTATGGAGCATAGAATGTCATATTTGTAATAATTTCACTTTTGAATATTTGCTGTGTTTTGATATCTTTTATTCCCTTTTCTTTATTTATTTAATACAAACGCCTCAGAGACATATTTTTCACACCTCTAAATTGAATCTTATAATGCCATAATTCAAGTTTTCTAAAAATACATTCGCAAAAATAATAAATGAACTTATAATGAACGCTATCCGGAATTCTACAGTGATTCTTTCAGTTATTTCAAATATGACCAAATAAAATCCTGATACGTTGAGTAATTCATTGCTATAATTCTCTGCATTGGTCCATCAGTAATATTTCGTTCACTGTATGTAGTTTAGAGTGTTATATTTGATTAATCAAACGCAAAATTATAAATAATATTTTAACGCGTTACATATTTAACTCAGTGAGTAATATTTTCATTAAAATCAGTAATATTTTGAAAATGTGTAGCATAAGTTTTATTTTTCATATATTATTGTATAATATTTAGATATTTTACGTTATAATGCTTGCATATTTGTAATATTTTCGACCATAAGCATCGATATCTTATTATCGAAAAGGCGTTGAGATATAACATGATTTTCATGTTAGAAGCACAGTTTTACATGTATTTCTTACAGAATGTTATCTACATTTGTTGACATACACATATTCATCACTTTTAATGCCCTAGATTCGCATTAGTAGCCCCATCATACAAAGAATATTTTAACATTCATGTCATATCACTAATCTTTCTATATTATTTGATAACTTTGAAGTTTTCGAATAATATACAGCTGATGAGCAAATATATATTCACATTTTCACTATTATTAAAGAAATGTCTCAATTCATCGAGATTCTAAACCTGCGGAAGTACTAAATGATAAAAATATATTAAGTGTCATTCCTCCATTTATGTTTTTTTTTTTTTTTGTTTGTTTGTTTTTTGAAGTTTTACTCTTAATAAAGCAAACATTGTGTAAATGGCAATTGAAACAGTAAGGGGGAATTAACCCAGTATTTTTTTTATTTAAAAGTTGCATTTTTTTTTTAAATCTTTAACACTTCTCCAACACTCCATTCATTTGCTGGTTGACCAGACTATAGGCACATTCTCGTTGCTACACAATATCAATGGATAACTCAATGCTGCTGAGTTTCTCCGTGTCCTCTTTCAGTCTGCTCTCATGTTTCTCAAAAATGTACTTGAACATAATAAGAAAGAGTCAGGTAATAGCAGAACTCCACCCACATGACTGCGAATCATGATATAAATATACATACAGGGTATTTCCGGTTTTCTTTTTAACAAATTTGTTGGCGGGTTCCTCACAACAAAACAAGAAAAAGGAACTTAGAAACATGTGTCTTGGAATTATTAGTTTTATGATTTATTAATGAATGATTACCGAAAACAAGAAAATGTGCATATAAACATAGGTCCAGAAATGCTTAGTCTTTGAGTCATAAAGAAAGTTTACTTCAACGCGTTTCAACGAGCCATTTAGCAGCTTAAGTTCGTGACCGAAGTAAAATTTATGTTCCTAAGTAATCGAATGATGTTATAGACACAAGTCTGCTGATCCACTCTGCTCATCAGCATTGAAAAGCTATATAACAAAATATTATTAGCAAAACGCAGCAGTAGCAGCAACGTGGATAGAAGTATGTGAGGAAGTGAAAAATGAAAATAAAGGGATTACTTGGATAAGGGCAAGTGTATGGAGACCAAAGGACAACGGTGTGGAACTATCAAGGATCAATGCCCTTTATGTGGAGGAACGGAGGATATAAAACATAATACTCGAGTGTAACAAAACTTGATTGGAGGAAGGAATTCGTTAAAGAAGTTCGTCTATAATAGGCGACATATAGCAGTGAAAGAAATATTATTAAAGACTGCAAAAATATAGGACAGTTTTTGGCTAAGTATTAAAAATGAGCAGTAATGGGCAATAAATACAAGTTAAGAGTAAGCATAAAGCCAAGAGCTAGTGCTCATAAAGTGCAATTTCCAACTGGGAACTAATGTATAATGTTTTGATGTAATACAGCACTCCATAAATAGTCGTTCGTTTATTCATTCAACAAGTTTTGCGGCGACATACTACGCTAAATATAATGAGGTGCACAAAATTTAGAGAGTCAAAAAGAAACCGAACTTAACTGACTTCGCCGTTCCGTTTTTTTCCATTTCTCTTCCTAGCCTTTGTGGATTATAGTATATGTTCCCAGGCGTAGATGACAGAACTCGTCAGCGCAGAGGCGTAGTAGATCGATTGTTACTAACACAGGAGTCTTCATGACGTAGTGTTACGGAAAAATATCTCATCCATGACAACGAAAAATTAAGTTCTCTATCTCAACAAGGACCAAAGTGAAACCTGTCCTTCCTCATCCTCCGAAAGTCCTCAAACCTTGCTCCAGCTTATTACTGCCTGGTTACGAAAGTTAAAATCTTGCTCAGGATGCGGAGATTTGCTTCAATCGAAGAGGTGAAAATGTATGCGTTGTGCACTCTGCGGAAAAGGAACAAAAAATGAACTTCAGGTCCCTTTCGAAAAGTTGTACGGACACTGGCAGAAATGTGACACTAAAAAAAATTCTTTCTTTGAAAGTGGTGGTGTTTAAAAGGTTCCTTTTCCCATAAAATAAAATTTTCTACATATGTTCCGTTTCTTTTGGGCTCCCTTAATATAACCACTGTATTACTGTTAAGTTATTTATGCACAATAATGACTGTTTAAGAGATAAAATTAATAACTGTTTTATACAAGTTCTACTATAATCTTTGCCGAGAAATTCTTTTTCGGATTATTTATGTTTTTTTTTAAAACACACTGATATAAATATTGGATTCCTTAAAAACTTAAAGCACAGTCTTTAAAAAGAGTTATAGCTTCTCTTTTTCATAAAAACCCTAAGTGCTGATACGGGGAATATTAGACTTCTTAACTAGGAATTTTATGCCGCATAACAAACCATGCAATGTTACAAATATTTTGAAACATTCAGCACAAGCATATACATAAATAAGGATAGGCAGTACAATTTTAAAATGTGGGGATAAAACTGCTAAAAATTACGAAACAATACTATAAGAGTGTAATAAGTTAGTCAAATATAGGTTACTTTGCTACAAGCAGCAACGTGATGACTGCATGATAATGAATAGATTGATGCTCACTTTCAGTTTTTAACTGCCAATAGAAAGTAAGATAAGTGTCTAAAAATTTACATTTGTGCTACTCTGATGAATAGATAACCCCTCTTTACAAAGTAAACGTTCTCGTTGGAGCTCTTAATGTGATTACTCTTTTCCCATGTATGTTGCGAACTAGTTCTATTTGCATAATGAAACGTTGCCTTTAGACACAGCTGCGGCTGATCAGTTGGTTAGTGCACCGGACAAGGGCTAGGTTTAGGAACAAAAATAAACACAAGCGTAGGAGCAGGTTCGAAAGCCGTTTTGGTCAAGTTTCCTGGCTGCGTTTTATTCCGGGGTTCAATTCACCCTTAGAAGGCAAATGAGAGGTATCTTAAGACGCCAACTTAATCCGCATTTTTGAGTCCTCCTTAATTAATCACGTAAGAAACCTTCGCAGTTATAAGAGGCGATAAAACGCTACAAAAATAGACATTGTTCATATACTCATATTATGAAAGTAGAATAATATAGGACTATACATGTAGCTATCAACTTTTATAATTATTATTGTAACTGTTTTTACTTAAAATTAATTACCCTTGCTTGCTCTATAGAAAATGAGAAAACAGAACTTACAAGAAAATCGTTAGATTAATAAAACAGCATAAATATTAGCGTTATAGCTTTTTTACAACCTCATGTTCCTGTACTATAATTTTATGAACTTTGGTCTCCACATATGAATTGACATGCCATTACAATATATTTTTAAAAAAGTTATCCCTAAATCAAAAATTAAATTCTTGATTTTTATGTAAATGACAAATTGTCATGATATGAATTGTAATACAAATTAGAGAATGATATTACTATGTAGAAAGTATGTACATTAATGTTTATTGCTCAGGATAAATCGAAGCTGCAGTTTGTCTTTGTTTCTGCAGAGATCCTACAACACTTTAATTGCATGTTCTGTTCATTGGTTACTTCTTGGTATATTTAATACAGAAGGTTCTTGCTTCCAGTGATTTTGCAATGACTGAATACTTTCTAGTAACTTTTTATTATTTCTGACAAGTTCCTAAGTCATCAATGTTGTACATATGATTTATGAATCAGTGATTTGCCCAGCCATATGAAATAAATCTGCCAACATTTTTCAAAGTGTATCTTATTGTAGGTGTACGAGTAAATGAATACGGGTAGTGCAAGAATAGCTCTTGAATTATATTTTCTGAAAAATATTCAATGGAAAATGCCATTTTCTAAACAAAATCTAAACACACGTGTTAGATAGTATAGAAATTTCATATTATCTTTCTAGCCTGATTTATAAAGTATATCTGAAGTTTCGTTCACAAATTGTGCTTTCAGTTCCTCATAGTTATTCACCAGTTGAGACACGAGCGGGTATTCATTGTTTGGAGAATGGGTATTTTCCCTAAATTCTTATACATTACCAAACGGAATGTCGTGTCCAGACAAATCGATATCCTTATCTGCAAACTTTTTTTGCAGTATGACAAAAACCCCGCTCTTTTCACCAGCGTTAATGTTGGTTGTGTCAGCAAATTTAACTGCATTCCACAAACTGTATTCATTAAGAACTTCAGCAATTCCTTCAGCAATTGTTTGGAATTTTCCATTTTTCAAAACTCATTGCAGCCAATTTTACTTCAGTTCTTTCATTTTTAGGTATCTCTAATGTGATATTCATGTTCCTGAATTTGTTGGCCATCAAAATATAAGGATCATTGTTCCGTATGTAAACGTTTAATCATCTCCTTTAACTTAATAGCCTCTCTTAAAGTTGATTGAGGCGTGAAGGCAGTCCACATTCAAAGCATAACATTGCAGTATAATGTCTGTCAAATTGTCGTTTGAAAATTTTAACTTTTATTTTGAGCAGTCAGCTTCTTATATTAACGCAATGCTTCCCAGTCTTCGCTATGTATTGCATGGCATGAAAACTAATAATTCCAAAAGTTTATTTCCCTGGAAACTATTTGTATCCAAACGACCTAATAATATGCAATGTAATGCAGATTTAACAGTTTCAATCGTAAAAATCCAATGAATGTTGAGTAAACTATCCATGAACATTAACAGGCATAATTAATTAATTTTAAGAACTATTTAAGACTTTAAAAAATTCAAAAACAATATTTGTTCACCATCTGCACTATAAAAAGTAGGAATGTGTGAAATACTTTCCTTTGATTGAAACGTCATTACCAAAAAAAAAAAAATACCATTACATGATAAAGAAACAACCTTCATTTCAGATTCAGTACGGCTAATTTAGATAGCCTTCCTTAATTTGGGTCACAACGAACTTTTGAACTCAACGGAACTATGTGATGCTTGAGTATTAACTGAATCCGCCACTACAACGGCGTTACTGTCGATGGTAGTTGACGATCTGCGGCATGTTATGAAACATGCTATAAAAACTCCTTTGTCATTATGCACAAGGCCAGTGAACTTGTACATAACGCTCGTTCGAATGCTATCGACGAGAGTTGATGCCCGCGTGTAATATTTAACCCATACAGCAATATGGGTAATCTTTGGCAATTAACATTCAATGCTAATATCCCACATTCTAAGATAATAGTCTGATTATTGCGATATGAATTGTAATCGCGGTGTAACAGTGCAGGTATCAAAAGGGCTTAAAAGTGTTAGAAAAAATATGATACGTGTTTAATTATATAGCTTGCAGAGCAGGGCTTGATCTGCTATTCATACAATACGTAAAAACTATAAAACTTTGAAAATGCCACAATTTTGTTTAAAATTATATTTATAGAAAAATAAAGCTTAAACTCGTGCTTCATTTTGGTTATCAAAAATGAGCGTAACAAAATATATTCTTGTAATACAAAACTTTTTTATTTCTCAAATAATGGTTTGCCCCTGCATATGAGATTTAGCCTTATGTTATTACGACTGAAATTGAAAATGTCAGCACGCTGAAAATTCCAAACAGGTGGAAGTAGGGGTTGTTTATTTTGAAAGGCTGTAAAAGTTTGATACTGCATCCGTGAGAAACAAAAGGCGTTCTGGTAGACCAAAGTTATAGAAAACGATGGCATTATTGTGATTGTTTCACGTGTAGCCATTTAGAACATGCAGCAGGAAATGCAAACTGTAGCGTGTACTCAAAACAATGCTAAAACAAAAACTGTTCTTGAACTTTAAAAGGGCGACATCGTTTCACAAAATGTCAACCAGGAATGACTACATAAATCCCATCCCATTTTCAGTTATCCATGTGTTGTTATCATTATAACATAATTACTTCAGAATTATGCTGCAGCTTCTCATATAAGAACTTATTTATTTTCCATCTTTATTTTCTTCTTTTAGGTTGGTCCTAAAATATTGTTACGCCTTCTGTTTATATGTAGATGTGCATTACTTGTTTCATATTTCCTTCAGAAGTGACACAATGACACAAGCCCCTACAGTGTGATAGAAGATCTATGGGCTCCGACGTCCACGCCGGAAAGAAGACTGAAGAATGCTGAACGGGACTTCGCGGCAAGAGTCAACAAAGCGGCTCATCCAAAAATAGTAATACTGCGGTGCAAACAGAACAAATTTTGTATGAGAAAAGGGCAGAACGGCTATTGACACAACAAGAAGCGTATAGAGCAGTAACGGAAACTGTAGCCAGATCATTCAGTCGTTGGAGAAACGATCACAAGAATTTTGAAACCAAAAACAATTATGCTGATACACGTGCAAAGAGATCTGTAATTAAAAGTATAGCCCACTGTTGGTTCAAAGAGGATGGCTCCCGCCCATTATGCCTCTATGACCAAGAAATTTTAAATGATGGGGGGAGGATAATAATAACTGTTAGCAGCACTTAAATGCCTACCAGGAATCCCTGATCTCTCGTCATGTGACAATTCCTTACGGGGTCTTATTAAGCAGCATATATCGCAATAAAATTTCACATAAGTGAGCAATTTAAATGAATACGAAAACCTATGCTTCGCAACATTTCGCACAGAACATAGTACCGTGACAATAAATCAGTCAATTTCAGCATGAAATATTGAAATGAAATGCACATCTGTACCACAACCCAGGTTGTAACAAGACTTTTAGACGCCCTGTATATCGTAGGAGCTTACCATCTGATATTGGAAGCTTATTTTTAGCGTGACAAAGTTTTTTTTAAGAAAAATTAAAGTTTAATTTCTAAGAGGGTATTTAGTTGTGTTTTAATAGTGTTTAACATCCGTTTTTTAATTCTGAGGCATCACAGGTGGTCGACACTGGTGTTACATGAAATTAAATGCTAAATAGAGAAAGAGTTTTTATAAAGGTGTGCATCTTAAAAGCTAATAATGAAAACTAATGATAAGTTAACACTATATGCATGGTATTTATTTGATATCTGAACCAATAAAAAGCTACTTTAAAAACAAGTTCATTTTCCTATCAAGGCTTGTGTGACGAACGTAGTAAATGTTAAAAACAAATGGACTCCTAGCTCCTAGATAATGCGTAAGACACAATGGTGGTTGGGAATTTGATTATAGAGGTTATGGCAGGAGCGGGGAATAGTTAATGTAATTTCGGGTATAGAGCATGCTTTCAACATTTTACGACAGAAAAGCTTTCAAATGGAAACTGCAGCGGCACTTCTAGGAAACGACATTTAGAACACAAAGAATTTTTGCGCGAGTTGCAGTTATCATTTCTGTAATTCCTTTTTGGGTTACTTGGCATAAATTGCACAAAACCTTCAAAACGTGCTAAGAAAAATAAGATCTAAATTCATGTAAAGAGGAAAGTTTAAATTGATATTAATATTTGTATTACTGTTTTAACGTAACAGTTGCAAATTTTTGTAAGTCATTTATACTGTTGTGTAATTACCACACTAAAATAAGAATAAGTAAACCATTTTCAGATTAACTATGTTTTTTCTGAAACCCTGCAATTTTGAACCAAATTTTTAATTTATTTTCTATTAAAACCAAATAAAATTACCATATTTTTATAATTTTGGTATCACATATGCAGAGGTATTAAAAATCTCATTAGTACGTTCATTATATATTTTGTGTCGTTTTTGCGCGCATCCTGCTTTCCTTGATCGACACAAGGAGCTGCTTTTTCCCTTGCTTTTATTGTTACGTACGAGTGGTCCGATAGCCAATTGTTTGCCTATTGGTTGCAATGTATTGAATGTTACCGGAATTAAAGAATTGCTGACTGTGCTGACTAGACACTGATTGACAAGACGCAGCAAGGAGACACAGCTTAAGGGTAGGTTCATTTTAGACTTTGTAATTGAAATGTTTATGCTAGGTCCTTCTTCACTGTGTCCGTCCAGTAACAGCATAATGTATTAGGAAGAGCTATTATTTATAAACGATATATTTAATTACTAGTTTGGTTCAAGGTATATTTTGTAATGTTTTGCTATGAATGCTAGGCCAAAGTGTTAAGTCACAATTTTGGCACGGCTTTAAAACTTTTACTTCTCATAAAATGGAAGACATTCGTCTATTTTTCTATTTGTAATTTGTTAAGTCAAGTACGAATACATGTTACGTTATAAATTGGCAAAAAATTTCATCAGTTGTTACATGAGGTTAACGATTAAACTTTTGCACTTAAATGTTTTAATAATATGGCAAATATTTAGTCACTATTGCTATTATACACTTTCTCATGTACTAATTTGCTGTTTCCTACAGTTCTTTATCACCCAATATTCAAACCTGTTTCACATATGTTACGTACATAATTTTATTATTCAGCAAACTATAGTGAAATAATTATTACTGAATTTTGTGAATTATTACCACTCTTCTAACGTACTGTTGAGTCACCTTTCCATAGCAATATCCTTGGAGTTTTCCTAAAGAAAGAACTTGCCGACATTAATGGGTGTGCGTCTCAAATCGCTTGAGACATGCTGCAATTTATATGCTTATTTTTATTATTTTTGTATTACTTAGCTTGCAACTCTAGTTTTTGTTTACTTTAGGTAGGCGTAAACAGAAGCTTTATATACACTTAAATTATAGAATCTAGGTTTAAATAATATAAATTTAATCACTAATTTCAGTTCAGTTGGGAAATGAATATTTATTTTCACTAATTTTCTTACTTCATTCACGAGTAGGTTAAATAAGTAATTACATATTATATATTAATTGTTTAGTGATGATTTAATGTGCGACTTAAACTCAACAGTGTAGATGTCATAGTTTAAATATTTTGTTTATCTGTCTTGTGTCATTCGCTGTATTAATTAGGACTGGCTAAGTGGAAAAGAAAGCCTTACGGTCGTAATTTTGCCAGTTAAAATAAATCACTGTATTATATTCTACTCTATTATATTTACTGAAGCAAGATTACCCAGACTATGCAGTCGGGTGTTTCTAGTCACCTGAGTTTTGAAACTGTGAGTTGTTGCTGCTGCAGTTCCCTTTTCAAAAACTTTAACCCTTAACATTTCAGAAATGAAAATTATCCATTTTCTCAGATTTTACAAAATATTGTCATATTAAATATTGACTCCTTGATCAGTTTTACAATGTATACATGTAATATTACAATTTCAAAAAGTCCTTCATTGCATTTAGTTTCAAAAGATTTTTATTAAAAATTAGAGAAAGTATATTTCACCTCATAATGTAGCAATTTTTACATTATTCTAGTATTTTAATTATAATACTGTATGCCTGTCCAGTATAACAAATTGGAAGGAAAAGTTTGCATACTTTGAAATAAGGATCGTAAAAATTAATAGTTTAACACGTGTGACCCATAGCCATAATTTAACATAATTTTAGAAATTCTAATTACTATAAAATAAACTGTAATAGTGTGATTAACTATGAAGCTTGAGTCATAAGTACTCGAAGATTTCGAGTTACCACTTAGAGATAAACGTTTTATAACGAGATAATGTTAGACGCAGATGGGGAGATCTTCGATTATATCCGGTAATGTCATGGCAGCTTAGATGCAAGAGCATCTACACCGCAAGCCGAAAATCCATGGAACGTGAGCTGGTCTGGACCTCGAATTATTCCTTTCTCATTCTGATCCCAATTTATAGAAATTGGTTTGATTTCATTCCACCACACTAATAATAATAATAATAATAACAACAACAACAATAATAATAATAATAATAATAATAATAATAATAATAATAATAATAATAATAATAATAATACATTTTGAGTGCCTCAGTATTTTAAACAAACGTTAGAAATTTATTAAAAAGTTACTATATTAATTACTCCGGGGATCATTTTGCTACCTGCAAAATTGTCTTTCGATATTACCCAGAAATTCAGATTTTCAAGAAAAATTTGTACCCACAATGAAGAACTGTTGTTTAGGAAAGTATGCTAATTTAACGACCACAGACATAGCTGTTAGTTTCTCAGTTACGGAATCTTGAATTTGCAGCGCATATCTTTTGTTAGAATGCTTGGTGCACATGTTCGCGCATGACAACACCTTACAGTGTACTATTCTTACCGGTATCGTGCAACAAGAATATTAAAAAAAATTCGTCAAGCAGGAGCTGCGTAAAATAAGTGAATTCCTCAGAAAATTGAATTTGTGAAGGTTATTACAGAGCCCTAGAACAAAGAATGTAGTAAAAAAATAAGTAATACTAACTGGAGATATACATGTGTATTTAATAAAAAAACATGACTTTCAGGCTTAAAAGTATATGGTTTTCCCGTATCGTTATTATTTCATTTGCTAATAAGGTTAACTTAACTTTTCCAACTGCACTTATATGTATAGCAACTAAAACGGAATTTAGTTGGCATTTAAGCTACAAAGTCAATTTTAGGCGTGCGATTGCTGTATAATGTTTCGAAAGCATTGTGATCTCTCCGTCTCCATTTATTGTACACTTTACACTAACAAGATTGATAGAGTACATACGCTACCGCTTAAGATTTGTACATCGCACCGTATCACTCCAGAATTCCTTAGAATTCGGATTTTTCCGCTGTCGTTCGATGCTGACCGCAGGACCGCCGCTATTCGTAAGGATAAATCCATGAGCATACTATACCCCCATACTCTTTCACATGACACAAACACAAACGGGCTCATCGTTCGGCGGGAATACCCCAATGTAAATGTTTAAATGTTAACAGTAACAATCCCCCTGTATGTCATATTCCCCCCCCCCCGGGGGCATCTTCATCGACGTCTTCCGCAATTACTAAAATTCTGTTTTCATGTATAGCCCCACTCCTAATGATCCGATTTCCCTAATTTTCAGAAACTATTTTTGGAATTTTATTTAAATGATATATATCAAGTTTCATTGTAAAAAAAAAACATTTTTTTAAATGTTGGGTAGTAGGTACTTCCACTTATAGTGAAACACTAGTTTCACTTTGCTGATTTTCAGAAATTATTTTTCTTATTTTATTTTATTGGCATATACCGAATTCGTTGAGAAAAACCAAGAATTGCTACAGCGATTTTTAAATGTTCGCTCCAAGTTAGCCCCCACTCACAATAGTTCAATTTTGCTGGTTAACAAGCTCGATAAATCATTTTCTCAATTGATCGCTATATCCAGAATTCCATTCGAGAAAAAAATAATTTCGTCATTCTTGCTGCCTAGTAAGTAGGACCAATGAAGATTTGAAGAAATTTTTCAAAAATCTTTTCATGGGCACAACTGCAATTGCTTCCGAATTCACTAAAAATGGATCGAGCATTCATCTGTACGATTAAAAAAGTATTTAATAATTTAATATTTTACCCCTGCCTTGTATCTATATTCTAGAATGAGTGGCTACCTGCCTACCGATCCGCCACTGCCGAGTCGATGTCCGCACAAGGCTAAATGAAATGATGGGGAATATTGACAGTGTAAAGGTTTCATCCCACGCCTGTCACACCGCATGACCTCAAAATGGCGGATCCACGGTAGTTTGCCTGATAACATCGGTCTGCTGCTGTCATATACCTTGGTACCTTTCTACCCGACCTTCACTTCTATTCCCACTCCATTATATTACAAAACACTCTCAGCAAAAATGATGTCATCCAGTGATTTTGTTTCCTGCCTACGGTTGCAACAATTAATCTTTATTCTCCGAGCATTAAATCGATGACCCTTAACAAATTTATTATGCAAGTGTAACTGTTTCAATATTATAAGATGCTTATGAATCATACAAAGTGCTAACCCTTGCTTGCATTACAGCAATGAATCCTGAGACAAAATAGTAAGTGGTTAATATGTCATTAAAGGGGCCAATGGGTGAATATTTACCAGTTTTGATAAAAAATACATTTTTTGCAAAATAATAATCTGTCCAACCTTATTTATATATTAGCAAAACTTCGAGGCACTACGACCCATAGAACTTCATTTAATGACGTCATATTTAAAGTTTTCTCTTTAAATGTTTGTGCTAAAAGTTTATTTATTCAACACAAATGCTTATTTCAAAAAAAATATCTGAAATACGTTTCAAAATGTTATCTTCTCCTACAAGACATGAGCGTGAAATTATTAATATATATTCTGTATACTATAATTAAAGAAAAACGGTAGCCAGCTTTTTATATACTAAAATTTTACCAAAAGAAAATATGTATATCATGAACATAAAAAATAGGCAAATTCAAGTTGGGTACTTGTAAATATTTATTATTTTTGTTCTATTAAAAATCTAAATTACAGATCCTTTACACATATGTCGGTGATGCTGAAAAAATATACAAACCTTTTGCCTCGCATATGTAAACGGAAATTGATTTTTGAAAAAGCAACAACTTAAACTATTTATCACGCGGTATTGAAACTTTACCCGATTGCTAAGCATGTTATAAAGAACATGTGTGCGATAAAAGCAGTTTCCAGTTAAAAAAAATAGAACATAGAAACTTCACCTATTGCCTTCCCCCTATTTTGGCAGATATTTGCAGTAAAGAGTCCATTTTGTTCAACGTTCTAAAGATGTTTAACTTTTTTCATTAATCTCTAGTACCAAATAAATCATATAGAGGAATTTATTCCACTGTTGCTTTTCTGAGGAGGTATATTTGTGTTGTATATATTCTAGAACCTAACAACAAAACTCACCATTATCTCAATACACTGCTGCCAAAATGCAATATCTTAACCAGATTAAAATGCAGGATATAAATATAAGCAACAAGATAGATGTTTTATAATTTTAGTTTCTTTACCAATTTAAGTTAGTTAAGGAGGCCTTTAAGGTTCCGTTTGAGACAAAATACTCCCAATTTGTTTCATTCTTTGGATGTGAACTTATTCGGCAAATGGGATTAAATCTTACAATTTTAATCTAGCAAGTCAAATCCGTGATTTGTTTTTTAATATTTTGTTTTCAATTTATGTTAGATTATTTTACACCTCAACTTTGACGAGTGGAAATAGAAGAAAACGAACTTTCATTTTATTTTGCTACATATAGATCTATTTCATTTGGGATTTAAAATATATTTTTAATTACATGTGTACCTCAATTTATGCTGTTCAAAAATTTAAGAACATGAAAATATTGCAGACGGTAAAATTAGTATAAAAAACCTAATGAGGAGGGCATGAGTTATACCGTAATAATGCTCAACAAGTGTCGAATTCAGAGGACATCTACCTGAAGGAGCATGCAGTCTTCAGCTATGCTTTGTTTATTCGCGGTTTGTATGGCATACAAAATTGACCTTGTACAGTTCGGTTTTTATGCTTTGCACGCACGTTTTTGACAGTGTCCCTCGGTCTATCAGGCGCTTCTTGCCTATTATGCGCATAACCGAGTGTGCGGTTAAAAACGTAGAATCAGGAAAGGTTTGCTTGCTTTGACCGTTCTCTCACGTAAATTTGCATCACATTGCAAGCGTCAATTGCTCATTTGATTTTAATACAGAGGTATATTGTGTTAAGCATTTGATTATGAAATATAATGTACTTTTATATGGGGTGGCCGGTAAATCGGTAGCTGAAATACTTTAGTAACATTTATACACAACGATTACCTCTCGTATAACTAGATGTTCTACATGTTTTCCACTATTGATTATCATCATAGTGACCATAGCATTATGCTGCTCCCCTAGGCTACGAGAAACGGATAAAAAGCGCTGTTATTTCAGTATCTGTCGCAAAAGTCTATCACACGACAAATCAGAACTTTGTGAAGAATATGAAAAATCGGAGTATCTAGAAATCAGCAGGCAAGGAAACAGTAGTTGGAGTAGGTGTCCATTCCCATGATTAGTATGGGAGGTGGCTCATCTTGTTCAAACACTTGATTCCGAGTATCAATGTTGTTCCGCGCACAAGATGTGCCCAAATCCCCCTGAAAACGTTCAATAATTTGCTCCTTGAACATGTCTATGTTATGTGCATCCTCAATGAAGTAAGAAGTCACAGTAGCCCACACTGTCCTGAATGTAATGCTTTCTGTGAATATTCATCCGTTTTTTCCTCAACAGAGAAAACGAGCATTTTATTTATTGACATGACCAGTCAGTAGCTTATCACATTCGTCAGATCACCTTCAATTTTAGAAATACTTAACCTGTACACAATATTGAAGTCGTACTCGGGTTCCATCTCATGGAATACCACGTATAACATTTTCTATTGTAGAAATTATTTGTATACTTTATTGGAGAGCACCCTGTACAATACGCTTGTAACAGAACATAAAGAACAATTGGGAAAGTTTCCCGATAGACTACACTCAAGTAGCACTGCCTTAGAAAGACTCATAATGAAAGTGAATGCCACTGGTTCTTTCCAGGACAACAATGTAAAAAATGTTACATTGTCACAGAAGAAATATTAGATGAGATGATACGAGATTAAAGCACACCCTACAGAAGTCTTTGAAGCGTTTGTCACAAGAGAGGGAATATCAAAGAGCTTAGCAAGAACAACTACAAAACAACTTAAATAAAAACCATACGGAATTTCGCTTGTACAGTTATTGGTACATAATCATACCAGTAGACTTAAGTTTTGTAACTGAACTTTCAATAGTGTTAGTAGCATAAAAAATTTATCCGACATTAATTTTTTAAACTATGAAACTTGCTTTTAGCTTCGGCTCAAAATAATATACATAAATGTCAGCTTTTTTGTGGGCATTTCACGGTAAGACTATGCGTGCGCACAGGCCAACGCTGTTGGTACGTGCAGACATGAGGGTGACTATATTCCGCCCGAAACATAAACGCGTTCCTGTAGAAATGCACACATCATATAGGAAAACTTATCTTCTGTGCTGACTGTAGAGAAATTTATACCTTATAAGCAACGTTACTGTTCCTAAGGGAAATAAAACATTGGACAAGTCTTGCAGCATCAACTAACAAGCTTTTAATGTCTCACGTGTCTTGTTTGAAATATTTTAAGAAACTTAACACATTCACAATCAAGAGCTAGGATGTTCGCTTTACCAGGCAGTGTTGTTACACTGGGTCTTCTCGTCCTCCTTACATTGGCCCCAGCTGCTCCTTATATGTAAGTGTTATTTTAGAAGAATAAACGAGAAATTTAATGTGAGAGAGATACAACACCAAGAGATTCTATCATATTCGTCAAAACAACAGCATCAATAAGACACTTCCATTGAACGTGCATCCCTGTAGACGCCCTTATTCACGGAGCAATGCCCCGCCGGAAGTATCCCCCCCTTTGTTGCTCGTGGTACCGCCAACACGTGAGCGGAAGTCCAATTTTCTGTTTTATTTTTTATTCGATTGGGTAGGAGTCAGTAATCCTAGGTCTACGAATACCTTCAAATGTTATTGCACTCTTTTAGTGGTACTGCACTTCAAACATGGGAACATTTTAACAACCGTATGGTATACTGCTGTTAATCCTGTACAGTGTATCTAAGAAAGGCCAATATATATGTAGGTTCACTAAATAGCGACGAAAGCTTTGTTTTAATCTAATTTTCCTTAGAAAGTTACAATTGCAACAAATAAACTTATGAAGAGAAGAATGAAATATTAATTACCGATATAGTTATTTAGAAGAGATTTAGCACGGAATTCACAAAAGGAAAAAAAATTCAAATCAATAATATTTTGTTGCTGAGATGGTATTAAAACCACATTTTTCTGCAAACTACTTATATAGAGACCTAAACTAAACTAGCCACAAAATTATCTTAAGGATATCCCGAAATGCAAAAAATTGCGTAAAATTACCTCAATATTACGAAGGACACTATGATGTAGCAGCACTGAAAAAGGCTCACATCTTTTTTTTTTTTATTTGGAATTTTAAGTATTACTGTGTCAAATAGCCAACATAGTTGGGCCCTCCCTCCGTATTTTAGAATGTTTGACCGTACCTCCTGCTACCAATGCTAAATAATTTGCTTGGAAACACCAGTATTTATAGATAAAGTTCAGCAAATAATTGTCACTCAGATGCTCCCAACCATATTTTTAAAAATTTTTATATCTTTTCAACAATTAGAATATATCACACTGTTTGTTATTCCCTACTTTTTCTAGAATAACAAACCTCTTCCCTCCAATGGGAACAAAAAGTATTTTATGATTTTCACTGCCCACTAATTATAATATTTTTGAAATTTAGTCCACCAAATTTCGCTTCAACAGCTTAGCACTTTCCACCAATTTTCACAAAGTCATTGCCGTACAATAGTGACAAAATCTCCTTCAAAATCAGTTTACAACAGCTGTTGAGCTAATCCGCTATATTTTCCTCAAAAGTTACTAGCAAGATGGTAATAAGAACAAAACTGAAGTACAAAAGTCGTTTTTTGCCTTCTTAATGAATGTTTCAGAACCAGCAGATTTGTAATACTTGTAGTTAACCTTCTTTTTGACAGATTTTTAATAATGCACATTACAACTTTTGAAAAATGTTTAACGCCCGTTTTTACTACTGAGACACCACAGGCGGTGGACACTGATGATACATGAGATGAAATGATAAATTGGGAAAGGATTTTTTTTATTTTTTAGGAAGAAAACGCTCCAGGCCTAAGTTTAGGGTACTTCCCCGGCATTTTCCATTATGAGGACTGAGGAAAAAATGGAAGGAAAAAAAAACAGCCAGGGAGGACGGTCGTGGTGGGATTTGCACCCCAGACCTCCCTCTCACGAGTCCGCGCTTTAACGACCTCGACCACCCGTGGTGGTCACACACACTACAACGGAAAGCTAAGATTTCCTTATTCAATATAAGTTCGTTTCCGCAAATTGAACAATCCATACGTTTCTTAATTAAACCATGACATATAAAATACTAAATTATTTAATCATGACTATAGTTTATGCTTTCAAAGTATAACTTTGTCTTAACTCCACAGGAACTCGCCGCCAATTGACAAGAAAAGAGCACTAGGAATAAAAATGTTTAGTACCATTCACCCTTAATTTCTCGTGGACACAAGATCGCGGGTTCAATCCCGGCCAGGACCGATGGATATTTTCGGGGGTAAAATTCCTAGTATGGTTTCCTTCGGAAGGGAAGTAAAGCCGTGGGTTCCATGTTGTAGACTTATGGCATGAAAAAGAACCTCAAGTCTGAAAGAAGAGACCTCTGAGCAAAATTTACCAACCGTTTCGCGCTCTGAATTGAATGGGACGCTGATGACCTGAGATGTTAAAGTTCGTCCGTAAATAAAAATAATCAACCAAATCAAATCTTAATTTCTATTCCTAAAAATAAACTAGGTATTAAGTGACTCCCCAAACAAAGAAAACTTTACCTATCTTTCCTAAGTGGTTGTTTAACATGGACTTTCCAACCATCTCTCTGTGGTGTCAGATGGGCCAAATATGGGTCAAGCTTGCTCATCAGTGCTTCCTCTTCCTACTTAGCCTTAGAATGGCAAAGGAAGAAGGAATTTGCTTTGTGTATTTCCATGTTACATCACCAAAAGCTATATTTGATTTCGTTACATATGTGCATTGTGCAGTTCCTTTCTGATTATTCAACTGCAATATGGCACTTTCTGACATCAGTAATAAGTCCACCGGATCATAGATCGACTGACCCTGCTTACAACATATACATATGTCATGACCAGTGTCATTCGGCTATCTTAATATAGAATCGTGTAGATTGCTAACGCTGATTCCTCTCCTACTCAGCCGGCCACGCTTCTCGCTCCCGCTAAGCATTCATGTTTGAAAGACCAGATCGTGAGATGCCTGATGTAAAGAGTGGGAAACGCACCATTAGCTGGGAGCGAGGTCATGCCTCTATTTTATACCTATGCAGTAAGATACGTTACAAATAGCCACTCTTCACTGGTTGAATTTGTTTTGTTTTCGACTCTTGTCACCTATCTTTTCTTCTCCTTTTTCCGCACATAAGCAAAAGAACTGGGAGTGGAAGTTCTTGAGTAACTAGAAGGTGTATGGTAGGGAAGTAGGAAGCTGATCGTCCATTAATGGAGATTGCCAATTTTACTAGGAAAGTCAAGCATGTGGTAAAGTTTGGGATTTGGCATTTCCAGGAAAAAGTTTGAAAACTCGTCTTAAGCTTGGGCATGTAAGACAAACTACAGCCGAAACGGACCAAGCTATTGTGCACATCAATCGAGTTAATCCCTTTTCTTGGACTCTAGAAATTGCCAATTGTCTACCTTGATGTACATCACCAAACTTAAGACGCCTCCATGAAACGAGAGTGAACTATCTAGAGAAAAGACGCTCAAGCAGACGAACGTCGAGAATTCAGTGTAGGTTTCGCTTTATAACATCTCGGCAAAGACCAGCAATTTTGCAATTGCATAATCCGATAGGATGAGAAGATATTCTGAATTAGATGAAGTTGGTCGTCCCCATCTGCAATAAATATATTGCTACAGCTACGAATAGCAGGATAAATATCGCACCCATCATATGAATTCATGCAATGTATCCCGTGGAAGATATGCCAATTTTTCAATAGAAAAGCTGTAGTATGCATACATCAAGAAGCACCAGGAACTAGTTTGACGCCCATCCAAGGATTTCACTTTTAAACTGACCAGCAAAGTTCCCAGAATTGAATCTATAGAGAATATATGGGAATACTCATCATGGTACGTGAAGATTATCAGGACAGAACGGCCGAAGATGTGGGAATGAATGAGTAGTGTTTAACGCCCGTTTTTGCTACAGAGGCACCACAGGTGATACATGATATGAAATGATACATTGGGAAAGGATTTATTTTTATGGAAGGAAACGTTTCAGGCCTAAGTTTAGGGTACCTTCCCGGCATTTGCCATTTATGAGGACTGGGGAAAACCTGGAAAAAACCCCAGTTAGGGAGGACGGTCCTGACGGGATTCGAACCCCAGATCTCCCGTTCACGAGCCCGCGATTTAACGACCTCGACCACCCGTGGCGGTGATGATGTGGAGAAATATATAGTTAGTGTTAGCAGGGAACCCAAATCTTTGCCGGTCGTTAGAAAAATCAATGGGCCAAAGCTGAACAATAGTGTTCGAGCTGAAGAAAAGCTTGCTTTTCGTTATTTATTTATTTATTTATTTATACAAACTTTTTTGGAAACGAACTCCATATAATAAGACATTTCATTTTAATAATTTGCTAATCAAGGAAAAGATAGTTTACCTATTTTGGAAGAGAACTTCATAAAAACGGAATAATAAATTGTAATCTATAGAATAAAATTCTTATTTTAACATCTTTTCATAAGAATATGATTTATTACCTCAAAATGCGTATTTATTAGTAGTTAGTTTTCATTACACTCATAAGAAAACAGTCAAGTATACATACAAGCAAAACGTGAACAATAACAAGTCCCGTTATCCGCAGTGTACTGTTAGTGTCTTACTTTCAAAGCAAGATCGTGTCTGTCACAGTCACAGTTAATCCTCCAGGATACAACCCCCACAGTTAAAAGAATGTCGTACAAATGGTGGAGTAGCTGTTTAATTAATTATATTTTGTTCATATCGCCCTAAAAAGTTGTCATACTATCAAACATCACTTTCATGAAATATGATTAACGTCACTAAAGCACGTTCAAAAAGGTTCAACTGAGGAACGAAATGTAATATTCGGCAATGCAACATAAATAGATCACATGGCTACTCCTACCTACCAAGCATGATTTATATATTTAACAACGAATTACTCTCTGCTTATAATACAATTACGTACACCCACACATACGAACGATATGATCCGCATTAACACATACCTTAGCTACTGACGTTAAATGTCCTATTCCTTATTGAATTAATGTTATCTGTTTATTATATATTTTGGGTGTGTCAACCAAGCAGTTGAAATAATAATAGTTCTCAGCCTACATATGCACGCGTAAAGAGATGCTTATTGTTAAATTATGTCGAAAAATTCTCACACCAAATACAAGAACGAGCTTACCAAGTGATGCCTGCTGCTACGTCTTTCTCCCACTGCTCGGATACTCGCCCTTGAGTGAACTTGATTCTTCGCATCAATGGAACGGTACGTCAGTGGGAATAAATCCACAGCAAAAATCGCTGACCTAGAAGCGCATTATGTTCTTCGTATAAGCATTTAGTTTGTAAAGAAAATACCTAGAGAGACACTTTCAATGGGCAAATGGGTAAATTATTTCAAATACTTTCAAGTTTATTATTATCATTATTATTATTATTATTATTATTATTATTATTATTATTATTATTGTTGTTGTTGTTGTTGTTGTTGTTGTTGTTGTTGAAACTGTTACTTTCTTATCATTTTATAAATGTCGAGGAAGAAACAGGGAAAATTAAATTAGTCCGCACAACACCATAATCCGAACCAAAATTTGAATTTTATTTGCAAAGTATATTGGAAAATGGTTATAAAATCAATTTATAAACCGAGACAATCTCATTCTGAGATTTGTTATGTTTTGTGTGATTTTAGTAACAGGGAGGTATGTTCTAAAGGAAGAACAGTAGAAGGTTTTTAGTAGGTGCTATTATTCGAATATGCATATTTATATGCTATTTATAATCTGCTACAGTAGATCGTAAAAAAGCGTCCAGTCTCTGAAGTAGTTAACTAGCTGTGGAAGAAAATGTACCAGATGAAATTATAGTAATATTGTTGTTCCTTAATCAAGCAATAAAGGCATATACTGTTACACCACAAGTGTCAAATTATAAGAAATCGGACAGAAGAAAACTCATAAACTAGTATTGTATTTATATGTAGAAGCATGTGTTTGTGTGTTAATAGGATTATGAGATATATGATAATTTGAAGGTCGTTTTTCTCATTGTAGTTTTGTGCAAATTAACAATTTTGAAAGATATAAATCCGAAAAGGTTAAGACAGGCGAGTTTTAAACAATGAAGTTCTGTTACGTCTGCTTACGCACATTCTATAAATGTGTGTGTGGCTTATTTATTATAAAATATAAACAAGTATTTAATCAATGAATTTGTATTTGATTAAGCTCTCCATGGAGAGCAGTAAAAACAAAAATAACAACTGACTACTCTCTATCTCTTTCTCTCTCACTCACTCATTCTCACTCCCTCTCTCTCTCTCTCTTTCTCTCTCTGTCTGTCTCTCTCCATTTGACAAAAGAAATTTCAATATTATTTTTATGTTCCATGAAGAATAATTTCAGAAAAAGCGAATTTTTTTATCTCGGTAGTTGCGTCCATGTATGGTCTTGCAGAGCCAAGCGAATAGTCAGCTATACTATTTTCACTACTGTGCAGCCCTGTGGTAATTCTATCGGCGTGAAAGAAAGATGTAAGCATTCTACTTCTAAACATGTATTATTTTGCTTGGACTTCTGAAAATTAGATACATAAATGTCGATATTTTGCAAGTTCAGCATATTTTTATTTTTTCAGTGACTTTTGGGAAAATCTTCAAATAAGCCTCAAAGATGAACTTTTAATCTTTTAAAATAATGACTATGTTTCATAAACTATGTTTGGCAGGCGATATGTTGTTAGTGATGACTCTGTCGTCAAATGTTTCATAAATTGCATGCAAGGAGAAAGGGCTGCCTATTTGCCGTTACAGAGTCCTGTTGAAATTTATGTATGAAAACTATTAGACCTAAGGATATCATATTTCACAAAAATAATCGTTTTTATATGTTATAATTTTATAAAAACACAACATATTTTTAAAAACGTAAAGCCAATTATATTTTACATGGAATCGTCCTTAAAATAATCCTAAGTCATTTTTCCGATTTCCCTTACGAAATCCACAACTTCATATTAAATGTTGTTAGCAGTTAGCAGATATAATGTTTACAATAGTACTATGGGAGATGCTTCTTCATTTTAACTTTGTTTGCTTCCTCTGAGGTCTTCAGCCTTCCTTCATGACTAAATTCGTATTTCGTGTTTTGAAGTGCGAGAATATTTTTACTAAATGCATTTTGTTCTTTCGTTAACTTTTATGGTCCCTTCTATGGAATTTTCTATGTTGCAGAGAATCGCATCACTTTTGTGCTGTCACGTTTGTTATATTGTTCATGTTCGCTAATATTACCTCCCTTTAGCTAAAGCTTAAAATGTTAATATGCTCTTGAGTACAAAGCTTCTTCCTTAAAAATGACTGCTTGAGAGGGAGAAATTTGCAGCAGCACATCACCACAAACTTCATTAGATACTGCCTGCAAATGTGACGGCAAGAGAGTGCTGGAAGCGATGGGCAACAAACTAGAGAGGTAATTTTGTGACTGCAGCTTCAGATACCTTGTTTTAAACTGGGGCATAGCACGTTCCGACACGTTAGACACTTGCGATATGAAAAAACTGGTAAGAAACTTGTTCGCTGCTTTCAGGATACTGGCATTTCTGCCGTATAACCATTTGATGTATTATTATTATTATTATTATTATTATTATTATTATTATTATTATTATTATTATTATTATTATTATTATTATATCCTGCCAATGCAAATTTTCTCCTTAGTAGATAACCAAGTCAATACAAAAACGGTGCTGGGATTAGAGAACTGGATTGATATTTAAAACTTAGTTTAAACTCATATTATTCCGTAAATTTTACGTTTCTAGTCTTTCAGCTTATCCAGCGCTGAAGTTCTATACTCTTAATAGACACTAAAACTTTTCCCTGAGATACAGTAGAGTTATACAACATTAATTGTAAGTAAAAAATAAGTAAATAAAATATTTATTGAATTCAGTGACCAATCATAATGTAAATAATTGAACCACAATCATGTAAATATGGCGGCATGCACATGTTTTATGAATTTGCAACGTTTCCCAACCATTACGTAGCCTTGATTTGAAAGACGTTAACAATTTGCAATTCTATGAATATATTTTTAACTAACAAACTGCCGTTAGACAAAATGCAAATACTATGTCACTTACATATGCAAAATGGAAACACCGCCATGGTGGCCGAGGTCGTTAAAGCGCGGATTCGTGAGTGGGGGAGGTCTGGGGTTAGAATCCCGCCAGGACCGTACTCCCTGACTGGGGGTTTTTCCAGGTTTTCCTCAGTGCTCATAAATGGCAAATGCCGGAGAGGTACACTAAGCTTGAGCCTGAAGGTTTCCTTCCATAAAAATATCCTTTTCCAAAATATAACTTCATTTCATGTACCATCAGTGTCCACCGCCTGTGGTGCCTCAATAGTAAAAACGGGAGTTGAACACCATTAAAAAAAGAAATGAAAAAAAAATGGATTAAAAACGATGCTACATTCCAAGAGAATGAACCCTCATTAGATGCGTTTCAAAAAGAATTTCAGACCCAAGTGAGCCACCATGGGGGGCTGAGGTCGTTAAGGTGCGAACTCGTGAGCGGGAGGTCCGCAGTTCGATTCACACCATGATCGTCCTCCCTGACTGAGGTTTTTTCCAGGTTTTCCTCAATTCTCACAAATGACAAATGCCGGGAGGTACCCTAAACGGAACGCTTACTTCTTTAAAAAGAATCCTTTCCCGGTTTATAATTTCATCTCATGTACCATCAGTGTCTACCGCCTGTGATGCCTCAGTATAGTTAGAGTGGGTGTTAAACACTACTCAAAAAACCGATGTGAACAGCTACTGCGTGAACAGTGAACGGACTAGAGAACAGTTTTAGCTAAACCTAACAGAAAAAATGGTATTTAAACAACTTCTAAACAATGAAAATAATTTGAATTTTAATATAATCTTTCTAGGGAGATTTATATTGCACAGTTATACTTCTGTAAGAACTCTAAGATTGCGTTTGGGGATAAAGAGAGAGATATCGATTGTTTGTATCCCACTTGAGTACTTCTTGTCACTTTGAATCCTGCTGTCTTCTTAGTCATTGCTGAAGGCCTGCGAAGACGCTGAATGGTATCCCTTATTATTAAATTTATCATTACACTCTTTTTACTGGCTACGGTCAGTGTTTCAGCTAAATAATGCTTGTAACGTTAATATTTCATCGGCGAGAGCTGCTGCCTCAAAAGCGGAAGAGCAATAACTGTGCAATTTTTCTAAAACCAATATTATTTCTGCGTAGTGTACCCAAATCCACTCAAGAATGCTGGTATCTCTGTCGAGATTTACATGCAACTAGTGTATCGGTGATAACTCTGGAACTATTTTCCATGTGTTTAGCGTACCTCAAAACGAAGAAGCACGGGACTTGCATTGCATTTCATGTTGTATGGAGTTCAGTCATATTATGTATGTACAGGAACATAATGACACATACCGTTCCACTGTACATTGACAAGGCCAATCTGACGCATCCGCCACAAGTGGGCCAAGTCCTTGGAAAATTCTAACCTGTTTAGTCATTAAGATTATTTGCAGCAATATCCTCTCAACACCAAGGTTAAAAGCTGCCACAATAGCTTTACTCAGAAACTAAATATTGCGTTCAATTTCACAGTGGCTAAATAAGTGGGATTTTTATCAGCAAGATAGGGTGGAGTGAGCGAGACTTTTACACTCTATAGGTCTTAAAAAACCTCCTCAGTGAGGAAGAATTTTCAAAGGCAATAAGGAAATAAATCTGAATCAAGCAGCATATCCCTTAATAAGAGCGAAAGCAAACATACAGATGGCGGTGGTTTTTTGGTCACATAAACATGAAATACAAATATAGCTAACTGTGAATTATAGAATTCTACCAGCAACCTATGACATGGGTGTTTTTAGTGTCTAAAAAGACATGATCATTAGTTCTAAAAAAATCTTGACCTCGTGACTCTGGGTCTAAGAGACTGGGTTGTAGAATTCTATGAACTCATCAGTTGATGATAATGCGATCTACATAATATAAGAATAACTTGTAAGTACTATGGTATTAAGCAATAGTAACTTTACTAATATTGTAATAAGTTTGCATTGTCTGAGTTAAGGTCTTCACTTCTCCGCATCCCTTTGGAATAATGAACTTTATTTGTAAGGCAAAAACATTTCAAGGAGGCCTCCATCTATCTGTCCCAGGCCTTTCTTAAATGTGATTCCCCCTAATACAATTAATATATTACAATCAATTTTTTCTGATCATAGTTATTCTTATTTCAATTCTTGGAACAAAATTAAATAAAATAGACAAAACACCTGGTACTCTATGCTAATCTCGTATCTTCGGTCTCCTATTTGAATTCCAGAAGACAGGGTTTCGGTCACCACTTCAGACATTTCATTTGGACAAGATTATCTTTCAATATCCATTCTTGTTTATTTTCATCGCTATTTCTCTGTTTTAAGTTCTTGCTTTGTTTCCAAATGTTAATTCTTATTGAATTCATTGATCAGTCATATCCCTTATCAATTGACCATGTCCATTTACTCCTAACTGTGAGCAAATGTTCCCCCAAGGTCTTCATTTGTGACTATCTTTAAAAAAAAAAAATCTGAATGCAATTACTTTATTAATTCTGAACCATTTTTGTTTCGGTGAAAATCTCCATTGTTCTTTTCCTGAACATTCAAATAATATAAGCTTAACATGATTCATTTCCACCAAATGAACACTGTCCTTGCTCTAGATATCTACTCGATCCCTTTCATCTCCATTAACTCCTAATCTCAACCATGAAATCTCTTCTCTTTCTCTTATACTCTCTGTTGGGTTCCATAACATTTAAGTGGTCTGTTTTCTTTCATCAAAGCATGTATAGTCTGGCTATCCATTTCTTCCAATTGCCGTCTTGCCATCTTCCAATATCCCCTGTGTAAATTTTTCTTTCTGTCCAAATATCACTCATTCCATTTATTTGCAATTGCCCTCTAATCTTATTTATATATAGTGTTAATTCCTATTGTTTTCCTGATATATCAAAAAAAATTTAATGCATATCCCTTATGGAGTGGTATAATCCTGTACCAATATTTTACTACTCTCTCCATAATCATCCCTCGCCACACCAGTGTTACCCATCTCAGCATCAACGTTAGCAGAATATTGAGTAATTTTAATGCCATTTTACACCACATAATCAAAATTTTATTCACATCTTCCCATTCTACACTCTAAACGTTTACTCCATAAGTCCACCTTCATTCAATAAAGCAACATAAATTCTCTTCAGTCATCTTATACTAATTACTGCTGCTATATGCAAACATTTCTTACTAGCTTCATGGCCAACCTCTCTTCCACTGGTACCTACTTCTTTTGTTTTTTTCCTAGTTACGGTACTATTGACTTTTATATCTACATACATTAAATCATTAACAATTTTAATTTTTATACCTGCCATGAAACACTTCCTCTTTTCTTAGTTTTTAACCATTCTTATTTTCATAATTCTTTTGTTTTTATTATTATTATTATTATTATTATTATTATTATTATTATTATTATTATTATTATTATTATTATTATTATTTTAATATAAAATACTATTATAGAATACTAATAATCCATTTTGTATGTTCAAGCATATATTCCACTTTGATATTATCGTTGTAAATGTTCAAGCATGCATAACAGCATTAATTTTAGTCGAGAGATGGCATAAGAGTCGATCTTCCCGATTGCGTCCTATCATTTATTATTAGTTCATTTCGTAATTTACCCTTATATACAGTTGATTATATTGTTTGACGATTACGTTTTCATTACAAACAAAAATTGTGAAAATGCAATCAAAAGAGAATATATAATTAATTTACAGAGAGAATGATAACGGAAATGAATTATTTTCGTGGAATTTAGCAAGATCCTTAAAAAGCATGAACTAAGGTGTTAGAATAAAATATGCACTTACAACAACATAATGAAAGGGCAATGTTATATATAAGCTTTACACTTAACCTTAACCTAAAATGTCCATTGCACTCAAATACTGAATTATTCTTTCCTTATTGTTCAACGCCTGTTCTAAACATTATCAGCACTTTCGTTACTATTGGATTTCATATTTATATCAACTAATTCCCTAAATGATTAAAAATTACTCTAGTTTTCAAAGTTACCAATATTCCTATATTGACGATTACGTTTTCATTACAAACAAAAATTGTGAAAATGCAATCAAAAGAGAATATATAATTAATTTACAGAGAGAATGATAACGGAAATGAATTATTTTCGTGGAATTTAGCAAGATCCTTAAAAAGCATGAACTAAGGTGTTAGAATAAAATATGCACTTACAACAACATAATGAAAGGGCAATGTTATATATAAGCTTTACACTTAACCTTAACCTAAAATGTCCATTGCACTCAAATACTGAATTATTCTTTCCTTATTGTTCAACGCCTGTTCTAAACATTATCAGCACTTTCGTTACTATTGGATTTCATATTTATATCAACTAATTCCCTAAATGATTAAAAATTACTCTAGTTTTCAAAGTTACCAATATTCCTATACTTATAGAGAATTCTATACAAATTACATGAACACAAGTTAATACTTCCGTGGAAGACAACAATGAAAACTCATGTGCCCACTTGTAAGTATGGAGTTTTAAAAGTGTAGAAGAAACCTTTGTGAAACAGAATTTTACTAATAACTACAAGCTACAACTTGTAATGTACTAGTCTATGATACATGATAGAGTGAAATGGAAAAGAAAGCTGGAATAGGATTCTGGTGTAAAATGAAGGAGCTGCTTGCCGCTATTTCGAGGTTTATGACTGGGCAAGAGCAAACAAAAGAATGCGGTTAATGGAAGCATACCGGGAGTTGTTACGTGATTAAACATAAAAAGCAGCCACAACTGGCTTGAAAGCAACAAGGGTAAACTACTAAAACACAAAAGTAAAATGAAATCACCAATGTCCCTCAACGAAGGTTTTATACTCAGGTGGGCAGACAATAATCCGTGCCATCTTTTGTTTTATATATACAAAATGTTAATGAACAACACCGAAATATTTCCACCTTATGCAACCTATATAGAGGGGTCTTAGACAAGTATTTTAAGATGTAGAGGACCCAGGATCAAAAGTTTCTAACTTACATGTTGGGGCTTAAAGTTTCATAAGGTCATGCAGGCCACTTACTTGAATCTTATAGCATTGCAGCTCACTCGAACGCCTATTAACAGATTAAAAAGTAGTATGATGCGGCTGGCTTCTATTAGAAAATCTATCTTTGTAGATCTCAGCAGCTTTTTCAGCACAACCTCTTGCTTCCCCATAAATCAGATGCATGTAGACGAGTTCATAAAAAACTGTTACTGTTCCCATTTCTTCAATTGGTAATTAATTTTTTGAGTTATTTTGTCTTGTGCCTTTGGGTTACAAAACAAATAACTATCGCATGAAACAATTGACAGAAATCTCGCAACATTGGGAAAAGAGTAGAATCGCGATTTTGTTTCTAACACTGAATTTCTTTTAGCACATCAAGGCAACGGCGTGCAATCATGCGTTTAGCCTGAAATTTTGCAGATTATTTTAACTCTAAATTTTGAAAATGCTGTTCATTCGTTATTATTAACCATGTTTATTTAGTGAAACTAAACAAGATGCTATATACTAGATGCCACAGAATCGTTGTTAAATTTTCCGGAATAGGCAAACCACATTAAGCTGTTAGGGTAAAGCAGCAGCTGATTTAATAACTCACATGAAAACAATTCTGCAGATCAGAATTAGCAGCAGCTAACATAAATTACATTTATTATAGATACCCAGATAGAGGATAAAATGAACATATATCAAGAAAGAATACATCGACTGAATATCACTTTTTGTAGGTTAACAGAAAGTACATGAGAACACTTGACTAATCTACGGGTATTCTGAGATCTATGCATACATTACTAGAATTTGTACCCTATCCATTGACTTCCTGAAATATTTAAATACATTAGCTTTCACAATACAAACAAATTTGCGTTTTATTTGACAGACGGATACTTTTATTCGTCATATTATTCCTATACAGGCATTTAGGCTTCGTCAATGAATAAATATGAATTAATATAGTATAAAACAATGAGTATCAACTGTTCCAGATAATGTACTTTACATAGACAGTATTACCATAAAATACTAGAAGACATTGAATAATCTGATGTTTAAGTGTGAAACGTACATAATTTACATCTGTGTGGTTTACATGCTGTTACTATAGAAGCTCATGAAATTACTTTATAAATATTGTTTTTATACTGTGAAGCAGGAAATAATGCTGCCTTTATTAATTTAATAACTAAAGGCTACAGAGTTATATTTATAAGAGCATTAGATTTGATGAGGGTAATTGTTATGTATAGGTATAAGAAATATTTTAGAGATAGGTATCAGAAATAGAAATAATTTGTAACTTGTAACTTACAAAACGGTTTTGTATACATTTTGTAGTTAAAATGTTAGAGAGAGACAGAGAGTATACCTGACGACTCGATCGCTGGCCGCTCCTTAGACAAGGCTGAGGAAAGGGTAAACTATCTTTTGTTAGGTCACGAACCTTCTGCCCAAGGAATACTTAGGAGTTGACAATAAGAGAAACATGTGGCCGTAACGGGACAGTATTTAACAAAATCAGAGGTAGCAATAATTTAAGAGAAAATGAAAATGTCAAAACGGAGACGAAAATGTTTTATTACAGGAAAGCCGAAAACAGCCATCAACACGTGCATTATCTCCGAGAACATTTGGAAATCTACAAACTAAGGAAGGCAAAAGATTTTCAATAGAAATCAGAATATAAGGAAAGTGCCGAAACTTATGACAGGCTGTTCTGGGAAAATTCAAGTTCGTGGGAAGACATTAGATCAGGGGGGAAAGAATAATTCTAGCCAATGGTCCTCGGATAAAAGTTAACGAATCAGGTGAACTTAGATACAAATAAATAATTTTAGGATACCCAATGACGAACATGTAACACAGAAATAGATAAAATACGAGGGAATTTAATTTAGCGAAAGGCGTGGCGATGTGGTAGAAAAACTAGAGTACAGAAGTCAGAGGGACAGTCCTACATTCAGACACTCACAGATTCGCACATTCACAATCGCAGAAGTCAGTCATTCACACATTCTGTAGACATTCTCTCGCACATTCAGACCTTCGCAGATTGAGATTCAGACATTCAGGAGAAACAGGGACATCATACGAGAGACGCGAAAGAAATATACGGAATCAGGCAGTCAGAGTCATCCGAAAGTAATAAGTCTAGATCATTTCAAAAGTTCAGTTGAGGGCAGTGTAAATCATTTTCTAAAGTCAGTCTAAGTGTGTAGTGAGGTCAGCTACGAGCCGTCAGGAAGTAACCTGCCAAGTTGAATAAATCAAATGTTCAAACAGTGCCGGACTTATTAATACAGTGAACAATCTCCTTCCCCCCCCCTAACGACTTTCAAGTCGTTAAAAACAGTCCAAATTTACCCTGAGAACCCATCAATCCCCCTACATTGGAACAACCATATTAACCGTTACAAATTAACGAACAACAGTGGAACCCCCAATAATACCCGTTCCAACTGTTAAGAAATTTTCAACAATTTTCCGAGTTTCAACAATGTGTAACAACCGTGTCCGGGCATACAAAAATATCAATTATGAATGAAATATTTAATTTCATCCTCAGAGGCCAGGAAAAGTTTATACCTGCATTATTATCTTCTGTGGATATTTTAGTTCACAACAATGTCCCTCTGCCCTTTAGTTATCTGAATATGTTCAACTTTGACACTGGAAGATATTGCTAACCTAACCTATCCCCTTAAAGGGGATGTTAATTAACGTAATTTTTAATTAGTACTGAACAAATCAAGTAATTTTGGACCGATCATCATGGTCGATTTCTATAGAGTGTCTCAACAGTGACTATATACTTTTCTCCCATAGCAGGGTGTCAAAGATTTTGCTTAAGCTGTACAGTGTTTTTATCCTTACTATTATATTCCCTTCCTTTAAAATGTGGGTCTTTCAGTTTTTCCTCGCCCTGTTAAAACTCTTGCCTTTTCCTGTGGTAAATATTTTGAAGTCTCTTTATGGACGCTAGGGATAAGCTCCTTGAATGGAAAATAGTAAATATTAGTTACATTTTGGTTGCAATAAAGTCCATTCCCCACGATCACTTAGAACATTGGCAAAGGGTTTCTGCAGCTGCTTGTCTTTACTATAGTGGTCCAGTGTTAACGATAATAAATTGGAGGGTCTTAAGAATTGGTTACTACATTGTTTGAACCGAAATATTTCCCAAATATTTGTCTTTCTTTTTATCAATTGTTTAAATATAATTTCCTTTCTCTACCACAATATCTGTTGTTTTGTTACCAACATGACTGTCATGGATATGTACGGTTTTTTAATGTTTACTTAATTTAATTTCTATCTTTATTTGATATGGTTTGTGTTAATTTTAGAGTATTTCTTTGTATGCCTAATTAGTAGAGTATTCGTAAAGCATACAAATTGTCATATTATACCTATTGTTCAACGCCCATGTTTACTGCTGAGACACCATAGACATGATACATCAGATAAAATGATAATTTGAGTAATAATTTTTTCAAAGGAAGGAAACGTTCCAGACCTTAGTTTAGGGTACCTCCCCGGTATTTGCCATTTATGAGGACTTAGGAAAACCAGAAAAAATCCTCAGTCAGGGAGTGCGGTCTTAGTGGAAATCGAGCAAGTCCGTGCCTTAACGACCGCGACTTCTCGTAGCGGTTGGCCATAGATACGAAAAATAAAGAGTTTGGAAACATAATAAATAATAATTTCACAGAAAAACCATAAAACATACAAAATATAATTGCTGTCGTCGATGCATTGAGTACAGGGATTACATGAACTGAACATTTGCCACAATAAATAGCTATTATATAATTTGTTACCGTTATCGTATAGAACTGTCACTATAGTCAGCTCTTGTCTTCACGATCTGAGCATAAACATGCTAACATTTGTCGTACATGCAAAAGAAAAAATCGGAAGTTTCCTCTGGGTCATTTAAAGTCGAAGATAAAAATTTATTTTGCTTCTATTTTCTGGCTTCATTTAGAGAAGAACTGCGTATTGCAGAGACATTTAAATAATCCACTCATACGTTAATGAAAGTTGTAGGGCAACAACAATTGTAAATATGGTACCCCTTCGTGAATATAGTAAAAAGCCTCTTTTAATTTTGTGTATTCCGGCAGAATAGCGCAATGCAGATTTCAAAGTAGGATACCGCCGCGAGGGGCCGAGGTCGTTAAATCGTAGACTCGTGAGCGGGAGGTCTGGGATTCGAATCCCGCCAGGACCGTCCTCCCTGACTGAGGTTTTTTCCAGGTTTTCCTCACTCCTTATAAATGGCAAATGCCGGGGAGGCATGCTAAACTTAGTCCTGGAACGTTTCCTTCCTTAAAAATAAATCCGTTCCCAATATATCATTTCATTTCATGTATTACCAGTGTCCATCGCCTGTGGTGCCTCTGTGGCGAGAACGGGCATTAAACACTATACACTATTCATTCATTCAAAGTAGGATTAGCGTTAGAATATGTTAGTTACTACCGTAAGGGAGGGTTTAATGACTAAAGAGAATTTCAAGTACACTTATTTTTCGACAGAGGGCAGAGGGAAAGGTCCATTGCCTCCAAGAAAGTGTTAAGAGCCCAAAAATATAAAGTGATTGCCTCAATATCTGGCAATACATGAAAAGGACGTTACATGATTTTATTATTATGAAGTTTATAATATATAATCTAAAATATAAGATTAAGCTGCTGATGTTCATTTGTTTCATGTCTGTAGCAGATTTCTGCATGCAGTGTGCGATGCCCATTTCTTTGCCCCTTTTTATTGAAGAAGTTGTATCTGGGCGTAAACTTGCCGACCAACAAATAACAGGGTAAAGTTGACTTTAGCTAAGAAAAAAAATTGCTGAGAGAAATTGAAAGGCTGTATAATGAATGATGCTCTAGCCTCTGCCATTGGGAAGCTGGAAAATACCACACACCACTGCAACAGTGGCATAAAATAAAACAGCTGGATAATGAAGAGTGTGCAGTTTCAGTGAATCTCAAAAAGTTAGTTAATATGATGGATGTTTTTGGAATAGGTTCCAACAATTCTCTGATTGCTAATAATCTTTCAGATTAAAGCTCTGAAATCTGACAACATAGATGCCACTCTTTAGCCTACAGTGCGTGATATATTTGAAAATAGCATATTGGTGTTCAATGTAAAAACCTTCATAAATGGAAGACAAAATCATTTTCTGGATCCTACCTAAGAAAGGTAGAAATGAAACTCTGTCTATCTCAATTATCTTGTCAATATTCAAATAAAACCTTGTCAAAGTATTAAAAGAACAAATAACAAAAATATTTCTATAAAATCCCATGTGCTAAAATACATAAAAAGTGCAGTCCATTTCAGTAAAAATCTCATCTTTACCAATAATTTCTAATGTTATCTTGTCTCTCTGAACCAACGAGAGAGAGAGAGAAAGTGTGTTGTTTAATTTTTTTATTTAAAACATCAGCATACTCCATTACATTGTGTAATCATTACAACTTCTATTAAGATTTACATAATTTTTATTAGAATAAATGTTACATCCATCATTATCTGCTTTTCTTGATTACTGTTATTTCTTTATTGCTATATCAAAACTGCCTAAATTGATTAACTGTATTTATTCTAATTAATTAATTATATTTATTGTATAATATTATATTTTATATAATTAAATATCATATATAGATTAATTTGGGGTTTATTTGTTAGTTTAATATGTTTGCATCAACTGGATATTAAATCTTTAACTGCTTATTCTTCTGCTGCTCATATAGGGTTGATTGGCTGTCAGAGGTTTATAGCTTTAAATAGTTCTATTCAATATGTGCAGACTCTATTTAACTTTCAGAACTACTCATACTCCATTTGTGCTTATAGTATGATTATTCCTGTACCTCACACATACATTATACACATTTGTATGTATGTGCATGTGTGTATGTGCGGGATAGGAGAATAAAGAAGAAGAAGAAGCATTCCTTATCTATGAATTTAATCCAATTTTGTTATGCTATGTATAAAATACATATTCATGGTTCAATGGAAAATTTGTCTCTAGTTATCATTTCATTGTTTGTGATATAACAGTGGAGTGGAAACATTAATTAAAATACACATACCTTTGGAATAAATTAACTTTCTTGGAATAGATATACTGTGAAGGCTACATCTTATTTTTGTTTCTTTAACATCCCATGTCAAAGCCAACATCTTCAAGATAATAAATGATTAATGCTGTTGCAAATGAACCTAAAATTACATGGCACATGCAATTTCAGCTTGAGGGAAAATTCCAGAAAAATTCTTACACAAAACTTTGAACTCTACGCTCTGCACTTTTGCAGTTGTTTGCAATCTGTTGCCCTAGCCAATCGACTGCAGAAGTGGCTATGATCATACCAGCTTCCTAGCAATAAATAAATAAATAGCATATGAAATATCACAATGCATTCTTCTTTACCCTTTAGGATTCCACTGCCATTTCCATAGGATCTTGTAACTATGTGTGACTAAAGTAAAAAACCTCAAGAGTTCACCACAAATGGAAGAAATCCATTTCTATATCATTAATTGTATTATTTGTTTCACAGATGCAACAAAAAGATGCAAAATCTAACAAATTGACACACAAAAAATGCAAATTGCATGAGATTTTAATGACTAAAATGTAAACTCAGGCTGATGCAGTTTAAAATATATATTTATTTCATAAAAAAGAAGCAAATACATAAATAAGCAATAAAATGTACTGCTATATTTATATAAATATACTTTGTTCAAATTTAAGACATTTCATTCTCTATGTGAGATTACCTATTTTGTGTATTTCTGACTGAATGCTATTTCCAATTTCAGTTTTTAAGGCATTCTTAAGAGGAAACCTGTGAAATTTAAATAACACAAATAGATTTTAATACTGAAAATGATAAATGATAGAAATATTTATTTTGTAAGCCTTTCTAATTATAACACAAAATATTATACTTATTTATTGCATTAAAATGTGTAAATATTTGGAATAATTTTTTATTTGTCACATTCACTTACTTTCAAAGATGTTGCTCTCAGCTGAAATGCAGAGGCCAGTACACCAAGTACTCAAAATCGTGAGCTGCAGCATTATACTGGTCTCTATCTACAGTTTTCCAAAGATGAATGATTATTTTGTTTTATTTTTAACCATTAACATTTTATGCCTACAGCTTATATTTTGAGGCTATTGATTCTGGTAAACCAAAAAAATCAAGTGATAATTTATGCTATGTGAGCTCATTGATCCGAACCACTAAAGCTGTTGAACATTTGCTCTATAGACTAAAAGGAACCCAATAGAACCTTGACAAAAAGCAGTATTCAAAAGAATACAGTCCTCTAAAGAAACAAGCAAAGGAATAATCATTTTCAAAGCACTTAAGCTGATTAACAGATCCAATTTTATTTTTATTGTTTTTCAAAATGGCTTGTCCAAAGATTTCAGAAATGTTCCATGTTCAACAGCTTAAATATAAGCAATTCCATAGAATTGGTAGAAAAAATTAAAAGATTTGGTTCTCCAAAAGGATGATCTTCTCATGTCCTTTGATGTAAATTTATCATTTCCCAGTATTCCAAAATGCAAACTCCCAACATCCCTTTGAAAATAGTTCCAGTCTCCAAAATTAAGCAAGAGGAGATTGAAGAATGCATCCAACTAGCCCAAGTCTGCATCAGTCAGGATTTCTTAAGGTTCGCTGGTAAATTTCATAAGCAAGAAAAAGGATTAGCTTTGAGAAATCCATGTTTTATATATCAGTAATTTAGAAATGTACATCACAAAATCATTTCAATATATATTTTTAAGTGTGGCACAGATATGTTGAAGATATTGTTGCATTAGTTAATATGAAATATTTGGATGATTCTTTGAAATTGTTAAATATACAAGATAGAAAAATGGAGTTCACATCTGAGGTAGAATAAGACAACATAATTTCTTTCCATGACTTAAAAATTATAAAACAAGCAATAATTTGGAGCATACAGAAAGAATACTGACAATTGGATAAAAGCAAGAGACTCAATCCTTCAAGACACAAGCATGCAGTCCTCAACAGCTTAGCATGTAGACTCGTTAATATACCCATGAATGCAATGAAGAGTACTAACAGACAATACAAATGACAAATCCACTGGCAAAGAAATTGTAGACAAAATAATAAAAAAATTCAAACAAGAAAATAGATTAAAATAAGGTGCAGCATTAACAGCAAGAAAAGAAAACAACCATTCTCAGGAAATTCACATATCATCCTTGGCCCAGCAAAAGATTCCATAAAATGCTCAAAGAGTTTAGTATTACTTTGTTCCTAGTGAACAAATTCAGCCCAAATAATCTGCTCAACTCTGGTAATAATGACAGAATCCCTAATGAGATGAAACCAGGAATCTATAGAATCAACTGCTTACAATGGAACAAAGTATAAATTGGCAAAATAACACTGGGCAACAATGAAAATGTTTCAGGCTTAAAAATAGGGAATTTACATGTATTTCCATCTGCTGAATTCAAAAATCACCATAAAAATGATAGATTAGCTCTTGTTTTGAAGATAAAGTGACATTTCATTTTTTAGAGTGAAGATTTTAAATTGGGGAGAATTTTTTTTTGGGAGTTGGCACACCTGTCAAATAACAAAACACAAATGCTCTTCAGCTGTTTGTAAGTCATAAACATAGATACTGTTGCTGTCACTGTGAATTACATGTAGTTTCTACTCAAATTAATGCAAAATTTCTGGTTCGCGAGTGCTTTTTTAGTGTAAAATTTGTAAAAATGCCACGAAAATGTGTAAATATGGTGAACAACTTTTGTTATATTTGTGGTGAAATAACATTTTCCTCACAGAAACGCAATCTGACACCTCTTGTAAAGACTGCCAAGCCTCTTGTGAACCCAAAAGACATTCTTCTTCCACCCCTGCATATCAAGCTGGGTTTGATGAAAAACTTTGTCAAAGCTATGAACCGAGAAGGACGGGCCTTTAAGTACATCAGAGAGAAATTTTCGAAATTAAGTGATGCAAAAGTTAAGGAAGGCATTTTTGTTGAACCACAAATAAGAGAACTTGTAAAGGATAATGCATTTGACCAAGTTTTGGAGGGGAAAGAAAAGGAAGCTTGGAAAGTCTTCAAGGGTGTTGTTCATGGATTTTTAGGCAACAAAAGAGATGACAACTACAAGCATTTGGTGACAATGCTCCTGCAAAAATACCGTAACCTTGGATGCAACATGTCCCTTAAGATCCATTTTCTCCACTCCCACCTAGACTTTTTCCTTCCTAGTTGTGAAGCTGTTAGTGATGAACATGGGGAGAGATTCCATCAGGACATTTCTGTTATGGAACAAAGATATCAGGGCCGTAGGAATGAAGTAATGCTTGCGGATTACTGTTGGTCTTTGTATAGGAATTCTGCAGAACTCCATCACAAGAGGCAAGCTAAAAGACGACGAAGTCAATAGGCCATCACATGATTCTCTTCAGACATGACTATCTGCGAAGTATTTTTCCAGCAATTTAGAACTCTTAGCATGTAATTACCAGTTAAAAAAATCAAATGCACTTTCATTGTTGTTAGCATGTATGTAATTAAAATGTATCCTTTTCTCTCAATCTGTTAATATGTAATATTTCCACCTTGTGTATATCATAGAAACTAGAGCTAATAAAAATTTTTCATTGTCATATTTGTTTTTCTCAACCCAAAATTAGTAGGAATTGCCTCATGAAGTGCTCGAAACATTCAAAAATTATTTTTTTGTTGCCCAGTGTAATTAGTCATTGGAATTAGTCTCAAAGAAGGCTGGAGAAACATCAAGCACAAACAGTTAGAAAATGAGTAGCCACACATCACTTTTGGAGAGATAAACATTGTATAGAAACTGAAATCAAATTGCTGAAAATCTTACATAGACCTTTGGAACTGGGAATATGGGAAAAAAATTTTATAAAAGAATCTGAGGATAAGGTTGCTACCTTTGAGATCCCAAAATAAGACAAATTAATCCAATAGTTCATAAAATTTCCACTAGAGTTAAACTTAGTACATCCAACCACCAATGAATCCAGTGGTCGACTTACAGCTGATGATTTTGATAATGGCCTCTGCAACATGCTCTGAATAATTTTATGGTAAGTGAAGCATAAGAATGTTAAATAATTTCACCAGCTAACTAAGACTATATAAGTTGCTTCACTGTACTTGATCTAACAAAAAGCTGGTCTTAAATTTAACTTAAAATAATATAAACTTTTTCCTGCATTTTAATGTAAATTTTGAGCAAGCATGCTAGTCATTTTCAAGTTAAAACATAAACATCTTGTACTTTCCTTTAATTATTAAAATGATATTTGACACACATTATCTTCAATACCATTAATATGGCAAGGAACTCATTCTTAGTAACTTGAAAAATCTTTAACTATAAAAAATGCTGTCCAAATTTGGTTTCATTTCCAATTGCCACTTGCACTGCATTACAAATTTATCTCCTGCTAATGTATACATGATCTTCACACTTTGCCAGCATGAAGCATGATTTAGAAACTAAAGGAAATAAAGAAATAGGATATTTTTAATGTCTCATGCCAACTACTAAGTTCTTTGAAATGATGAATGGAATAAATGAATTGATGATTATACCAATAAACACAACATTTGAAAACACTTATAATTCCTCCTTTTAAGTTAAGCGAAAGTGTGAAAAAATCTCTTCCTGACAACTTGACAAGTATGCTTTCAGCCTGCATCCTCTACTAATGCGACTAATTGCAGACCAATGCCTATACAAACTGCATTACAGAGGTGAAGGTGTTACAACAATATTGTGGAATTCTTGCAAGTACTCCTTGTCACCATTTACCTAATACTTCCGTTCCTCTTCTCATTCTCATGTTCACATTAGAAGTCTGTGTTAACTGTCATGTGCTCTTATTGGTTGGAACATATAAAGAATTCACCAAGACTTATGTGATGTACTCATTCCTAGCTGGGCCTCTCTCCTGATGTTCTCTGCTAACAGGGAGAGTTACTGATTCATTGGGGAAACAAATGTCTTCGTAATTTATTCTAAATTTGTAGGGCCACAGCTCTCTACGTTAGCCTGAACTGGTGACCATGTTAGTACAGAGGATTATAAAGTTTTAATGTTATTTTAGGTTCCTGCTTGCTTAAATGTTAATAACAACTTGCGTGCATATGATTATCAAGTTGCCCTCAAAGCAGGCTAATACTAATATAATTTAAATAATGTCTCAATGAAGATTTTGTAATGTGTTTAGCCAGAAAATTCATTGCTGTTTTAAAAGTTTAAAGTTATTTCACTATGGAGAACTCAGTTAATTTCAATTCAAATTATGTTATGAGTGCAAGATTGTCAGCAAGTTAATTTTGAACACTTTATATGTTACTTAAATTTTGTTCATTGTGAAATAAATTACAATAATTGGTAATCATCTTCTCATGTATTTAAAGTTAACTTTCCCTGACCACTTATCCTTCTAGTATACTTCCTATTTACTTGTCCAGGCATCAGCAGAATTTCCAGTAGATGAAGAAGGAGGTTCAATATATGTATATGACATGTACAGAGAGCCAAGTTGTAATTTTTTCACAGAGAGAGCCATAGAGCACTCCCAAGAAAGGAGAGGATATATATGTTTATATCATATGCACATTTTGTACCACTTTTGGGAAAGAAAGAAGCAGGCAATGTAGAGATATTAATTACTCTTTCCATAATGTTCTAATTGTATTTGTTCAGTGAATAAAAACAACTAAGAACATGGTTTGAAGTTAATGCTCACTTTAAGAAAGTGATAGATTTGAACTTATACAGAAATCACTTTAGCAATACTAAAATGAAATTGCACCAAGCATAATACATAAGATAATTGTGTTTTTATATTTAAATTAGTAAAAAGAATTTATGCTTTTTATTGTGTAGTGATAGCATATTAATAAGCATTATAGCTTGTGCCTTAAATATTTTTGCTTTGCTTTTGGCAGCAATATATCTTTCCTTCAAGAACATCACACATATCTGTGAAATAGTCATTCCAAGCAATGAAATAAAAATTAAAAAAAAAAAAGTAGCATTTTATAATGATTCTTTAAATAGCTATCATTGTTAAACAGCTGTTTCTTCATGTTCCTGATTTTAAATATGAGCAAACCATCATATAAGCATACACAGTATGGGACAAGCCTTGATAATCTTTTTTCCTAGAACTGAGATTACAGCTATGTAGCTGCTTATTTATATTACGTTGACAGGATATGTGAGAGGAATACGATGCATCAGATTTCACTCAAGAAAACAACATTGCCACATTTCAGCAATATCTTTCAGTACTTGTTTAGTGCTAATAGAAGTCAGGTGGGGAAGTGAAAGTAAATAAGTTATTCATCTGTTCTTCATTTATCAATTAAGGGACCCTTAGATATTGTTAATAATATGACAAACAAAAAAATATTCATACTTTCTCCTCAATCTTTGATGTATGAAAGGAACAGTGGCTATGGTGGATAATTGTGAAGTATCTCATAAAAGCAGTATGTTATTCTTTGGACACTTGAAACTTGGTGGGATGGACTGAGGTCATTAAGGTTTATCCTGCACTTTACAAAGTTTTTGTTTTAATAACTGGCTGAAAGTATTTACATGAAAATGAATCTTCTTAACCGCCCTCCCAAAATCAAAGTGCTGAATACTTGTCAAAATTTTTATGATATTAAGATAAAATGGTGTGTTGGTTATAAGTGAAATCTGTATTATATTATATCAAAGTAAAACTTGCCGGAATATGGAACCTAGACATAGCAAAATTCTATGATTAACTTTTTAAAGGAGGCTTGTTAAGAGACAAATCCCCATCTTCCACATAACTGGAAGTGTGTACACCTTTACATTGCACAATACACTAAGCATTAGTCTGAAAAAGATTTTCTTTCAACTGTGCTCTTAAAATATGTTTTTTTAATTTTATAAAGTATTTTGAATTATTTTTCAAAAAAATCAGTTACTGTTAATGGACAAAAATAGGCAATGACATCTTATAAAACATTTGATTTTTCATCTCAGTCAAAATGAGTGAAAGTATGTTATCATTGCAATTTTCCATCACTCAAACCAGGTAGGCATTTTGTCTAATGTACTTCAAGCTTATTTTGATTTAGTACTAATTAAGAGTGCCATTGCTGATTATTTTGTGAAAATGTTCGAAATAGCACAAGTGGAAAACCATGATAATTTTATACACCAAGATATGTCTGTATAAAATTTAACTGAATAATGCCCATTAGTATGGAAGTTACTTATATAAATATGGTGAACCATAAGCAAACTGAATAAATTATCATGTGTTATAGGAGATGCTTCACTTGCTCCTGGCCCCTGATTTGTCCTTATAATTTTCAATTAACAGCCATGATTTAGTAATATTTCACATGAACATATTATTTTGTATGAAAAGCATGATGCTTTTGTAGCAAGTATTGAAAGTGGTTGCCATTAGCATTTAGGCATACTCACACATGCCTCCTCCCACCTCATAAAATAAAACACATGCCTCCTCATATTGTCGGAGGTATCCACCAACTCACTGGGAGTCACAGCATGAAATTCTTTCTGAATGTTTTCTTGGGATTCCATGAAAGTCTATAGTTTTTTGTAATACATTTTCCATGATCTTCAAGAATGTAAACAAATTTAGTATTCTGGCAATGAAGTCATGGCAGGTGGCATCATCACAAACTCATGGAAGATTCCTATGTGAACTGCAATATCTACTGTTATATAGTAGAAAATGGAGCCAATAATACAATGCCACAACATAACACACCTACATCCCCCTCCTTTTTTTTAATGAAGATGTATCTCATGCACAATGTGAAGATTCTCAATATGAGTTTTCTGGGATTATGGAACCACTTTCCAGAGACAAATTAAACAAACTACAGGAACCAATAATAGTAACTGAGTCTCTTGTGTTTCTCAGGAGATTTAAAGCTCTTGAACAGTAGTGACACAATATGCAAGTAGCTTGTTGACATGCAAGTGTGCTTGTGAAAATGCAATCAATCTTCATGGACATGTGCAACATCTGGGGCTAGGTTGAAGTGCTGTCACTCTTGTCCTTTTCTAACCAAGCTTCTCATACTCAAGATATATCAAATTTAACTGAATATACCCATTAGTGAGGAAGTTTTAAGGGAAAATTGGGGACTGAGAGTGAGGGAACCTCCTATACAAGCATGGAAAGAGAAACGGCAGTCAATTTAAGTTTGTTTTGAGTTGAAAAGGCCAGGCAAAAACTTTAAACCAATATTTCACAGGATATGAATGCTTCCCGTTTGTCACTGGCTCATTAGTAACTTCCTAGATAAATAAGCACAGAACCACAGTCCATGCCAAATCAGAAAAGACAGATTTAAGTCTGATTTGCTTGCTCTTAGAGGCAAAACTGTTTAATATTTTGTTAGCATTAAAATTTCACTTTTTCCCTTTTAGCAGATATACAAGCTGGATACACAACACTTTACTTTTAAGCAATACTTTGCAAAACACAGGTGTGAGCTTGGGTTTCTTAACATGAGTCTTGGTTTTTAATTCACTCTTGTACGTTTCCATTCCAGCATTACAGTGAGGTTGAATTTTCTTGTGGCTTCTTGAAAATTTGCACTGAGTAATCTATTTTTTGGCCATTTCTGGATTTATCTCTTGGAAAGAGCTATGACTATCTCTCCATTATATTAGAAAGTGTAATATCCTTCCCTTGCAGTATAAATTATAGTGCAGTATAAAGTGGGGCTTTGCTATATTGATCATGGATATGTAATAAATGTACCACTACTGAAAATGAAAGAGACAGATTATTTATCTCTCACTATTCACTACTTTTGAAGACTGTAAGGATACTTAACATTTGAGCAAACATAAAAAATTTGAAAAATGTGCAGTTCACTTAGAAGATTCTTGTAGGCTTAAAACATTTTGAGCTATAATTACTACAGATTAGATGATTTCTGTAGCCAGAACTTCTGTTAGTGTTTTCTTTCCCAAGGTTATTAAAGTTAATTAGCCTATTTTTTTAATTTTATGACTATAAATTGTTTCCCATGTGCTAAGTTCTGCATGCCCTTCTACTGCCTTTAACAATTGTACTTTTTCTTCAAATTCATGATTTTTTGTCTGAAAATGAGTTGCCACAGTAGATTTCTCTATAACTTTATGCTCCTACTATGCCCTTTACATCAGGTATTAAAGTTTGTACACTAATGTATTAAACATGTTCACACTAACCCCACTTAGTTGCACAACATTAGAACATGTTTTGAGGGCACTCGCTCCATCATCAGCTGTTGATCAACTACTCGATTTTATGGCAATCTGTGGTGACTCCAGTAGGAACTTACTAAGTTCATCCATGAGGGGAACATCAAAATTCATTAAGTTTTTCTTATTTTTTAGGATAAACATTTTTTCCCAAATGGATAGTTACATTGGATTGTGAAGTTTTTTCAGCAGCTTAGCCTCTGGTTTCATTTCATGATTTTTGGTACAAAAGTGAACTGCAACTACTGATTTATCAATTTTCTTAAAACAAATATTCTTAAAGTATTCTTTTCCCTGAATTTCCAAATTTCTCTCCATTTTTCCACTGTATCTCAGATCACAATCTGCACATTTGATTTCATAAGTTCCTGATTTCAGTTATGTCAGTATGGTGTCTTTTACTGTGCAACCTAATAAATTTTTTATATTATATTTGTTCTTTGGGGCTAACTTTGTGCCATGAATATTGGTTAAAACTGAAAAATGAAAATTGACCTTACTATAACACAAATGCATTCAACAAAATTTCTTCAGTTTTAACCAAAAATATTATTGACAATTTTCAAGCCAATGGGAAACTCCTTGTCTCCATTCTAGCAGATTTATTCATGAGCTCCTTTGAAATACATATCACCAAAGCCTTTTCTTTAATTTTTAAGACATGATAAAGGTATGTGGATGATATATTTGCAATAATACCCAAAAACATTTAATAAATGCTCTGAAACTTCTTAATTTACAACATAAATCTTTACAGTTTACTATAGAAGAAGAGGAAAAATGGTTGGCTCCCAGAGATACATTAGAAAAATGAAGAGAAATTTGGAAATTCAGAGAAAAGAACACTTTAGATGAATTCATTTTAGGCAAATTGATAAATCAGCATGGCAGCTCACTTATGAGCCAAAAAATGATGAAATTAAACCAGAGGCTAAGCTGCTGAAAAATTTTCACAACCCAATGAGCTATCCACTTCGTAAAAAAAAAAATATATCCTAAAAAATAAGAAAAACTTAATGAATTTTGATGTTTCACTCATGGATGAACTCAGTAAGTTCCTACTAGAACCATCAGAGACCACCGCAGAAACACCTTGAAATCCTGTCACCAAATCGAGTAATCAGTCAAGGACTGATGATGGGAGCAAGTGCCCCAGAAACATGTCCTGGTGATATATAAATAAGTTGAGTTAAAGTGAATATGTTAATACATTAGTGTAGGATATATTACCACTCCATTGTCTGCAGCTTCATAGGCAGAATTTATTTAATTAATGTTTCTTTTTGTTTTTCCAATATATATTTTATTGCAGTGCTCAATTGCAATATATTCATGACTTCTTTTCTGGTGGTATAAATCTAACTGTTTGTTGTGTAAAATATTTTTATGCTAAATTTATTCCTAGGTGCCAATGTAATGCAACATAATTAAAGACCACTTCCATGGTCTTGTGATCAATATATCTGCCTGCAAACCTGGAGATTTTGGGTACAAATGCCATAAGGTCTATTGCCTGGGTAATGGAGTATTTCCTTGCCCAGCAAAGGTGAATGCCAGGTACCTTTAAGCATTGTGGACTCCTGGTTCATTTTCATCAAAAACATTCATTCATCATTTCTTTAAACCTTCAATGTTATGAAGGACATTAAAATGTTACAAACTAACAGATAAAAAAGCAAACTTAGAGTTTTTCTGAAAAGTTTGTGTATCCTAAGGATGATGAGTAAACTTTTTTAAATATTCTCTTCTTTTATTGTCATTTGTGTTGAACTTTCTTTTAGGTGCTGAAGTTTAATGAACTTTTGTACCTTTTTTTTTTAACCAATACTTGCAAAATCCATTAATTACTGCTGCTTCTACTCTTTGGTTGATTTTCTGTTGATATTCTGTATTATTCAAGGTAAGCCTGCAGTCTATGTGCTAAACTATTAAGTACTGCATGTTTATGTTGGCTTGGTTTGAAGTAATTGAATTTTACATATTGTTTGTTGGATGTCCTTTCTGTGTATTCCAAATTCCAACTTGCCATTGAATTTTGTTATTTTGAGGTCCAAAAATAGTGGCACATCTGTTTCATATATACCTATAAATACTAATCTTGGCTCTTGCAAATTAAGCAGTTTTATGGCATCATCAATACGTTTTCATTTATTATTGCCCAGTTGTCAAATGGACACAAATGTGTCATGGCATTTCTAGCATTCTAAATTATGTATTTTGGCATGTTATGCAATCAGACCTTTATTTCAGATTATAAATAAAAGCATCCTAAAAGCGTATATTATTATTACTTTCATTCCTTAATGACACATACAATAATGTACTGGGAAAATCCAGTAAATGTTAAACAAATTTTTCTTATACAGAAATGAATAATAAGAATAATGAAAGGGGTAAAATGATCAACTTTCTGTAAACCACTATTCCAAATATTTGAAATTTTACCATTAGTTTGCTTGCTCCTAGCTGTACTTTGAGTTGTAGTAGACAACTCAAAAGAATTCATAAAAAAAACTCAGATATACACAGCAGAGAAACTAGACATAGGCAGGACTTACACAGGCCAAGCAACAAATTGCAGGCACTCTAAAAAGAAGTTAACTATAATGGTAATTTAATTCACTTCCACCATCCATAAATAAACTACATTAAAAATAAGTTCAGATTAGTATTTAAATAGTGAATACTCATTTCAATCTTTCATTGTAAAAAGTATAACAAATGATTATGTACATCTTTTACAATTCAGACTTGCCCAAATTCTCTTGAGACCCCAAGATGCCATAACACTCTGGTGGTCAACATGAGTTAGAGCCCTATTCACCTACATTTTCTTTTTTTCTCCTTTCTCTTTCCTAATCCATCTACCCTTACTCTTCCTAAATATTCACCCATACTCCAAAATATTTTCCACCCTCTGACTAACAACATTTTTATTAATTGATATCATTGTATGATTCAGTTGAACTACACACTCTTAAAGCTTCACTTACTTTTCATAAATGTATGGAACCGGTTTCGAGAACATTTAGTTCCCATCTTCAGCCAGGCTAAAGTTCAACTGTCGAATCATTCGTTGAGCTGTGGGAATGTATATTCTGCTCTGGTGGTGGTGTGATAAACTTATAGTTTATGTTTTCATCCCCGACAATGTCGAAGTTCATTATGCTGTCTTTGTATTTGTAGATGTAGATTTTCTCCCAGGTTGCTAATTCAGTAGGTCCTTGTACTGATTTTAATAATTTTGTTTTATTTATTATGTCATGATTTTGTGTCCAAAAATGATATGCTACTGCTGATTTCTCTATTTGCTTGTACTTTATGTTCCTGAAATGTTCCTTTAACCGTGTGCCTATGTTTCTCTTTGTTTTCCCTATGTAGATTTTTTCACATTCTGCACAGTTTATTTTGTAAATACCTGATTTTTCTTCTTGTGGAATACTGTCATTAACATTATCTATCAGCATATTTTTAACATTAAATCTATTAATCGGTGCCAACCTGATATTAAAATCTTTAAGAATATTCTGAAATTTTTTGTGGCCCATGGATGATATGTGAATGTTTTAAAAATAAGTTTATCTTTTGTTGCTGAAAGTGTTGTGGTTTCTTTGATATGTTTTTGTCTCTTGAATTTCTGCACCTTTTTATGTACTAGTTCTTTTTAAAACCACTTTTAACTGCTGTTTCTTCTATTTGTTTGTATTCTTTAAAATATTCTTCTATGCTAATTTGTAGGTTAACTAGCCGGTGTGTTAAACTGTTAATTACTGCATGTTTGTGTGCTGTAGGGTTAAAACTGTCAGCTTTGATGTGAATATCTGCATGTGTATTCTTTCTGTATATTCCAAATTTAAGTTTTTCTTGGCATGCTGCCATTCCTGTATATTAAAATAATGAAATGCCAAGAAAAACTTAAATTTGGAATATACAGAAAGAATACACATGCAGATAATCACATCAAAGCTGACAGTTTTAACCCTACAGCACACAAACATGCAGTAATTAACAGTTTAACACACCGGCTAGTTAACCTACAAATTAGCATAGAAGAATATTTTAAAGAATACAAACAAATAGAAGAAACAGCAGTTAAAAGTGGTTTTAAAAAGAACTAGTACATAAAAAGGTGCAGAAATTCAAGAGACAAAAACATATCAAAGAAACCACAACACTTTCAGCAACAAAAGATAAACTTATTTTTAAAACATTCACATATCATCCATGGGCCACAAAAAATTTCAGAATATTCTTAAAGATTTTAATATCAGGTTGGCACCGATTAATAGATTTAATGTTAAAAATATGCTGATAGATAATGTTAATGACAGTATTCCACAAGAAGAAAAATCAGGTATTTACAAAATAAACTGTGCAGAATGTGAAAAAATCTACATAGGGAAAACAAAGAGAAACATAGGCACACGGTTAAAGGAACATTTCAGGAACATAAAGTACAAGCAAATAGAGAAATCAGCAGTAGCATATCATTTTTGGACACAAAATCATGACATAATAAATAAAACAAAATTATTAAAATCAGTACAAGGACCTACTGAATTAGCAACCTGGGAGAAAATCTACATCTACAAATACAAAGACAGCATAATGAACTTCGACATTGTCGGGGATGAAAACATAAACTATAAGTTTATCACACCACCACCAGAGCAGAATATACATTCCCACAGCTCAACGAATGATTCGACAGTTGAACTTTAGCCTGGCTGAAGATGGGAACTAAATGTTCTCGAAACCGGTTCCATACATTTATGAAAAGTAAGTGAAGCTTTAAGAGTGTGTAGTTCAACTGAATCATACAATGATATCAATTAATATGATTGGCTTCACTGTGCAAGTTCCAATGTAGTTTTAAGTAACATTTTTATTGCTACAATATTGTTTTCTATTTTATTCCTTTTTGGATCTTATGTACCTTCTCTCTAATTACTTGTTTCCTTGCAATGTATCAAATAATGAAACATCCCTCTATTTCTCCAGACATAACACATACTTTCATACTGCTGTTTCTAAATTCTTTAAAGCACAATGCCTCCATTCGTATCCATCCCCTCCCTTGCTTATCACAGCTGTCAACATACTTCTCCCTTGAATCTGTCATCTTAACACTCTTCATGCTTCACTAACCTTAAAAATATATGGAACTGGTTTCAAAGATATGTTATCTCCATCTTTCAAACCTGTTCCGTATATTTTTAAGGTTAGTGAAGCATGAGGAGTGTTAAGACGACAGATTCAATTCACATGAGCTTCACCTATGTTAGTTCCATATGAAAACTTTTTTTAAAGATTTACAGTTTTTAAAAAATTTTAATACTTCTCCCTACCCCAATCTTTCTTTAATATCTTAAATAACTTTTATGCTCAAAACTTGACCATATTTCTTGTCTCTCTCTTCTATCCTGCTCCTTTTTTCTCCAGAAACCTATTGTATTATTTTCTCCCTTCTGCCATACATCACACACACACTGATCTCTTCCAACGTTTCTTTCAGTCTCTTCCAACAGTTATTGTACAAAATTGTTCTTTGGAAATCAAATCTTTGTACCACATCAATTTTTTTTTCAAGATCACTGATAATCCCCAAATTTCCATTCCATATAACATCTTGATTCTTCCACTCATACAACCTTTTCAATCAAAATTTACAGATATTTTTGGTATCTTATATAAACACACTCTCACTCCTTTTATAACTAATTTATCTTTGGCAATCAGCTTCTTACCATGGGACTCCCAGCCTCCATTACTATTATCTCACTCCTATATAATCAAATCCTTTCAGTGTTTCCAACTTCTCTGCATTCAAATACCATTTTTCATCTTTTCTTAATTTACTTCCTTTTATTAATACCATTTTTTAAGATTTTTTCACATTAATTCTTATGCCCCACTCTCTGCAGAATATACGGATTTCATTAATTGCTTTTTGTAACCCTACAACTTATTACACTTATCATTAGATCATCTACATAAAGTAAACCTGGTATCTCTTTTTCTCCTATCACTGGACTGTGTGTTACTTTTTCAGCTCTTTCTAAAATGTCATTAATAATTAAATAGATAAATTTAATAAATTATATAAGATGGTACTCACCTTTCATCCCTCTCTTAATCCCAGTTTTTAATTAACTGCATCTGTTATTCCATTTTTATCACTTATACAACTTATACAACTTCACTCCTTCATATAGTTTCTTGATCCCTATAATGAACTCCTTGCTTACACTGTTTTTCCTCAATTTCCATTATAATGCATTCATATTGATAGATCTGAATGCGTTTTCAAAATCAGCAAAGAACGTGTACTCCCTTCCTCATTTGTAACTCAATATTTGCTTATTAGCATCTGTATTACCATTATGTTATCTGCTGATCTTCTTCCCTTTCTAAATCCTGCTTGAAACTCAAATATTTTGCTCTCCTTTATTGTCCACTCCTGTAATCTTTCTGCCACTTCGCTGTACATATTTATTTCCTACTATGGACAGAAGGCTAATTCCTCTATAATTAGCTGGTTTATTTATGTCGCCCTTATGCATAGTGGAACCACCATATTTATCTTCCAATTTTCAGGTATCACCTTCCTCTCTTTCAGCTTATTCAGAAATTCTACCATTATTTTTATGCCCTCATATGCTTTACTAAATATTTTCCAAAATTTCCCTGGGTGTCCATCTATACCTACTGCTTTATTCTTTTTCAAATTACTTATTTGTTTCTCTACCTCATTAATACTAATTTCTTGGTCCAAGTTTTCATTTCTGATTATAGAATTCACCTCTAGTATTTTTTTCAGTTTCTGGAAGTTGGAAAGTATTTACCACAAAGCACATAACTTTTAAAGTTTGATTAGGACTTAGTTATTATGTGATTATGAAGCTATTCCAAAACAAGGTTAAGACCATTAACACCAAATGATGTTTACTGCAATCTGATTAGTGGAAAAATCATAGCTTAAAAGAAAAATGTATGACAGAAATGTGAAATGTATGCAAAAGTGGCTACTCCATCACACACATACACATACGGCAAAATGTTGCTGTACAATATCAGGAGATTTCATTCCCTGCATTCATTCATAGATTTTGACTTGAGATTACAAGGAATATCTCCTCTTTTCTACATAAGAGTAAATATTAAAAACTTTACCAAAGCTTCCAAAGAAAACATCATCAGTTAATGTAATGACTGTGACTGCACATTATGCTTTATTGCAATTTCAACAACAACATTCTTTGTGTTTTAAATGCTTCTGCTTTATGTTTGAGTATTACTTTTTGTGATGAAATTCAGTGGCATTTGAAGCAATGTAATAATGCATAAGTGGCTACCATTTATTTTTAGACGGAAGCAATTTGGCAAAGAAAATATCTAATTATAGCATTATTAAGAAATAACTTTAGATGCAGGGCTCCAAAGCTCCATTTCAATAGCTTTGCACATAATGTTATTGTTTTGGTACATCCCATATTAGGTTTACACATAGTTATACATAAAGTTTTGTGAATTACTTCATTAATCATTCTCAGGCACTGTGGCATTTCTTTACTTTGAACTCATGTACTTTATTAATTCAAGTGGATATGTCAATAATAAGCATTAAATATCTGGTTGGATTTTTGACAATGGAACTTAACTAATTTCTTTATATTCAGACATGTTTTGAATGTGCTTGCATTCAGCCTCAGCTTCCTTCTCCAACTATTGTTGCCCTGTTGGTATTTCCTGCTTGTTCTTGTGATGTTAAAATCAGAAAGTTCATCAGACCATCACAAGAGTGGGAAGGAGACAGTTACAAGGCAACAGCAACTGGAGAAAGGAGCTGAGGATGAATACAATTATAATCAAAACAGGTTCAGAATATAAAGAAGTTAATGAAGTTCCAGTGTCAAAAACTCAACCAAATATTTTAATTTAAATAACTTTACTGTTAAGTATTTGTAAGTAACAAACTGAAGTAAGCAATGTATCTATCATTGTTGAAATTACCAACTCTCCAATTTATGGAAGTCACTCTAATACAATTTTGAAAATATGCTTATGGGCCTACGGTTTCTGCTGCCAGATGGTACTGGTATAATTTAAGCTGATTAGACTGTGAGCTTGATGCATAGTCCACTGAATTTTTGGTTAGAAATATTTTCCTGTAGGTGGTGAAGTATTAATTTGAAGAAACCCAACATGTTTTGTGCCATATAAATTTGGGTTAGTAAACAGCAAACATTGTACGTCTCAAGTAATTATGCGAGTAATATTTAGAGATTCAATATATTCCTAACATACTGGCTTTATTTAATTTATTTTGGTTAGTTTAATTCTGTGACTTGAGCAGAAGTCAATATTATTTAATGGTTCACTAAATTTGCTAAGGCATTAACTTCAACTCTCTTGCTTGCTTTATTTATCAGTTATTTCACTTGTAACATGTTTGGTGAGCAATTACAGCTACAAGTTGACTGTTGGGAACTTCCGTAATAATACATGTTGGATTTGGAGTTGATCTTCCCATGATCTTCTAGCAGTGCTTGTTTGCTTCAACAGCTGCAAAATTCATTAGATGTGGTACACGTTTCTTGATACATTTCTTTTCCCAGATATCCAGTTATTTTTGCTTTTGAGCAGCTTTTATTAATTTGATTTTCATTTTTATACCATGACTCTCCTTTCAGAAATGTGCTGCTACTACAGATTTCTGTATTTGTTTGTATTTTATATTTCTAGATGTTCCTTGAAGTGTGTGCTTATGTTCCTTTTGGTTTTTCTGATGTATATTTAAATACAGTCATTTGCCAGATTCCTGACTATTTCTTTGTTTTATCTCCATCTCCAACATGAATTGTTTTGGAAGTTCTCAACAGTCAACATGCAGCTGCAGATACAGGAGAGTGCTTGTAAAACATGTTCTAAGTGATAAAACTGGTAAGTGAAGCAAGCAAGAGATTTGAAGTTGGCACTTTAGTACATTTAGTGAACTACATTTGCTTGTTAGATCCAATATTAATTAATAGTGTTTAACAATCATTTGTACTATTTTGGCATTACAGGTAGGAGACATTGATGATACACGTGATGAAATGATAAACTGTGAAAGGAATTTTTCTGGCACAAAAGCATTCCAAACTAAGTATAAGGTATCTCCCTGGCATTAATTATTGATGATGACTGAAAAAAATGGGCAAAAAATCTCAGTCAGGTAGGACTATGTTGGTAGAATTTTAACCACAAACCCCCTGTTCAAGAGTCCAAATCTTAGTAATCTCAGCCACTTGTATGGGTAAGGAGTTTATGGTTATATTATTAATGAACTGTAAGGTTGCTGAGTAGGGGAAGCAATGTGGCTTATATTTTAGAGCTGTTAGTGGCAAAATAGTACCTCTTGGAAATGTCAATACTTCAGAAATTATAATCATTTTAGTTATTACATTTATATAATTTTTCATCCTTTAATGTGACATTGCTAGGTAAAAGAATCTAGCCAGATATACTGAAAATTAGTACAATCAGGCCAATTTATAAATTTCTTTAACAAACATAATGTACTAAGAAAATCACAATATGGCTTCAGAAAAGGCTTATCCACAACATCAGCAGTAGTAAATCTTTATCACTCTATACTTAAAGCTCTAGGTGATGATGCGAAAATTATGGGTTTATTGCTTAACTTGTCCAAGGCATTTGACTCATTGCCTCATTCAATATTATTGGAAACAATGCAAAAATATGAAATTTGGGGTAAAGCCACAGAAATTTTACAATCATATCTACAAAACCACAAACAGTGTACAGAAATTCACTATAAAAATGGAAATTTCATAACTTCAGCTAAATCAAACTGTAAAATATTTAAAATTGGAGTACCTCAGGGATCTGTACTGGGCCCACTATTGTTTTATTTCTGATATATGTAAACAATTTGCATAATCTTGGCAAATGTAACAGTATATCATATGCTGATGATACAACCCTGCTATTTTCTTGTAAATCTCTTACTGGATTAGAACAAATTATGGCAGAACAATCAAGTACCATTTACAAATACTTACTAAGTAATAATTTAATACTAAATGTGCAAAAAACTAAAGCACTTTATGTTTCACTGCTGCAATAATAGGCATAAGAATCTAGACATAAATGTTATAATTAATGAAGAAGCAATAGAACAGGATAATAATATAAGTTTCTTGGGAATCATTGTTGATAATTGATTAACTTTCAAACACCATGTAGACTTTATTTGTAACTAAGTGAGTACATGTATATACTTAATAAGGAAATTATCACAATATTTAAATTCAGAGAGTCTAAAATTAGTATATTATGATTTAATATATCCATATTTTTGTTATACAATTGAGGTCTGGGAAAGTACATGTGGGGTAAATATCAAAAGACTATAATCCTTCAAAAACTTTTTTTGATGTATATTTTAGGTAGACAGGGAAGTATCATGCAGAAGTATTTTTAGGGAATCTAATATGTTAACTGTAATATCATTATATGTGTGTAAAGATAGCTCTATTTGTTGTTAATAATGAACAAGACAAGATCCTAAACAGGGACTGCCACAATTACAGCACTCGGACTCAAAACATTTATTATCATCATTTAAATGTAAACAAAGAAAAAACTAAAAAGATTCAAGATTTATTGGTAAAATTTTGTATTATAAATGGTCAATAACAAACGGAATTAAAAAAACATTTTAATAGATAAATGCATGTATAGGATAAATGAATTGTAAATATTTATATAAAATTCAGTTGAATATAATTGTTTATAGTATAAATGAAAATATTTTATTGTTATATGAGATAAATTTGCCCAATATATTCAACTGTTTGGTTTAGCAATGAATTTTGTTTTTAATGCAATTTCTGACAGTGACTGAAGCTCAAGTGTAGAGTCTATGATCTGCAATAAAGTATTCTTTCTTCTTCTTCTTCTTCTTCTTCTTCTTCTTCTTCTTCTTCTTCTTCTTCTTCTTCTTCTTCTTCTTCTTCTTCTTCTCCTCCTCCTCCTCCTCCTCCTCCTCCTCCTCCTCCTGCTTCTTCTTCTTCTTCTTCTTCTTCTTCTTCTTCTTCTCCTTCTCCTTCTCCTTCTCCTCCTCCTCGCCACTGCCATCATCATCATCATCATCATCACCATCATCATCATTATTTAAAGCTAAGTAAAATAGCTAATAACTCCCCTATAAACATTTGTATGTATACCAAGGTTAAACTGTATAATTAAATAAAAATGACAAGGAGAACTCTAAAACAATTTACTCAATGTGGGGCACCAAAAAGCAAGTAATATAGTAGCAACCTGCATGCTAGATACATTATTATTTCCTTGTGCATTATCTTTACCATAATTGTTGACTGCCACAGGTGGCTGAGGTCGTTAAGCCACGTACTCGTGAGCGGGAGGTTTGGGTTTGAATACCACCAGGACCGTCCTCCCTGGCTGAGGTTTTTTCCAGGTTTTCCTCAGTCCTCATAAATGGTAAATGCTGGGGAGGTACCCTAAACTTAGGTCTGGAATGATTCCTTCCTTAAAAAAATAAACCTTTCCCAATATATCATTTCATCTTATGTATCATCAGTGTTCATCGCCTGTGGTGCCTCTGTAGCAAAAGCAGGTGTTAAACACTATTCATTCATTCATTCATTCATTCATTCATTCATAATTGTTGAGAAGATAGTTTGGGAGAGCATTGTAATCTACAAGTTCTGTCAGTCCAGTGAAGTTGTGATTTACAAATATTGAGCTATGATACAAGTTTTGAGAAATAATAAATGAAATAAATAATTAATAAATAAAGAAATAAATAAATAAAAAAATGTTTATATGTATAATTTTTAAGCTGTTTACAGTGAAGCTATTATATTTAAAATGAAACACTATGGGCAACTTATTTACACACTTCACTTACTATATTTTCCTAATTTGGAACAATGGAACGCTGGTTCCCGAAACATTATTCCAACTTAGGAATATATAGTAAGTGAAGTGTGTAAATAAGTTACCCATAGTGTATCTTTTTAAATAAATGTTTATTTGCTGTGAATAAATTTAGTCACACAAGCTTCTGACATTGTCAAGAGCAAATTAATTTAGTTATTCCCTAATACAGTTTATTACATATACATACACACACTATATGCAATATTTTTAATAAGATTAAGGTTTACAGAAACCAATTACTTTTCCCCAAATATAGTTTATAACTAGTATGTATATATATATACATATATATATATATATATACACACATGCATACTTATATTATCATGATGATTATGATCATGACCATGACCATGATAATAATGATAATAGTTTATTCACCCATAAGCATGCTATACATGTTTCAGGCTTTGTCATATATGTCATTTAATATAATTATTTCTACAAAGTATATTACATAATATACAGCTAATGCTTAACATGTTACAATTACAAGAGTTCCTACATTACACTGTTTACATGTTTACAACATAGGTGTATATAATATGACAAATTATTGTTACGAAATCACTCAACATAAACTAGCCATAATCAACAGCCTCACATTCAGATTAACAAACTTGCCAATAAATAAGGCAGAATACAAATTGGAGTAGCAAAAAATCATAATAGATATAGCACAGAAAAATGGCTACACAGTAGGTCTTGTCAACAAGAAAATAGAGAAATTCCGAAAGTAAAAACAAATAAAGGACATCACCACACTAAAAGGCTACAAAGGAGATTATATATATAAAAAATTCACATTTCACCCATGAGCATACCAAAAATTCCAGAAGATTTTTAGAGAAGCAAACATAATTTTGGCCCCAGTAAATAAATTCAGTTTAAAAAACCACTTAAACACCAACACAAATGACAAAATTCCACCAGGAAAGCAATCAGGCATTTATGAAATCAGTTGCAAAGACTGTGACATGAAATGCATAGGCAAAACAAAAAGAAATATTACCATATGTTTTAAGGAACACATGAGAAATGTTAAATATAAACACACAGAAAAATCAATAGTGGCAGACCATTTTTGGCAAAAAAAAAAACACGAATTCCAAAAGGAACCAAAACTATTAAAAGCTCTTCAAAAACCCATAGAATTAACAGTATGGGAAAATATATTTATAAACAAAAACAAAGAATTTTTCGTTAACTTTGATCTCCCAAACCACAGCTACCTCATCAATAAGTTCGTTAAAGTCACAGAGCGACATCTTAATACCACACTGGGAATTGGCCAGTGGGACCAAGCTGAAGATGGAGGCAATTGCCTTTGAAATATGTCCAAGTAAGTGGAACAAAATTAGTGAAATATGAGTGATTTCATAAAAATAATTTGTCATATTATAATATATTTCACTGTGAAAATCCTCGATACAAAACAACTACTTAAAATAGGTGTATATATTTACATGCATACTAAATTACAAAATGCTGTAATTCATTAATCTGTATAAGCATTTTCTCAACAGATAGTTCTTCAACAACATTTTGAAAGAGTTAATTTCCACAGATTTTATAGATTCTGATAATTTATTGAATAATATACTTCTTCTCATGCAGGGATCTATTTCTGTTGCAGCTTTTGTTATGGTTATTTTATTATAATTATTAATATCCCTAGTGTTATATGAATAATGCCCCTTGTTTAATGTACTGTTACTTTCATTCTCTTAAAATTAACAATACATAAAGTAAAATTACTTTTAAAAATATGTTGACATTTAAATATTTCCTTTACAGACTGGCAACTTTTTAGATTGTATATACTCTCTAAGCCTTTTATTTTAGTATTATCAGTATCCTATTTAAGTTTGTAATAGTTGCTCCACTCCAGAATTCAATTCTATACTCAATAAGTGAGTGGATTATTCCATAATATACTTGTTTTAAAATGTCCTTTTCTAGATGCAATATAATAATATCCACCATACACACACATTATTATCCTAATGTTGTTAAATTATTAAACTTACTTTAACTTAAATATAACATTTAATTTCATGTCGGAACCAATACAGTGTATTATGTTCTTAATTATCTAGTGAGCCGATTTGATAATCTTATGCTCCACTTATTGTTGAATTATGCAAAACTAGTTTCGCAGGCTTTTGCCTGCATCCTCAGTTGTGAGTTGACTTTCGGCTTCGTTGTTGGTTGACTGGACTTGCTATGGCTCTCGTGAACATTTTATGAACTTCTGGATTAATTTGTCTTCTGTTGGGATCTCAAAGTTCATAATCTTATCCTCATATTTTTTTATATAAATTTTTTCCCATATTCCCAACTCAACAGGCCGGTCTATGAATTTCAATAATTTCACTCCCATTTCTATATCATGTTTATCTCTCCAAAAGTGATGTGCAACCACTGATTTCTCTACCTGATTGTACCTTATGTTTCTCCAGTGTTCCTTCAGCCTGATTCCAATTGTTCTTTTTATTTTTCCAATATATACTTTGTTACATTCTGAACAGTTGATTTAGCAAAGATACACAGTCTACCGAAAATACATATACCAGGAAATCCCATGAGATCAATAATCAATTATACAAACACACCTTCCTACCAACTAGCAAGATGGCTCCTCCAGAGATTTCAAAAATTTCCAAAATTTGATAGCTTAAGTGTAAAGAATTCCAAAGAGCTGGTGGAGAAAATCAAAGGTTTGTTTCTCCAAAAGGAGGACCTTTTAGTGTCTTTTGATGTAAAGTCACTTTTTTCCAGCATAACAAAATGCAAACTTCCAACATCTCTTCGAAAAAGGTCACAGTCTGTGAAACAGAGTAACAAGGAGATTGAGGAATACATCCAACTAATCGAAGTATGTATTAGTCAAAATTTCTTCAAGTTCAATGATGAATTTTACAAACAAGAAGCATGTTTAGCTATGGAATCCATTATCACCTTTTCTGGCTGATTTGTATATGGGTAGTTTAGAAATGCACATCACCAAATCATTTCCATATATTTTCAAAGTATGGCACATATATGTGGATGATATCTTTGCAGTGGTCAACAAGAAACTCTTTGATGATGCTTTGAAATTGCTAAACCTGCAAGATAAAGAAATTAAATTCACTTCCGAAACAGAACAAAGCAGCATGATTCCCTTTCTCAACTTAAAGAATATAAGAACAGGCAACAATTTGCAATTTGGAATATACAGAAAGGACACGCAGACTGAGAATTACATAAAGGCAAGTAGATTCAATCCCACAGCACACAAATATGCAGTTCTCAATAGCTTAGCACATAGACTCATTAACATACCTATGAATGAGTTTGAATACAACAAAGAATACTATCATATTACACAAACAGCAAAATTCAATGTGTATGACCAAGAAATTGTAGATAAGAAAATCAATAAATTCAAACAATAGAAGAGGTTAATGCAGGTTACAACACCAACAGCAATAAAAGAATCTATCATCCACATGAAATTCACTTATCATCCCTGGGGCCACCAAAAATTCCAAAAAATACTCAGAGATTTGGGGATTACTTTGTCCCCAGTGAACAAGTTTAGCCTAAAAATCTGCTCAATTCTGGTGATAATGATAGAATACCGGAGGAGAATAAGCCAGGAATATACAAAATCTACTGTTCAGTATGTAACAAAGTATATATTGGAAAAATAAAAAAGAAGCATTTGGATCAGGCTGAAGGAACACTGGAGAAACATCAGGTACAATCAGGTAGAGAAATCAGTGGTTGCACATCACTTTTGGAGAGATAAACATGATATAGAAATGGGAGTGAAATTATTGAAATTCGTAGACCGACCTGTTGAGTTAGGAATATGGGAAAAAATTTATATAAAAAAATATGAGGATAACTTTGAGATCCCAACAGAAGATAAATTAATCCAGAAGTTCATAAAATGTCTGCGAGAGTCACATCAAGTCCAGCCAACCAACAACAAAGCCGATAGTCAACTCGCAACTGAGGATGCAGGCAAAAGCCTGCGAAACTAGTTTTGCATAATTCAACAGTAAGTGGAGCATAAGATATCAAATCAACTCACTAGATAATTAAGAACATTACTTTAATTTGGTTATATTAGTTCTATAATGAAATGTTATCGTATATTAGGGAGTACTTGATTGAAAGCTAATGTATTCTCCTATTAGAGAAAATAGCTAGGAAAATGATATCTGACAAAGATAACAAACATATTTGCACAACTAATTTTAAAAATTATACATAATGAATGTTCATTGTGAATGTATACTTTCTCTTTTTCACATTTTATATAACCAATAAAGAAAAATCCATGCAAAAACCAAGATAGGCATATTATATATAAATACAAGACAAAATAATTCATCTACATGTTATATTCTTTAATTCAAAAAGAAATTTATTATGAATTATATTTGATGGTTTACAGTCAGTATTAAAAGAAGTTTACATGCATGTGCAAGTTATGGTATTCCTAATAGGTAAAAAGCTGTACTATCCTATCTTAGCATATTCTCTATGTTACACAATTAATTTATCATTTTCTTTAAGTTAATTTAAAAATAACTAAAATATAAGGTTAAACCTCTTTATAAAAAAGAGCAGTGAACATTATATGCAACTATAGGCTTGTTTCTCTAATTTCAGTTTATTCTAAATTACTACAAAAAACCATGTATTTTGAATAAATTTTAATATGATGTCATACCAAAATATAAGCATGAATTATAATTCATTAAGTGATAATCAACTAATACAACAATTAATTCATAAAATTGCTAGAAATACCTAGGCAGTTATGGACAGTAAAAGTGTAAGTATTTTTTTATTTCTAGACCTTTCAAAATATTTTCACTTTGTAAATATAAAATATTTTAAAAAATTGCCAATAATGCTGCCACTCAAAATAGCATCATAAAATGGTTTCATACTTATCTAAAGAACAGGGAGCAAGTAATTTAAATAATAATAAATAAGCAATCACAATTATAGGGATATACTATTTTAGGACATAGATGTCTTGATCTGCAGTATTAAAGGTGTTAAAATTATCTTTTAGTGCATGAAACAAATGCCTTTGTTAAAGATGTGGCACTTTTAACTTAAATAACCAAATTGAAGAGGTAAGCACTAAGTTTATACAACTATTTTACTTATCATTCATAAAAAAAAAATAGATACATTGTCACACCAAGTTCACTTATATGATATTAGGACATGTTTCAGGGGTAGTCTTCCATCATGGACGGTTAACCCACTACTCAATGTGGTGACTGGACCCCAAGGTGCTTCTATGGTGGTCTCTTACTGTTACTTGCTGAGTTAGTCCATGAGTGGAACATCAAAATTCATTAAGTTTTTTATATTTTTCAAGATGAAAATTTTTTCCCAAGTAGATAGCTCTATTGGGTTGTGAAGTTCTTTTAGCAGCTTAGCCTCTGGTTGGTTTAATTTTGTGATTTTTGGATACAAAAGTGAATTGCCACTGCTTGTTTATCAATTTGTTTAAAATGAATAGTACGAAAGTGTTCCTTTTTCCAAATTTCTGAATTTCTCTCAATTTTTCTTAAGTATTTTTTATTACAATCTGCACATTTATTTCTGCAAATTACTGATTTCTGTTCTATTGCTATGGTTTCTTTTACTATGGAACCTAGTACATTTTGTAGATTATATATTATCTTAGGGGGTAACTTTATGCCTTGTTCTTTGAATATCCTATTGAATTTGTGTTTTCCTTGATGATCTTCAGTGTGGAACTACCTTATAGAATTTTGTATTTTAAATTTATTAATAATTTTTATTATTTTGTATTTGTTGGAACCATTGATTATTTTCATTATTTCTATATATATTATCTATTGGTATTCTGTTTTGCACTCTTTCTGTGAATGGAGTGCTATTATTCTGTGAGCCAAGTTGTAGAATACCACATACTTGTGTGCAATGGGATCATGACTGTTATTTTTTTATCTAACATTCTGTGTGTATCTCTTTTCTATGTATTCTAAAATCCAGCCTATCTGCATTTCTTATAATTTTTAAATTTAGAAATGGGAGGCACCTATTTTTCTGCTCTTCCATTATAAACTGTATAGATTTTTGTTGTAAATTAAAGGGTCCCATAGTATCTATTAAATGTTTTTGGTATTATTGCAAATACTCATATATCGTCCACATATATATACCACATCTTGAAAATTATTCACAGAAAGGAACGCTTTAGGAATATTTGTTTTAAACAAATTGATATATCAGCAGTGGTAGCTCACTTTGGACCCAAGCTCACAAAATTAAATCAAAGGCTATGCTGCTGAAAGAACTTCACAACTCAATAAAACTACTACTTTGCAAAAATGTTTCATCCTGAAATATAGAAAAAAAATAATTAATTTTTATGTTCCACTTATGGTTGAATTCAGCATGTTCCTAGTTGAACCATCAGAGACCACCACAGACCACCACAGAAGTATAATAGGATCCAGCCACCACATTAATTAGTTGATCAACAGCTAATGATAGAGGCAAATGATGTCCTAATGCTGAATAAGTAAATGGGGTTAGTGTGAACCTATTTATTAAATTACTATAGAATATATTATCACTTCATGGTCTATAGCTTCCTTAGTACATTTTAAATAAGGTCTTATTTTGGGGGAATTTTCTATCATTGTATCATATCTTTTTAGAAATACTTGGAAAGAAATACCCATACCATTATCACATAGTGGTGTTGGTGGTGGTGGAGGTGGTGATGGTGGTAGTAGTAGTAGCAGCAGCAGCAGTAGTAGTAGTAGTAGTAGTAGTAGTAGTAGTAGTAGTAGTAGTAGTAGTAGTAGTAGTAGTAGTAGTAGTAGTAGTAGTAGTAGCAGAGTAGTAGTAGTAGCAGAGTAGTAGCAGCAAAAGTAATAGCAGTACCCTACTACTCGTGGTGATGGTAGTTGTGGTAAAGTAAAGGTAGTAACTAATGGTCGTGCTGTTGGTGGCAGTGGAAGTGGTGGAGGCAATGGTGGTGGTGGTTGAGGTAGATTTTCTTATTCTTAGACACTCTATGGTGAGCAAAGCTCAAAGATATTGAGGGTACCATACAACTTATAAAGCATTCAAATACATGACATAAGAATTCAACAAACCATCACCTATTGTAGTAATGTATTATAATAAGCATATCATTGCCTACTAATAAAATAATTTCCTTAAATCTTTTTTAATTTTTACAACTTTTTAAATTTTGTTGTTGATTCACTCTTTGCTAAATATATTTCACTTAGCAGCTTCTATATTGTGCAGCTAATCATTTTTACATTCTTTTTATTCAGTGGTATATTTACTAGTCTGTATGTCATGCTGTTAAATGTTACTTCTTTGCGATCTAGGATTGAAACTATTGGCTTTAATATAATTGTCTGTGTGTGTGTGTGTGTGTGTGTGTAAATTCACATTTTATTATCTTAAGATCTAAAAATGGAAATACACACACACACATACACACTTTCTCTTTCAATTTTGATGCTGAATTTAATAGTAGGTTCTTGTAGGTTCAAATGTTTTAAAGCATCTTGTACATGTATTTTTTTTGTTGTTTATAATAGCAAATAGCAAATTCCATCTACATATCTGTACCAAAATTTAAAATATGAGGGAGAACCTTAGTGACATACATTTTAAATTGGTTAGGCTAGGAAAGGTGATAACTGACTGCCCATTATTAGCCGTGCATTTAGTTTGAAGATTTTAGTATTAAATACAAAAAATGCTTGATTTAAGCACATTTTAGGGATATCAATCTATTCTTTGATGTGTTCTCCTGTTTGGTTAACTGATTATAAACATTTTCTTAAAAAAAAACTAATAATTTATTTTGGATATACTGGGAAATAAGCTCTTGACATCAAATTAGACCAATGTATCATTCAGTAATAATTTTTGCTGTCAGATCCATGGAGTCCTTTTAAACTTAAGCTATTGAATTTAGGTAATAAATGAAAGTGTTTGGATTACCAATTTGCTAAACGATATGTTTGGGTATTTATCGTTAATTGATGGTAACATATTTTCTTCAGGTTTGTGGATCTTCAGAAGGCTACTACACCTAATGAATTTTGACATCTCAGAAGCAGATGGCTCCTTATTCAAATTTATCACAAGACTGCCACCTGCCAACTCAACTTCAACGAATGATCCGATCATTGTTTAGCAGCTGAGAATGTGAAAACATATTCATGAAACATATCCTGAGTAAATTTCCAGTAAATGAAATCAAAAAGATGTTTTTAAATGGTTGAACTTACAAGAGATTATTAACATGTACTTCACTCTACTCGATTCCAAATTTAATTTGATTAATACTGAAAGTTCAAAACTTATTGAATATCACAAAATATTTGTCAAACTGGTAAAATAAAAACTAGAAAAACCAAACTTATTCATTTTCAACACTAGCCATAAACAGGTAATGAATCATCTATGATTATAACACTAAATATTGTAAAAATAGAGCAAGCATCTACACATAAATTTTGGGGAACACTTAGATATGCATTTAACATATGAAAATCATGCAAATTAGATCTGCATAAAAAAGAAAAATAAGCAGAAATATTTACCTATTAAAGTATTTTGCAAATTATCTAAGCATAGAACATTTAAATGTGTATATATATAAGAGAAAAATAAAAATAAAGTAATACCATTAACAATGTAACAAATTAACAGTAATAATTACTGTTAATATATATATATTTGAAAATGGGTAGGTTTGGTATAACAAAATTAAATAGAATACTATATTTACAGAAGAAATGCATAAGGATTACCTACCAGCTAAAAATGTATAAAACATGTAAATGAGTTTTCAAAATAACTAAAAATTTGACTGTGATAGCTATATAAGAAATTACTTTCATTATAATGCTTCTTTCTTAAAAAAAAATAGGGAATTGTATTTTAATAGCACTACAGAAAATGAAAATTACCATAGAGTGAATTTAAACATGTCATCAACGAAAAAAACATTTTATCATGGAAATGATGCTATATAATGCATTGCCAAAAAGTATTCAGCATAATTCTAGAAACTCTTCGGTCAAAAATGAACTGAAAAACAATTTAATTATTATATGCCCATACAGAATAGAACATTTGTTAATATGATTATTCTTATTAGAAAATAAATACTTGAATTTTTATAAGTATTTTAATGCTGGTAATTTTTTTTCATTAACAGTTTTGTAAATAATTACAGCTTCTGACAATGCTATATGTTTGTAATGCAAGTTATGTGAAACTAATAAAGGAATTGAATTGAATTGAATTGAATTTATATTCTTCAAAAACCTAAAGCATGTTAGATAATCATACTGGATCAGATTATGTAAGTTATGTGGCAAAGGTGAGAAGAAACATTTATTAATTGATCAACCGGCTTTGCTGTTACCAACTGTAATATCTTGGCTATCATTTTACATTTTGCAACCACACACTGACAAGCAACTATGGCGTTTAGACTTTGGATCGAGATCCAATGTCTAAACCTTAGCAACGGTGGGCGGACTACCAGCTAAAAAATTGGTTTCGAAGGAAGGAATGTATGTCAGAATTGTAGGAGTACCAACTTTCTCCTGTGCGGTGCGCATCACCTGAGCGCGGAGGAACTCGTCCATGACTCAACTTCCAGCGTCTTGTACGATCTTTACCCTCGCTCTGCGACTACCAACTGTGACGGCGTAGTTGTCTTTGTATTATTTTTCTTCCTTTAATCGTTAGCAACCTATTTGCTACCACATGCAGCGGCGTTTCTTTATATTTACTTCTTTAATACTAACTGTTAGTAGCTTTTTCTGCTGTTACTTGCTGCCACTTAGAGTACAAAGAAAAATCTTAATAGCCTAGAGAACCCATGGAAATGTGCGTGCGTACGCGCGCGCTCGCGTGTGTGTGGTTTGCTAAAGCACAAGTCTACAAAAATGTATCAAGAATGTCCTTATCTAAATAAAACATATCTGTTTGTAAGGAACAAATCTTAACAACTTATTATGCCTTGTGCCCAATGTTTAATGCTGCAAGCTGATTTTTTAACGTTTTGAATTCAAGTTTCACAAATATTGTACATTAAAGTATATATTATAGAAGAATTGATGATAAACAGAATATATATATATATATATTACATCCAAAGTTCTATAAAAAATATTATTAAAAAGTATTACTGATACAGTTTAAGCATAGGTACCAAAATTCCGTTTTTCACAGATTTTATAAGCATCAACTTCTTTTGCTAAGTTTTATATCTTTCGAGAAGACATGGAGATTGATCAAACTGAAAATCGAGTTGGCATTAGATTTGAATCCGCTGCAAAATGGCAATAACAAATGAAGCACGGTTTAACCAGTTGATTTTAGTGCAAAATGAAGTAAAAGTAACCAGAGCTTGTACCGTTTAGCTGGGCTGAGTGAACATTGATAAGACATAATAGCGCAATCAAGGGACTTCAAAGCATCTTTTTACTGAGCAGGTTGCCCGATATGAGGCGCAGCACAATGTATGGATCGATTCACACTTTGCCGTGATGCATGATGTTAACGAGCTCGTGGAATGCCTCGGCCAGCAAAATCTCAAAATCGGAATTTGGAAGGAGCTTGTGAAATGTAACAAACATTTTTCCTTAACTCATATAGATACCACAATTGAAAAATGAGGTTAATTAAAACATTTCTCGCCCTCTTTTCTGATATGTGGCCAAACGTCCACATATATATACACATGTGTGTGTGTGTGTGTGTGTGTGTGTGTAAATTAAAAATAAAGTAAGGAACAATATAGTTAAAAATGATAACTAGAAAAGAAGAAACGGTAACCTAAATAGTTCTTGTGTTGTTCTTCTTTAAAGGCAGAAGACAAGATGAAAGTGGTAAAAGTAAATATTGAATCTCGAAAATAAAATAATGCACGAAGTAACCGAAACAAGCCACGAAGGGGAAAATGGTAAGAGAGCAAATTCAGTAAGCATATTATATTAACAATATTAAAATAAAAGATGAGTAAGGGATATTAACACGTAAAATTTAAGCGAACTTTATGGAGAGGGTAAAAAGGTTGTTGCTTATAGCGGGACAGGGCATGTTGGGCAATTTGTAAGAAAGAGTTGGTTTTAACAGAATGTCTATAACTGTGGTCAACATTGATTCTGCGGTATACAGGAAAATACGTGACTTTAATGGAAATAAAATGCCCTGATTTAAAAAATTAAGTCCGTTTTTGACTGTCACACCTAGTTTTGATGATATGTGCAAATATGTCTATCCTGCTAAATTCATTCAGCTTATACAGTTTACTGCTACGTTTCATTATGTTATTCTAAATCTGTTGTTGATTATTTTTCCTAATCAGCTCACTTCGGTCCTCCCTTATCTCCCAGTGTTTATGTTTACATTCCCAGCGCTTATCAGTTTTGTTCTATGGGTCAGATCTGTCTTTTTGTGAGGTGTTTATGTTTACATGTACAGCTATCATAGATCTCAACTATTAACTTGTGTTAGGTACGCACGTTCGTATTCTACATGCGTAGTGCTAAAATAAAAGTTCGAGCATGACTTCTACATCAGGATTACGTAGGAGCAGTGTCTACAAAGTCTTCAAAAGTTTTGTTACATTTGTGGCTCTTAAGTATTTGACGGGAAGGTGCATAAAATAGACCCAAAGAAACTCTATTACTCATATTTCAAAGAGAAAGTTGGTGATCAGGATAAATCGTTCGCGCCTCATATTGCATGTAACAGTTGTGTTGAAGGATTACGTTATTGGTGTGAAGAGAAATGGGAGGCAATGCCGTTTGCCAAAACAGCGATATGAAGAGAGCAGCAGAATCACCATGATGATTATTACTTTTGCATATGCAAAGTTGCTGGCTACAACAACAACAACAACAGCAGCAACAAACAAACAAAAAGAGGCAGGAATTATATATCCAAATCTGAACTCTGCCTCAACTACCCGTACCTACACCACCAGCAGACCTCAATTTTAGTGAATCTGAAAGCAGCTCCGTGACTTCCGACAATGAGTTGGTTTCTGAACCCGAAGAATTTGACAATTCACGGACCAGTTTAATCAATTTGAGTGAAATTATTTAGTGAGGGATTGAGGCCTCACAAAGCAAAAAAGAGAATTACTGGGCTCAAGACCACAGGAGAAGAATTTGTTATCACCTGGAGTTACATTTTCATGGTATAGGAATCGCGAAAGGTAGTTGTACAAGCACTACGCAGAAAAAGATCAACTTGTGTTTTGTGCGGATGTGTGTAATCTTATTCAACAGTTGGGCAGGGAAGCATATTAGCCAAGTAACTGGCCTCTTTTTATTGGTTCTACCAAACGAAGTCTTAAGGCAGTGTTACTTCATACCTCAAGTGAGCTTCAATACCGCTCGCACATTCTGCGAATCAAAGAGTCTTACGAAACTCTAAAGTGTGTTCTTGAGAAATTAAGTACAGCGACCATGAGACCATGAGTGGCAAATATTTGGTGACTTGAATGTCATTGGTCTGTTACAAGGACAACAGGGAGGATACAAAAAGTTTTTCTTCTTCTTTTTGCGAATGGGATAGCAGGGGAAGGACATTGGGAAAGAAACTGACCAATGGCCTGGAAGACAGCAACTGGAACCTGGATCATAAAATGTTATTAATGTGGCTCTTGTTGTCGTCAAAAGCTTTTACTCCCTCCATTACACATAAAACTTGGCATGATGAAATAATTCGTGAAAGCACTTGACAAAAGTTGCCCTTGCTTGCAGTACTTATGCGGCGAAGTTTCCAACATTATCACAGGATAAAATCAGAGAGGGAGTGTTTGATAAGGAAATAGATTAAAGATGTTAATCCTACCAGCTCTATGAATGAAATTGAAAAAGATGCTTGAAATGGATTCAGAGAGGTTGTTAAGCAATTTCTGGACAATGTGAAAGACTCTCAATACAAAGAAATTGTCAGAAATATGCTGGAAATTTTCAGACTGCTTGACTGCAATATGAGTTTGAAGCTTCATTTCCTCAAGTCACATCTTGACTACTTCCTGTCAAATTCAGGAGCTGTCAGTGAAGAGCAAGGTCAAAGGTTTCACCGGGACTTGAAATATGTTGAACAAAGTTATCAAGGACGTTGGGACGTACATATGATGATCGATTGTTGCTGGTGTCTTGCACGCGATGAACCTACCACAGAACACTTGAGAAAATCACGTACACTGCAGTTCCATGAGAAAAGAAAAAGGGGACACAAGATAACTAATACACATTCTCAAATTTAGGTACGCTTTTACTTATTATTTTTCTTTATTTTCTTTAAATATTGTATATGAGTGTGTAATATTTTTGCAAATTTTACAATTATATTTTTATTGAACATTGCTATATTGCCAAAACGAGATGCGCTACGGAAAAACGGAATGCATTTTTGAATTTTGCGCACCAAAATTAGTAAAATTCACTTATTTTTAATCGAACCGCAGAAAATGTTTTCCTTTGTAACTTTGTGAATCATTCTTACGGAAAGAAACAACAGTAGATGTTAAACCAATATAAATGTCTTACCAGTCTTACAAGATAACATATCATTTATATAACGTTCTTGAAGACAGCAGCAAATGAAGTAATTTTAAATTCTTTGTCATTGTTGGGGCTGTGGAACGATTGATGTTTTCCATGTATCGCAATGGATATGAGCCTGCAATCGGACAAGGCAATTGAGCTGGAGATAGCGGTGGAATATTCTGTTAAGTTTGGGGATATTTCAAAAGTAGGGATACAAATGGGCGGGATATTCAAGAATGAATGCATTAATAAGTTTCGACGTAATTTCAAAATATTTATGATGCTCCTAATTCGAGGGATGTAAGTGGTTAAAATATTTTTTTTTTGAAAGATCTGGGTTTGGATTGGAATTTTTGTACACTGGAAAGATATACAGGGTTGTGGATGTTAGGAAGGAGTTTTTACAATTGAAACGTTTTTATTAGATTTTAAGTAAGTATCAAGAGGTGACAATTTTTTACAAAGAAGATGACCGCGGAATAAAAGAGTAAACATTTTTACATTTTAGTAAGCAGGGGATTACAGTTAGCATTAATATTAAAGGTTTAATGAGAGAAAAAACAGAAACGAGTTTTACTTTTTATAATTTAAACCCACACATTTTTACTCTCAGGTTATATACAGAATTGGACTTCTGTTCGGTTGTGTACACCATTTCTTTGATTTGCTGGCTAAAGGCCTAAACAATACCGCCACCTTGTCTTAATTAACAGACATTTAGAGGCATAAATCAGGATTTGGGTTATTCACTTTCATTGCTTGCTAATAATGATAAATAAACTATTTATTGGCCTTCCAGATTGATGTTTTTACTTAATCCCTTAAGGTACTGTCACATTTCCAACATCTGGGTAAAACAGAATGTCATTAAAATCGAAATATTTGAGTCGGTTAATATTTTGAACATTTAACTTGCATGACTGTGTGAACATTCAAGCGCGTCGAAAGTTGGGAATAGAAAGTTGTGTTTTAATCTTAAATATATGTATAGTAGCTACATAGGGATGAGCTGTTCATTTTTGTGGTTTTATCCATTGCTATTGCTTCTCGTGGACTTTGTAGCTCTTGCTTATGTATAGCAAGAAAAAAGTTATACACATGAGATGTAGAAAATATAGTGGCCATGTTGGGAAGCAACATATAAAAGCACTATTGTTGTTAGCGTTAACAGTGTAAAGGCAGACCTACTCAACGCATCCATTGCCGGTATATTAGAGCTTACAGACGTACACTAATGAGGTTCTGAATTAGGGGCATAGCGAATAGAATTCTTTTCTATTCTATTCTATTCTAATAATAATTTATTATTATAATTATTATTATTTATTATTTAAAAGTAAAGCTTTGCCTTGTAGTTTGTAAGCTATAGAAACTCCTGGTAAAAAGTACAGTACTGGGTTTGAAACACTGTTCATTTACGTGATGTCATTATATTTGTAAAAGCCGAAGATTTTACAATTAGAAAATAGATTTTAAGGGATAGTTTCATAGCTCTATTTCTCATATCTCAAGGCATACAGCAGGTACAGGAAATTCTGTGGCAGTTAAAGACAGACATTTAGGCATAAATTTCCTGACAGCCCCGTTCCAAAAAAAAAAAAAAAAAAAAAAAACTACTTTAAAGTTCTGCAGAAGCTTAAGGAAAAAGGTTCTGTGACTGACCGGAAAAAATCCAAGACTTCATGATCTCACAAAGGAAAAGTTGATAAAATAAGAGCTTCCATTAAAGCCGTTCTCATTCCCTAGAACCTACGTTTTGTGACTTATATTTATTTTCTTTTGGGGGGGGGGGGTATTCACAAATAGAATATATTAAACTAACACTCACGCACTGGAGGAACTTAGAACAAACATTTGAAACAAAGTTAGGTCCATTAGTGATGAGGAACTGATTGGTGTTAGTGATCAATTCTTAAGATGTGAATTTGCGTCAGGGAAAATGGGCAACATTTCTAGCATATACTATATGGAGGGTTGGATACTAAATTCTGCTATTTAACATACTGTGCGTAAAATGTTAAATGGTGAAGCACTTTTAAATCATATGCTGGGGGCATCGCATACTTTTAAATTGATGAGATTCCTACACATAGACTTTTAACTGACATGACCTAAACTCAGTGCGCATGCCTCTGTCGAGTGTTGGAGCAAATGCCTCGCAGTAATAAAAAGGGGAACTAAGGTACAGAGAAAATAACTTATGACGTCACATAGATAAAATATCTGAAACTGTAATACAGTAATTTTATTTTTATGAAACATGACATGCCAGTAAATCATGAAATAAAGGATATTTAAAATATTTAAACGCTAAGAGAAAGTAACTTCCGCATATGATACTTTACTGAGCATTAAACAAAGAAATACAAGAAAACTTTAAAGTACTAACAAAAAGACTGCAGAACATATGGTATGTATGATAGTTGTTTACACAAACAATGCATGCATTTGAGAGCAGAATTAGGTAATATGTAACAAAATTGGGTACTTGAAACAAATGTATGCGGAAAACGCATTAATGGAAAACAACGCAAGTAAACAATGTAAGGTATTCTGTATAAATATAGTTAACGTGTTCCAAATTTAGGAAAATGATTACAATGTTAATCGGTGTTCTATTGCTATATAAGACTCAACCCAAACTATACAAGTATCGAAATCTAATATACGAACATCGTAGCTTGGATGACAATAGCCAACGTTCTTTCTGCATTGCAATAAATAATGACACTGATAAGACATGTTTAAATTAACATAAGAATATGAAATGTATTTTAATAATTATTTATTGAAATTGTTAATTATATATTTTACCATTTTTATTCTTAAAAGAAGGTTTTTACATTAACATTCAACATTAAAACATTTAAAAGTAATAATTGAAATTTAATCTATATGACATAAAAGGCGGTTTATTTATTAAAATTAAATATTTTCATTTGCTTATCTCGTGCTTAAATTCAGTCCTGAAGAGCAATTTTTATTCGGTTGTTGTTGATTTGATTTATTTATAGACACTTTTTAACATATCAGGTCATCAGCCTCCCATATTTAGGACGTGAAACGGCTGATAAATTTTGCTCAGAGGTCTCTCCTTTCAGGCTTGAGGTTTTTTTACGCGCCGTAAATGTACGACACGAGACCCACGGCTTTACTTCCCTTCCGAAGGAAGTCACATTTAGGATTTTTACACCCAAAAAAATCCATCGACTCCGGCCGGGATTGAATCCGCTAATTTTTACTCGGCAGAGGAATAACCTAAACATATAACATTTTTAACGAGATGGAAATAATATTTCAATTAAAGCTGTAAGTAAACTGATTATATAGTCTTAACAAAATTCTATAGAACAACATATGTAGTAACATCTATTGGAAGTTTTAGCTGTTTATTGTTCAAATAAAGGCCTTTTTAATATCAGGAAGGAGACGAAAATGCGCTAGTGCTAAAAACAAGAAGCTAGTGAAGCCAAAATGGAATTAATCCAGAATAAAATGTTAATAGTAAAACTTCTGGAAACAAAATATATCGATAAGAAAGAGGTAGAAATTACCGCACAACATTAAAATTATCTCGATACTCTCGTGACAAATGCAACATGCTTATAAAGGAGTACTACTGTAACAAGTATGATAAAATCTCAGAACAGGTAAGGTAATTCATTGAAATTCAGAAAAGAAAAGTTTGGATAACTGATAAATTCGAGAAATACAGCTATGAAGCTATCTTCGAAACAAAATCAAAATATTCGACTGTCACAAGTATAATGACATCATTTAAGTGACCTAAGTTTCAAGCCCAATAGTGCACTTTTTAGCAGAGTTTTCTGTACAAGGCAAAAAGATTTAATTACATCGGCTATAGAGAAAAGAAACTTACTTTATCATTTATGATACCTTAGCTTTTATAATAAAGTATATTCATTAATTGTTATTTGTTACGTACATTATTTTCATTACACTTTTCTGTCTTTCACTTGTTCAGAACTCCTTTCTTTTCCACCTTCTTTCCTATCATGTTATTGCTCATTGCCTAATACTTCACTTTTCTTTCATCTTCATGATGTACGTGTGTGTTCTCTTGTGTCTGTGTCTTTTATTTCGATATCTTTCTTTATTTTGTTTCTTCGTTTCACTTATTTGCTTTTGTTCTTTTCTTCTATAAGTTCTTTGTTTAATTTGTTCATTCCGTTCTTTTGCTTCTGTTTATTCTTCCGAAACTTTGGAAAGGTAACGCCATTTTTATTGTCATTCTCCTTTGTTTTCAAGGGAGGGGAATGGCTAGGGGACAAGATATACTTAAATAAATTCTATGGCGTACAGCTAACTAAATTCCTTTAAATCCAGAGATACGGAACGATGGGCAGAAGATGTAGTTTCGGTAGAAGGAGGGAAGTGATGCTCGTGAAGGAAAATAAAAGGCGTAGAAACGCAGAGGACCAGAAGCGAGAAGTTTACAACGGTCCGATAGCATTTTAGTCTAACTCGGCGTTGTATACAGGATGTTCCTCTGAACCAAAGAACCTTAAGTAGGGACGGTTTAACGATGTAAGAGCTGAATTCTATCAAAATTGAAAGGCTTACATGAATTTAAGGACAATAGAACATGACTTCAACTTAACACTGTTTGAACATACTATTGGCCCTCAATCAGAAAACTGCAATGGGCACCTTTTCTTGTGTATTATGATTAAATGTAATGTATATATCCCAACATGACTACAACTTAAGTGCACATGCTAGTCATAACTTTATAATATTAATTGAGGACACAACCTGATAAAATAATTGCATAAACGTTTATATACCGTTTTAGACAAATGCTATAACAGTTAAAGTGTTTAAGAAACGAGAACGTAAATGACGTAAATTAAAATAGTTGTCGTTCATTCAATTATAATATCTCAATGTTAAATTGGTTTATATAAAAATATAAAAGGTTAATGAGATAAGTGCATCCAAGACCACAAAAATGAAAACAAAGCAAAAATAAGTTTCCCCTCATCTATCATTCTCTAAAAATATGTAAACATACTTTGCCAACTACAATGCGATATTTTTGGCCTGCGTCCACATAGGTGGCCCAGTTGTTGGTTCCGTCTATAGACAAGTTCTCTTCATGTTTCTGCTGGCACAATTTTGATCAATGCACACAATGCTATTTTATAATAAATGTTAACCTATGCTATAGGAACTGTTCGAAGTGAATGGTGTCCTTCTGCAGTGAGAGTTTGTGACATCAAGATAAAATTTGCGTTCACTCGCAGCAACTCTGCTACAGAAATGATTCCACTTTCTGCCCTGAAATTGTTTTTTAACTTCTTATATAGTATGAGGGCTATTCCTATTAGACTTTAATTTTTATCTCTTCTAGTGGTAACACTTCAATACAGTGCACTGTAATGAAATTTACGACACTAATACTGGCGAGCAAATCGCGTGTAATAAGATATAATAACACAAAGACTTTGGTTACACCGTAAACCGGGTTACAGTAACACGAAGACAGAAATAATACTTGCTCTCGTAACAGCAAACTGCAACTGACTGTTCACGGAACACATGACTGGAGCGAACTCTTATCAGCACGTACTGCATTCAGCTGCGGAGGCATGCAAAAATAAACGTGAATAAAACTTTATATATGCTGGTATACTTTTCCTATACACGTGAAATGCCATAAACTTTATAAAAACAAAATACGGTGTAATAAAGTGAAGGCAATGTAACATATTGAAAGTGGAGAACATAAGAGGTTCATTATAACATAAATGTGCATCTAAATAATGAGAATGGTTTTAAAAATTTTCAGATAGCTTAGAAACATCCTATACTAACATATGTTGCAATAAAAAACTTTTATTTTCATCGCAATGTAACAAAAGTCCACCTTAGTCACACTGTAGTTTTCGCAGGTGTTTAATGCAGGGAAATTCATCATAATTGTTGCAGCGATAGATAAGTTCATCAAAAATTATGCTAAAGACATTTTGGAGGTATTTAAATTTCAACATAATTATAATTGTGGTATTGCTGGATGCCAGAAACCACAATACTAATGAAAGAGCAGAATATGCTATTTTCCTCGTTTGTAAAATTCTTCCGCTCTTTAAGAAACGAAAACGTATGAAGTCACTTAGTAATACTTGTAGGTATTTTGTATTGTTCACTTTCTGGTTTTAACCAATATTGCTCTAAAGGTGCTCCAAAACTATTACGCATTATCGTTTTGGAAAACTCTTGAAATGTACGTTAATAATAAACCTTGTCCGGTCGAAAATGCGCAACATCAAGCAAACTTAAGTGATTTCTTCTATGAAACCCATTGTCTTGTTGGTAATCTGCAAAACATAATAGATGCATACATTGTAAAATAATAATAATAATAATAATAATAATAATAATAATAATAATAATAATAAGTGCACGGAATATCATCAATGAATGGAGAGATGAACATTATTAGAGAATTTTTGGAATTTAAGAATTGCAAATGTGTCCAAACCGCTAACATTTAAAAAATGCGTTTAAAATGCTCGTTTGTACAGTTCTGGGCACACTTTAAGAAATGTTGGATATTTCTTCCCGTGCACTGTTTTGTAATTCAGCAAATTTTTATGGATTTGAACAGAGTGGCGATATCAAAACACACAATAATTGATACGTTTTAATCTGAGATTCAGTTATCGTATTGTATTGTTTGTTTTGCATATCTATACAAATATCTATAGTGTATTTGGTGCTGATGACACAGCTCTAGCATTGAGTTACTTCGAGCAATTATGTGATATAATCCAAATAAAACTTAAATTATTTGTTTATAAATAAAAAGTCGGATGGTAGCAGTTTAATTGCTGAAAGTCAAAGGATGCATTCGGTAGGTTGTCAGTACTAAAACTGAAATGTTAAGGCTTCTTCTTCACTGTTTGGGCTTCAGCCCGTTCGGGATCTAAATTGCCGAGACGTCTCTTCTTTGGCCTTCCTGGATATCTTCTTCTTTTTGGATTATAATGAAAAGAATATTTTGGAATTATATTATCTGCAATTCCGTCTAGTGCGTTTTCAAATGTTTCTGTAGTCTTAAATTATTATATTTCACTCTTTTATTTTTAGTTGTTTTCGAATGTCTATATTCTTCTCCCCGTCTTTCTTTGTATAACCTGCTATCGGTCTAAGAAATTTAATTTCGGAAGCTTGGATTCTATTGTAAGTGCTGTTTAGCATTCTCCTCAGATCTATAAGTAATTGTTGTCTGCTTTGCTATAGCTTTATACAGTTTGATTAGAGTTCGGTCTTGCTTTATTTTTCAATATTATTTTTATTGTTCCTCTTATGTTCATTTTATTATTTAAACTGATTCCATTCGTGTATGTTACTTTACATTCAAGAAAATTTAATTCTGGCACTTGTTCTAAGATTTTATGTAAAAATATATTTTTAAGGGGACTGGGTATGCACCTTTAAAAGCCAACACTTTTCATGTTTCCACTGACATGTGCATATTAAATTCTATTCAATATATGTGTGTGTGTGTGTGTGTGTGTGATTTTCTGTAACTCATCCACAGGTTTAGTAAGTAAAATCTTGTCCTCAGCAAATGCCATTGTTTTACTATCATATTTCTTAGCTTAATTCCGCTTTAAATTTTATTTTTCCATAATCTTATTGTTTCGTCAAGATACAAGTTAAAAATCGCACTTAACAGTCGGCAATCTTGTCTAAACCCTGTATGATAGCCATTGGTTCTCTGTGATTAATACAATGTATATTGATAAAATCGGAGAAAAACCTAATTTTTGTGACAAAGATGGTGAGATTATTGCATTAAACTGTTTGTCAAAGTGATATTATAAAAATTTGTTGAAAAAATTACAAAAAGCAAGAACTCTATTTGCCTCTTCATAGGATTGCATTATCAGTACCTGGTAATACAAGTAAATTAAGTGATAAGATTATACGAAAAATGTGTACTAGAATAATAAACAAATATGTATCATAGACGGATGTAATAATATAATAATTCAGAAAATTAGAAAAACTGCAATGCAGTCCTTGCAGCAGGTACTCGATTCGAAATTCCGACCTAGCGTTGTACATATCTCACTCCAACCGCAAAGTGTCACTTTCTGTAGTGGTTACATAGGTAACTTTATATACCAATAAGGCATTTTAAGTTGTAGAAAATAATAAACCTTTGCACAATTAAAATAAATTTTTGGTTTTGAACAATCTCATACAATAAACATTCTTTATATCACCCCATGCTTTTTAACCTCTGATGATTTTTATTCGCAGTCCTCATTGTCCCTACCATGGACACATCAGCGATTTTTCTTGCCTATATTGCGTCCTGCCAAGGGGGCTTTGAGGGTTTATTTTCTAAGTCCTATTCCTTTGAAAAACGTTGCGATCAAAGTCGATGCTTCTGACTGTGAATGAGGGTAGTCAAGATTTACGGTTTTGAGTAGCAATTGAAAAGTTGAAATGCCATGAATAACTACACATTATTTTTACCTTTTGAAAGTAACTGAAGTGAAAGCTAGGCTCAGTAATTCCTTTGCGGCAAGAGCAAATACCTTAACAGTGCGATCAGTTATCACTTTCAATAGTATAAGTGTAGAGCAACTGCAGGCAATAGCGCCACCATTTCTCGCTAAAAGCAATTTTAAAAGTTAATGGGAGAAACTGACAGTAAAAACTGACACTAATGCCTTATTTCGAAATTTAATTTGCTATTACTGTACCTACTAACACACGCCGGGCTACGAAATTAAGAAATTAAAGCAAACATCACATTCAAGATATTAACACTAAATAGAAATAAAACAAGTAATACTGACATTATTCATAAAAAAAAAAGTGCGCAACCGTCCTCAGGCATTATATTGGATTGGATTGTAGGTCGGAGAAGGAAAATTCGCCACTGCAGCCTTGCTCAAAGGCTGGCCGTTTGTGCCTATGCCCTCGGGCATCTTGGGGAGGAGGGGATCAGGTGAGGAGACACCTGACGCTTAGGATGCACTGTGGTGAGGCACGGACGTACACAGATAGAACATATTTATGCTAGCGGAGCACTTCTCCATGCAATTCGAGCTCCTCGAAAGGATCGCTTCAATACCAGACGTCGGAGCTGAAATCTTTCCATAGCGCAAGCCACAGTCACACCGCATCAATCCACCTCAGCACCTCGGCTTGGCACTTTCGGCCCTGAAACAGAACAAACGGAATGAAATCAAATGGGAGAGCGGACGTTATACACAAAACACAAATATATCCTCAAACATTTAAATAGACTCTTAATGAAGGTCACATATTTACTGTGTAAAGATAAAACACTTTATATCCAGTGCTTTCGTTACATTATCTATAGCAGCGGTACCCACAAATATTCCCCAAATAGAGATCATTTTTTAGTCTTTTCACAGACTGTTTTTAGTGCCTATGGCGTTCGAGCTGTTACTTTCAAACAAGTAAATGGTTTCACCATTTGTAAAAAACTATTATAACTTTATTAATGTGAAACACTGCGAAATTACCAAAATTGCCAACTGTGAAGAGAAACTGAGCCAATGACGCCTATTTTAGTAATTAACCGGGAGATCAACTGACATTTCCATAGCCATAATGCTAACATATTGACAGACGTTTGAGCTGTTACTCACCGAAATGCAAATCATTGCACTGTCAGTAACACAACAAACCAATTTTTTATATAAAATATAGACCAACTATTAGTATTGTCAAGTGCAATAATCATCCGGTTTTTAACTGAAACTATTTGACTGGTTCGGTTTCACTGCACACGCCAAAAGGCTACCATATTGACCGGTGTTCGAGCTTTACCTGTTGTCAGGTCAATAATTGTACTATCAGGAAAACGGAAAAAGAAAAAATACAACTGTAAAATATTGCGAAACTACAAATATTCTAGCCTGTGCACAGAAGCTGAAATAGAGACCGGGTTGATCAACTTATATTTCAACCGCCAGATTGCTACTTTTATTACTGGCGATCGAGCTACCATCCGCAAACAAATAAATCTTTGCACTATCGGAAAAATTACGAACCATAAGGTATAATATAAACAAACTACTAGTAGTGACACCTCTGCAAAGAATCTCAGATAATGGTGTCTATTTAAATTAGAAAAACGAGTGATCACATTTTATTTCAACGGACAAATATCTAATACACCAGTATTCGAGCTGTTAACTACTACCAGAAAAGCAGTTATATATGTAACGTTGCCAAACTACTGCAATTGTCACGTGGTGAAGAAAATCAATTAGCGATATCTATTTCAGTTAAAAACGGGGTACTTAATTTATATTTCACCGATAAAGAACTAACTTATAGACCTACGTCCAAGCTCTTAACTGCGGACGAGTTAACCGTGACATTGTCTATAAAATCACGAACCAAAATTTACTGGCGTACAATATTCCGAAACTACTTGTACCATCATCTGTTTTGAGAAAATGAACCAGTGATGCCTATTTCAGTTAAAAAATCATGGCGGTAAATTTATATTTCCATCGCCAAAAGGCTAATTTATCTGTTACCTGCCGATAAGTAAATTGTTGCACAATCAATAAAAAATAAGGTCAAATTGTAAGGATGTAAAACACTACCATTGTCAACTGCATAAAGAAACAAAATCAGTAATGCTTATTTTAACTAAAAATCGGTTAGTTTCACCGACAAAAAACCAAGTTATTCACCGGCTTTGGGCTACCTGTCGACAAGGAAATCGTACCATCGGTTAAAAAAAGTTACATTTTATTAATGGAAAATATTGGAAAACTACCAAAATTGTCACCAGTTCAGGGAAAGCAAACCAATTATGGCCATTTCAATTAAAAACTGGGTGACCCCCGCTTACCGCCAATTACCGAGCCATTATCCCCCGACGAGTAAATCGTTGTATTAATTGGTGAAACTAGGTGCCCTTTATAGAGCTGTAAAATATTGCCAAATTATTGGTATTGTTATCTGTGCAGAGAAACTGAACTAGTGACACCTATATCAGTATTACACAAAGTGATAACTTTACATTTACCCCGCCAAAGTCTAATTATTTGAACGACATTCAGCTTTTACCTGCAGACAAGTAAATCGCTGCACTATCGGTAAAATTACGAACCAAATTTTATAGATGTAAAATATTGTAAAACTACAAATATTGCCACCCCTACAGAGAAACTAAACCGAACGCCTGTTTCAGTAAACAACTGGGTGATTAATGATATATTTCACTGACAAATACTAACATTCGAACTGTTACCGCTCACAAGGAAATCGCAGCACTCGTTCATTCACCTAATTGCATTTTATTGTTATAAAATATAGGAGAATAAATATGCTCACCTGTGCAGGTACACCGAAACAGACACCTATTTCGGTTAGAAACCAAATTATCAGGTTTTTTTTTTTTTTTTTTTTTCCCATGGAAAACCCGATACTTACATACCGGCATTCGAGCTGTCACCTACCACGAGTAAATCATTACATCTTGGTAAAACTGCGAATAAAATTTTATCAATGTCAAATATTGTCAAACTGTCATGTGCATAGAAACTGAACTAGTGATGCCTATTTCAGTTTAAGACTGTGTGATCAGTTTCATTCTCCAAGACCAGAGTTCCAACTTACTGACCGACGTTCGAGCTGCTACCTGGCGATAAATAAATTGTTGTTCTATCGGCAAAATAACCAACCAAATTTTATTGATATAATATACATATAAAAATTACTACTATTTTCATCTGTGCAGAGAAATTGAACCAGTGACGGCTTTTTAACTTTAAAATCCTCAAGATAAATTTAAATTTCCGCTACTTAAGTGATAATTTATCGACATACTTTCGAGTTGTTGATTTGGCTCCTTTGGCCTCTAACTGTTTCAAACCAAATTGATAAAACTAGATTACACAAAAGAATACTTCATTACTCTCATCAATTTAGGCGTTCATTGATTGGTCTGAAAGTTTGGCACTCTCTATTGTAGCAGGTGTATCTTTATTGTTATAAAATATATAAAATATATTTTATGCATGGGTCATAGACCACACATGCTTAAGTATGATACAAGATTAGAAAGAGGAACAAATAATAATAATAATAATAATAATAATAATAATATAAATAATAATATACAAATAAAATTAAAATGGGAGGAAAGATATTTACAGATGTTTGAATTGAAACTTATTACATATTATTTACAATTACAGTAGTAGTTCCGTTCTAACTAGAAAATAAATTGCTTCGCGCACTTTGGCTAGGAAAATGTCCATATTCAACCAATAAATGTGGTTCACAAACAGGTTCCAGCATGCCGATCGACCTCTAATTGCCTTCAAAAGTTTTCAGGAAACAGAGTATTTCTCAGGTGTTCCCAGTGTTCCTCATCCCATTCACAAAATGGGCAAATTTTCCTATCATAACTACCCATTATTTTTTGAGCATCCGAACTTCTCAGTCTAAATCAGCCCATTACTTATCTTGCCTTTCTCCATAGAACGAGCAATTATGACTCTTTACCCAAGGTTAGTTTAACTTTATTCGATAGACTCAAGGAGACTTTCGTGTTACATTCTGCTTCGATTTCCTGCCTGCTGATACCTCTAGCCTTGTTCTAACCTTCTTTCCATTATTTGCATTGCCTCGTTGCCATATCGAACCCAGGACAGTTCCTATGAGTGTTTTTTCCACCCCTGCAGCCCAAAACGTTGGTGTTATATTTTGTATGCGTTATCTATAACATTTAATGCGAAGTGTCGACTAGTCTCCCTGTATTAGTCTAAGCCAGCATTTTCCCGCTCTTGTTTTATTATTAACCGTATCTTCATAGCAACCCACCTCCCTCATGACTCCACAGTTTGTCGTTCCTTTAGAGAGCCCGAGAACTCTTTCCCAAAAATCGACTTGAATTGTATTTACATGTTCAGCTCTCCCCCATCCCATTATTTTACTTCCATATAACTGAATAGACTTAATCACAGTATTGTACATCCTCTAGTGTCTCTACGGGTATATCTGGAACGCGAATCAGAGCACGTAGTAACTCATTTAGTTGACCTTGTGCTTTATGATTAATAATAGATAAGTGTTTATTCCATTTTCCATTCTAATTAAAGTTACTCCTAAATAAAATAAAATAAAAAAAAACATTTTGTACATCTTGTCCACCCGACCTTGGAAGAGTGCAGACGTGTCTTTCTATTGTATAGCGCAGGGAGAATGTCAACTGCCAACAGGGACAATAGAGCCATGTTCTCTTCACAAGTGACTCGGTATCCAGGGTTCCAGGAGGAATAACGGCAAACAGAAAAAATAGATATTTTCTTGTACGTGTAACAGGTACATTCAAGATGTTAGCAACGTCTGTCTGGTCCTGAATTCTTTTACATGCATATAATGCAAGATGAATAGCAAGATACAATGTTACAGTATTAAAGTGGCCTCCTCAGAGATCATACTTGTGTGGGATAGCCGTGAACAGAATATTGAAACATTAAGACTCTGGATCAGCCATTCAAACGTCTCCATAATCACTGGTAGAATAATGAGCAAAATGAAACCCTTCATCACTTTTCTTCAATGTTAAGCAGAGCTTAATGCTACAAACTACTGACGGTACAAACACAAGGTAAACTTGAAGAAAAGGATAAATTTACATATATTTATGATGATGTGTTAATATTTTGTAAAATTGTGTTATTTTCCTTCAAAATGATTAAATTTTGTTATTGTAGTTTATTGTGTCCTATTATGTAAGCATTGTAAATTTTGCTTATACAACTTATTGATGAGATTTCATTAATAACTATTAGAAAAATTAAGAAAAACTATGTGTTCCTTAGACAGTTTTGTGTTATAAACATACACAGTAGCCTTTATCCTGGCAAATGGCGGGCTCTTTTTTCCTGATCGACTGAAGAGCGATGTATCGATGTGTCATTGTATTACACACCTATCTTTACTATCGAAGACAACAACACTCTTTCAAACCATGTGAAATAAAGCGTTACACTTTTGTATTTCTCCAACGTGCTATCTGAAATTTTCGTCCGCTACAAGAAGGAAAGCGAACCCCATTTTTGCGTCTAAACGTTAAATCAATTCCATTGAATGGTAGCGGTCAGGCTAGACCGGGGCAAGCTTCAAACAGAATCTTCTTCTCCGTCTCTCTTGAAGGAGAGGAGGGAAACGTTTTCTGAATACCCAATCCCATTTTCCCCATTCTCACAATTGCCATCCCTATGTTGCCTTCCGCCTACGTTTACAGGAACAAAGAGAAAGATGGTGGGAATGATCTGGCTTAACGACCGCCCACTAACAACCATCTTTAGGTGCGCTCGCGGCAGTTTCTTTCCCATTTCTAAAAATAGAAAAATACCAACAAGAGGGAGATGACCTCTAAATCCCTTGTGCACGTAACTCGAGGGGTTGTTATGTTGTCAATTGCATGCAGCAGTGTCTTATTTACTACAGAAAAAAATCCCTACAAAAGTTTACCTTCAGTTTTAATACAAATGAATAAATAGAACAATTACCTTTCATCATAATACTTAGAAGAATTTAATACCAAGATAAACGTTGCAAAATTGAGGCTGTCCAGCTGGAACCCTCCTAGGTCTTCACTCTATAGAGTAACTTAAACCTAAGAATTGAAATAATTTCTACTGTATAGAAACGTCCAATGTCACATAATTCCATGCACTGATGGGCAAAGAAACAGTGACTGTTCGATAATTGTTTTCTTATAGTGCATTATATCTGAATTGAGGGTTTTGCATCCCAGATATATAAATTTGCAATTATTTTCCTGAAACATAGAGACATCATTCAACATTTTTATACACAGCATATTCATTTCAAACCACAGCTCTCACTATTAAGCTAACATGAACCTAACCTAAATTCAGAATACCCTCTATTTTAATTTCATATTCACTAATAAATAATTAAAATGAGTTTTTGTCTGCTAAAGTGTAGCTAAGTGCAATGGATGCACCAAAGACTTTAAAACAAAAAAATGTTCACAATATAAATTGTTTAACATAACCTAGATATTTCCAGGCTTTTCTACCACACTTTACACACACGCACAAAAGAAAAGAACACTATAATTATAAGGTTAAAAATAAAGCAAATAGTTTGATATAAATACTTGATTGTAAAAGAGTATGTACTAAATTAATGTTGCATCTTCTTTCCACTTACCTCATTTTATAGTTGCCTTGCGTTATATGTCCATCTTTTCTTGTTATGTTTTCCTTCCAATGCTTCGGTGATTTGCTTCACATTCTTTCATTCGTCTAAGTAAATTTTACGTTTAAGCCCTTTGTTTACGGTTTGTTGAATGATTGGGATACAGTACAAACATGAATGGCCGGTATGGTGACAATTTTCTATTTCACGGAATTAGCAACTTGATTTGCAGTTTTGTTATAGTGTTTAAAGCGTGTTTTAACTACCGAGGAATCACAGGCGGTGTACACTGATGCTACTACATAAGATGAAATGACAAACTGGGATTCTTTTTTTCTTTTTTTAAAGGAAGAAAGCGATCCAGGCCTAAGTTTAGGGTACCTCCCCGGCATTTGCCATTTATGAGGGTTGAATAAAACCGGAAAGAGTCAGGGAGGAGAGTCCTGATGGTAATCAAGCCCCATTTTTTTTTTTTTTGGAATATTTTTAACGCCCGGTTTTACTATTAGCCACCACAGGCGGAATCGAAGCCCAGACCTTCTTCTCACGAGTCCGAACATAAACGGCTTCGGCTACCCGTGGGGGTAACTTGAAGATGAAAGCACCGTATGATAGCTTGATGATAAATAGTTTTTCTCTGAAAATGTTACTTTGTAAAATGTTGATGCTATATCCTTATTGGAGAACGGTGGTTATATTTTTAAACGGAAGTTCTCTAACTAATGCCATCTTTCTTATGTTAAGAGGAAAATCATTTATTCCTTTTCACATTGTTTATTCGTTGATATTTAAAATATAGCGTTCTCTCTCTTTCTCTCTATCTCTCTCTACATATATATATATATATATATATATATATATATATATATATAAACTCATAAAAAACACTCAGAGTGCAATATAAAAAGGTTCACATAAAATTTCACACTAAAAACCGTAAAATTGAACACTAAAACTACACGATATTTCGAGCTTGGCTCTTGGTCACGTTATTTTTCATATATAAATGAAAAATAAAATAACACATGAGCAATGTAACTAAGCTAGAGAAACAGAATAGGTATAAAACATTTAGTATTCACACATAATATACTTCGAACTTCTTGAGTTCTTTCAAGGCAAGAAGAACTCAAAAAGTGCTTCTCTAGTTATATATATACATACATACATACATACAACATACATACATACATACATACATACATACATACATACATACATACATACATACATACATACATACATACATACATACATACATACATACATACATACATATACATACAGATTGTTATGGAAATGCTTTTGCAAACTTTGGTGGCGGGTTCCTCACATCAAAACAAGAAAAAAAGTCCACGTAAACATATGTACGGAAATCCTTAGTTTTTTAGTTAATAAATAAAGTTTACATCAGAGTTAAAATGACTATTTCTATCACATCTTTAACAGGGTTATAACCAAAGCACATAAATGACTAACCTTCAACAGTGCTATTGCTGCATTTTGCGAATAATATTTGGTCATATAAGTATGCAAAGCTAATGCCCCAAGTGCATCAGCTGACTTGTGTCGGTAACATCATTCCATTACTTAATAAATGTATTTTATTTACTTAAGTTGTTAGATTGCACTTTAAAACGCGTTGAAGTAAATTTTCATAAATAACTAAAAAACTAAGGATTTCTAGGCATAAGTTTATATAGACTTTTATTTTCTTGTTTTGCTGCGAGGAACCCGCCACCAAAGTTTGTAAAAGTATTTCCGAAACATTCTGTATATATAACTCTTCCCCTCATATGTATATATATATATATATATATATATATGCGACTACATATATAATCATCTCCATTCGAACTTGGATCCTTCATTCACCGAAAATGTCTGGTTAAGCAACGCAAATATTTGGAAATAAATGCTCAATGTTAATTTCGGTGTTCCAGAAGACTTCGCAAGAGCCTTGAAGACATAACTTCTAAGCTTATCATTAAAAACAAAGGAGAATGAAAGGAAGAGTAAACATTTCTTCTTATCCTAGCCAACTAAAAGGAAAAGACGCAAAATTTGCATTTCTCCTGAAATTCGCCACTTAAATTTCTACCTCCTTCAGCACACGATGAAAGTTTTAAACAATTGATGAAATGTGTTAGCTAATGCAAATTTATAAAGACGAGTAGATTGTAGGTAGAACTTGATCATTTATTTAACGCCCTCTCTGCCATGGCTGGATAGGTTTGAATCACTCCGAATGAGTCCAATACAATTAGTTACTCTCCTTTGCACGACATTTCTAACACCTAGTTCTGGTCTGTTTCATACTGTGCGGATGCCAGATGGCATCTTCTTTCTGCTTCTTCTTCCTTCTCCTTTTTTCCCCCCCTTCTTTGTGACATTTCACACATATCATGTCTTAATCCGTAATTCTTGCTGCCTGAGTTCTTGCAGTGCTGGAAACTCTTTCCTTCATTTATTCCTTCCATTTTTCTTCAGATGTCTTCTTTTGCGCACGTTTAGTTTAAGAAAAACTGCTATGGGTTCCTTCATCTTTAAGATAAAGTTTTAATAAGTACTTTTGTCACTTAAAGGATACATTACAGTATATTTTGATAGTTTGCTCACATAAGCATTTAAATATACCAGTGCTTTACGATTAGTCTGTCTAAAAATAAAGGAAGCAACATTGAAAAAAATAGTTTCATTTCTCAACATAAACTTCTTTTAAATCTATACACTTATTCCAGCCATTTACTGAATTATTTATTCCACTCATAAAATGTAATTTCTTTAGCTTGCAAAATAAGCACTTGTTTCGGCAACCTCTTTATTTGATGTGTATCTTTCCTGCTAGCAATTCCTGGAGCAGGAAGCAGTAGGGCGTATTTGGAAGGATTTCATTACTTACTCGTAAGTTAAAAAAATTGATGTCGCAATGGTAGACTTGTGTGCTGGCGAGTTGTTATGATGGAACAGGATATTTTATTCGTAAAATAAGGACGATTCTCCTAGATCGCGCCGCTTAGTTGTTCCACTAGCATATCGTAATAATCGCTGGATATGATTTTACACTTTTTCAAAAGTAAATTAAAAGTACGCCGCGAAATTCCCAAAAACATAGTCACTGCCACTTTTCTGTTTGGTGGATTATTTTTTCCTTCGTCGAAAGCGCTTTCTCCGGTTGTAACCGACTATTTCAACAGTTATCTCGTTTCTGCGCGTAGCGTGTTACCAGGTTTCGTCCACTCTCACGTTCCGTCTCCGAATTTCCGTTTAAACAACTCTAAATTCGGCGCGGAAGTGAGAACTTGTTCTTTTCTTCTAGTCAATGATTAGCAAACGCAGGACTCGCCTCGCCGACAGGTATTTCATTTGCAAATAACTGTGCAAAATATTATGTACGGGTCTCCAGGAATGCCCACAGTTTTTACAGTCTGCTGCACCTTAAGGCTCCAATTGCTAGCACCATGTCGTGGATTTTCTCAACCATTTCTAAAGCAGGAAGTCCCCGCATCGTTTGCGTTTGTTGGGCAACATCAAAGCTCATCAAATATTTTATACATTATTCTAAGCAGATTCGCATAGTTTTGTTCAACTTCCCCTTTCAAAAAGTACGGTTTTATTAATAAACTAAATACGCATTTCTCCATTTTAAACGCAATTTAAACAGAAAAATTCCTCTCAAGCATAGTATAAGCTTCATAATTGTTTATAACCATGTATCATCATCCCTGGACAGTCACAGTGTTTCGAAGGTAACGTTGAAAGCAACCTACTGCTACCACCTTGTGAGTTTGCATGGTCTTATCGAATAGCCTGCGTAATTCCCATGTTTTTAATCGATAACAGTCTTTCTTCCAAGGAGGCTATAGCATTCTTCCTCAGTCATTGTCAAATTTGAACCTGTAAGCTAGAAAGCGACAAAGTACACCTCTTTTATAGTCATCTAAATGTTTTAAATAAAGTCTACGTCTGGTGTTTGAGAAAGCCGGAGTTTGGCAAAATGTCAGGTTTGCATGTGATTTAGAAATAGTTTTTCAGTCGCTCTCTCACTGGAAGTAGGAAGACGTCTTACAGACATTAACGCTTCTTCAGTTCTGTACACCTGCCCATTTACGTGTGGCATCCAAATCAATTCGGATTCAATATTATGCAGATAATGATATTTAATTACTAAAAATAGTGTTTAATTTTAAAACGCCATTATAAACATTGTTGTTTTTATAAAAACGTGATGTTTATGTGCTGAAGGAATACACTATAGAAACCTGGAAATAAATATTTTATTGTCTGGGTAAATTTACATATCAGCCTATGTGGATTAGGCATGAGTGTGTTCCTGTACACAAACAGTCACAAACGATCGCTAGTTAAGCCTGCAATTTGTTGGTGACAAGTGGATAGTGATTACTTATTGCTATGGTTTCAAGGATAGAAATGTCACTTGAAACATGTTCTTCTTTGTAGAATTTGTTGGTTAGTCAAATTACTAAGGGGTGTGCAGATCACCCATGTTCACCCCTCAAATACTAGTAGATTTGTCACAAATGAATAGCCCCGCAAAGCTGCTAAAACTGCTTTATTAGTGTCCGTTTTACACAGATGCATCACAGGCGCTGAACACTATTAATATATGAGTTGAAATGATAAATTAAGAGAGGGTTTTTTTAAAGGAAGAAAGCATTCCAGGCCTACATTTGGGGTTCCTTCCCCAAATTTATCATTTATGAGGACTGAGAAAAACCTGGAAAAATCTAAATCAATTCCTAGCGGGAATCCAACCCGGACCTTCAACTCACTAGTCCGTGCCTTAGCGATCTCGGCCACCCGTATCGGTATAAAAAGTGACGATAAATTCTTTAGAGGTACCAGTAAAAGTATTTGATTTAAAACTGCACTACAAGTATGTGCAGTGCTGATAGAAATGAACAAAAGGTGGTGCTATTGCAACAGTAAAAAGAAGACTTTCACAAGTTCATCTAAAGAGACATGTGGCAGTAAGGAACTCATTGCTAAATTCTATTAACATAAAGAAAGAGGCTCTAGTGAGACAGGCAACATGAGCATTGCACAACTGCTGATTGGTCCAAATACGTTTCACACATGAATCCATATATGAACACTGCTCTGGTACCAGGAAATGTTTACCTACATAAAATTGGCGGTTTTGTGATAATTGATAGATCAGAAGAATTTCATATAGTTCTCCGTTGGTCTGGATTGAATCTAGTATCACGTTGCAGCAAAATAACGATTCTAAACATCGACCTGTATGTTGGATACTGTACATTACTTCTAACGAAAACCGGAGACATGGCTTGGCTGTTCAAAATGCAGCAGATGCAGATGCAATGTCATAGTAATGTTGTAGGACGAAGTGGATAGAAGTATCTAAAAATGCATTTAAAAAGTTTAGAGTATCTCTGAAAAGTTACCCAGTAAGTGAGCAAGGATATAGGATCAGAATTCCTCCAAGGATTTATAAACCAAATGCTTAGAGTTTGCTAGAACGTTATTACAGCAAGGTGGCGCCTTTAATGAGAAGAAACTTTAATTTTATTCCTTGTAATCGGTATATTTTGCAGCTTCTATTTTATTTACCACCTAACAGATACGTTGCTATGTTGACTAAATAGATTGTTTGTTTTCTTCTTAGAAATATCAAGAAACTGTGTGCTGTATTGAAGACAATGAGCGGTAGTGTAAAGTCTTCAATTTCACGATTCTGCTACTGCACTGCCACGTTCTTCATTGATTATTTGCATTGCTTCTTGCCAATTGTCGAAAGAAATCGTTAAAATTATTAACGGTAATACTATTTATTTTCCGAATGGATAGTTTTTCTAAAACACCCACATTATAATACTGCAGTTACGATTGTTGAAAGTGCAATTAATCCTAAACAAGATGTTAACTGTCTTTTCTTTGCTCTTTTAGGTTTGCACTACAAAGCACAGTTGACATTATCGTTTTGGAAGCGCAAAGTTTATCTGTCTTGAAGAATACGCCACACGTTTAATAAGGCACTACTATTGTCCTGCAACATAATTTGCATGTCATGTTCGTATTCAATATGGTGTGTAATTTAGTTGATATCTCGTAAAATCATTGCAGCATTATTTCCATTACTACAGCTTTTTGGTCTACCAAGACTTCGATATTATAAAATCGTGCGTTTCCTGGAAGATATAAAGGAGAATTGCCTAATTTGACAGTACCTTTTGTTTTAGTTCAATTTTTGTTCCTATCTTCTAATATGTTGCAAAAGGACAACAGATGACAGAAAAAGTCAAGTTCAAAGTTATGGCATGTACACAAATTTCACGTAAATAATGTTGGCAGCCCGAAGAAAATTGGTGTATTCACGGCTAGTGCGAAATAATGCTGATATATTAAAACAATGCCTTCCAAACAGTGATACTGAGCTTGATGACTAAGATAGGAGTCCAAACTATATTCCATATGTGCCAGATAACTCATCTTCTGTATCAAACAGCGAATCTGAGATAAGATGTACACACTTCAAACCAGCACGTATCTGCTGTAGATACCATGTTTACACCAAAGCTCTGTGCATTTACCATTATTAAAGTTTATTTGAATTAAAATGAAGTTGTTAATACATCCTGATTGTGACAATGTGTCAACGTTTTCTCTGTGAAGTTTCTAATATAAGCGCATAAATAATTTCTCTTTCGTGCTAAAATGCTTTGTAGATGAAACTTAATTACAGTTACCATTATTTACATGAAATGCCAAATTGATTCAGTGCATTATTGCCGTAGTATGGCGTTGCAGGAGCAAATGGTTTATTGAATTTGTCACATGCTTCCGTCGTTAATGAAGGCAACACGTAAATCATAGTAAGGAAACAGCAAATACAGAGGAAAATGACACAACTGCCACTAGAGGAAAGAAAAGAAAGAGACGCACAATACTCAAAAGTTTGTCAGCATAAAAGGCGCAGACGCGTGTCTTACACAAACAAAAGAGGAAAGGGTGGGTCATATACCCGCGCGCACACACACACACACACACACACACACACACACACACATTACTAAAGGAAAAAGGAACTCAGAAAAGAAATGTATGACGATGGATCACACGGTAGAATTATGTATTGATAAAAGGAGGAATGCATGATCTACCAGGACTATTACAGGGATTTGAAAGCACAAAATTAATTGCATATGAATATGTAGTTTATAACAATGTTTAGTGTTCCTAGGAATGGAGCATGCCAAACTTAATTGTTATTTCTATATTCTTAAAAAGTGTGAAGATAATTAATAATGCAGGTGTTATTAATATCATATAACTATGTGACTTGGAATGTTTTCCGTGTGAAATACTATGAAAATATCTGTTTGCACATTTTCTAACATTATATAACATCTGCATATTGTTATATAGTTATGCAAGTAAATAATTCTATGTACAAAAAATACATGCAACTAGTTCGTAAAATAGTCACAGGCGTACTAAAATATTAAATGTTTATATTAAACATATATTATTTATTTTGTATTCATTTCAAGCTATATTAAAAGAAAAGACTGTATAAAGTTTATAGTAACGTTTTATTACTTTTGTAAACATTCAAACCCCGTTTTCCTAAAAGCTACAAAATGTCACAGTTACCCATTACTTACACCCGGCGCCTCAATTAGGTAAATGAATTGTTAAGCGCTTAACATCAAGTTAGATACACTCAAATTACTAGGTCGGTACAAACAAAGCAAGAACACAAGCTACGGTTTGTTGCTCATGATTTAGTTTTAGTGCTTAGAATCCCGATGCCTAGTTATTACTTAGGAAACAGTTATTGGTCCACATTACTTTTAGTGATTCTCCAAACCAAACACTCGAGTTTTATACATATATATATATATATATATATATATATATATATATATATATATATTGACCAAAACCTTGACACTTCATAGAACCAAAAATTGCAATTTTTGTACTGAATCGATAGTTCTCCGTAAGCAAAATATTTCAAGTTTATTTGGAAGCTTTGCCAGACACCGTTTTCATAATTACTTTCTTTGGTCTTTCTTTTCCTCGTCAAGACGGAGATATTGAAGGAGGTGGATGGGTGTTGTTTTTCTCTGAGTTTTCATTTTTTGAGTCGTAGAGACGAACTCTTCACGCTGCAGATTTCCCAACCACTGCTGTCTTGAATTTCTTCAGAATACCAAGTGAACCTACTATAGAGTTCTCCTGACTGTCATCTTCGTCATGAAGTTCTGAAGTTTGAAAGGCCTCTGTTCATTTCAGAGTGACGAAAGTCACAAGAAGCATTTTTATAGTATAGAAACTCTAGGACATAATAATGAAGAGATCGAAGAAATTCCTGCGGGGAAAAGAATAACAATCTTTCTCCAAAAATATCTAGTGGCTTCAAAAATGTGTATAGTACGGAAATAATAGAAAAATTGTATCGGACTCCCTCTGTTTCATAGAAGAAAATTTGTAAAAAAAAAAAAAAAAAACATAAAGGAACTATTGATTGGCTTAATTGGCTTATCCTAAAATACAATCTAGCGGCTTCTGGTGTCAAATACACCGTCTAATGTTTTCTTCCACACATCACAGTAAACAGTAGTCAGCACGTTTATCCGCTGGTTACATTATCTGTCACTAGGAGTGTGTTCAGTTCGAACGGAAACATAAAAAAGCTGCACTCCATAATGCACTCGTTTAAATTCTTATAGATCCTGGAGTATTTCTGCATAAGAGAAAAACTAGAATACTACTAAATTAATGCAATCTCCCTTATAGCTATGGGTTTTGCAAGTTTAATAATTATGCATATTAATCTCATCAGGAAAACGCTTAAAGTGAATGAGTGCCTAAAAATAGGCAATTTCGGGGTCGTAACCGAATATTCATCTTCAGTAAATAGAACATGTGGGATAAATTATTTTAGATGGTGGAACTGTACCTTGTTCGGCTATTTTTGTAGGATAGATTATCAAATGGCGGGCCCACATCAGGACATATTGCCTGGAAGTCTAAAGTCGCAAACCAGACAGCTTTAGATACTAAAGGACTTCGGGCTCATATTTTCAATTGTTTCATTCATCATATTGAAAGACCTGTAATAGTTAATGAGATATTAAATGGTACAGAATTACGATCTTAAAGAGATGGTATCCAGAATATTCGGGACTGGTGCGTGCTGCCATCTGGTCAAAACTTACTTTGAGACTAATGACCGCCGCCACGCTCGAAGTAGTTTCCTTCCACACGTATACACCTGTCCCACCGATTCTGCCATTTTCCGTGCATCTTGAAAGTCATGTTTTTGAGGGTGTTTAGCACAGAGAGCGTTTCTTCTTGAATCCTCTCAATTGTGTCGAACCGACGTCCTTTTAACTTGATTTTCAGTTTGGGGAATAGAGCGAAGTCGAAGGGTGCAAAATCAGGCGAGTACGGTCGGGTGGGGGACAACCATCATGTTGTTTTTCGTCAAAAAGCTCCTGGTGAACAAGGAATTGTGACAGGGCGCATTATCGTGGTGCAACAGCCAGTTCCCTTGTCACCAAAGTTCGGGCCGTCGTCTGCGCACATTTTCACTAAACCGTCGCAAATCGTCACAGTAGTACGTGGGGGTCGGTCCTGGTGGTGTAGTGGTCACTATATTGCCTCTTACACCCAAGATCGCCGGTTCGAACCCGGCCAGGACCGATGGATTTTTTCGGGCGTAAAAATCCTAAGTATGGCTTCCTTCGGAAGGGAAGTAAAGCCGTGGGTCCCGTGTCGCGTACATTTACGGCACGAAAAAGAACCTGAAGCCTGAAAGAGGGGCCTCTGAGCAAAATTTGTCAGCCGTTTTACGCCCTGAGTTGAATGGGACGCTGATGACCTGATATGTTAAAGAGCTTCCATAAATAAATCAATAAAAAAAAGTAGTTCTTGGAATTCACTGTTTGATTTGGTGGGACGAATTCTTTGTGCACATTCCCCTTGGTATCAAAGAGGAGCATGCTCTTCACTTGTCTCGCTTTTTTTTTTTTTTTTTTTTTTGTCTTGGTGAGTTCGGGCTCTTCCGCTGGGAGGATTGTTGTTTTGTCTCAAGGTCATAAGCGTACATCCAGCTCTCGTCGCCGGTGATCACCCTGGACGAGAAGATTGGGTCATCGGATATGGCCTGACGAAGCTCCGTGCAAATTTCAACAAGCTGCGCGTAGTGATCAGCAGTCAGGATCCTTGGCATAAATTTTGCGGCGACACGATGCATTACCACTTCATCAGATAAAATTAGTTGGCATGTCCCATAACCAATTCCCACTTCATGAGCGAGGTCTTCAATGGTTCGACGTCGATCCTCGCGAACGAGGTGTTGAACTTTGGCAATAATGTCATGCGTTGTGTAGCTGATGGACCTACCGGTGTGAGCATCGTCTTCAATAGCTGTACGGCCGGCCTTGAACCGAGCATCCCACTTAAACACACGTGCACGGCTCATGCTTTGTCCCCCATATACTTGTTGAATCATTGCGAGGGTCTCCGTAGCATTTTTTCCCCGAGATTTGCACAGAATTTCATGCACACTCTCTGTTCTAATATTGGATTTATCGTAAAATCGCCACATATTACACACAGAGTATCATGAAAAGTACTATAGAACCTCAACACATCTACCCAAATGCACTCATCAGATGTGTTAGTGTTCCACCTAGCGGTACAAAACTCTACTACAACTACTGTTGAGATGACAGCACCAGTCTCGAATATTGTGGTTACCACCTAGTATGTTGTAGCTAAAGAGATAATCACACCTCTTTAAAATACGTGGTAGGTTCTGCATATATAAGCATTGTTTCTTTTGGTACATAATTAGCATAACAACAATTTGGCTCTAGGTGAACTTTATTGTGTGTTGAAAGTGTTTATATCTATACATATATACATTCCACATTAATGTATTTTGTAACATTGTAGAAGACCGGATTATTTTTCCTTTATGTGTTGAAAGAATTGCTCAATACTACATTACAAGCTGACAAGTAAAGTATGTTTTCCCATAACAGAAAAACAAATTTTGACCTCGGCTCACAAATTGGATACTCCTGGAAAATCCAAGAAATGAGGCCAGTACCCCCTACTAGGTAAATGTGCCCCTGTTGGATACGACTTATAAAAAAAAAAACAGAGATCGCAGCAATACAAGAGCTCCTTTCAAAATAAAGAACGTTTTTTTCTAAATCAAATTGGATATTTTACTTTCTTTGTGTACCTGTAATGTGTTACACGCATGAAGAGACCGCAGTTTCTTCCGCAACATTGGCTAGGAAACGCACTATAACATAATATAAAATATTGCTCCGCACCACTTACATGAACCTCCCGTAAAAATGACTTATTGTTGCAATTTCCGCAGGAGTTGTTTTCAGCAAAGGGCAAGCACAGAAAGCTAGTTTCATCCGTATATTCGCTTGCGCCAGCGTGGCTAAGCCAGAAACATTACACCGCTGTTGAAAATGCACCATTTCAAACAACGGGACGTATTTGTTTCTGCAATTCTGTACAAGAGATGCTTTATGCGCTCGCGGAAGATATCAAGTGATACAAAGGTATTGAGAAGACGATACCATATACTAGGTAATGGAAATAGCCTATAAAATACGACATAAAGCATTGAAATCTGAGTTAACGCTAAGCTGATAAAATCAAATAAAAACGCGAAAAGGTGATTTCCTCCTCAATAAACTTGCAGTGAGTACACCATCATGTTTATTTTTCATCTATAAAGGATGTTTAAATAAGTTCGTATATTTTCACAGCCGATACAGTTGACCTAAACTAGGTTTTCAGTAACAATAACTATTGCGATATAACCCATTCATTATTACGGCCGAACAGTTTCATAAACACGTTTCCATACGTTCTTATTTGTGCTGTAAGTTGTCTTTCTGTTTCGGTTCATTGCGCTTTTACTTATGAGATATGTTTACCTCTGCAGTGCACTAGTGGTAATGTGCAAGTCATTAGTATATCACATTAATCAGTTGAGACTGTAGGTATGGTACAAGAGAACATATGTGCTTCATGTTAGATGGAATATTCGTATCACCTTATTTTCTACACCTCATGCAGCAACACGCAGTATATACAATTATTGAGCGATGGATTGATTGAGGAGGTCTAATAGCATGGCCTTCCCATTCACCTGATTTTATTTGGTTTCTAGGCTGAGCTGTTCAGGAACTTAAATACCTTAGTGTATGGCACACCCACCAAGATACAAACATTGCCAGATACGGTAGCAGGAATACGAGTACTTAGGGCCAAAGGTAACCAACCACCCTTTTAGTGATTACACAATGGACAGTTGAGGATACAAAATGTGTCATAATCTGATAGTTATTTACGTTATAAAGAATGAATGAGTAGTGTTTAACGCCCGTTTTTACTACAGAGACACCACAGGCAATGGACACTGATGATACATGAGATGAAATGATGTATTGGGAACGGATTTATTTTTAAAGAAGGAATCTTTCCAGGCCTAAGTTTAGGGTACCTCCCCGGCATTTGCCATTTATGAGGGCTGAGGAAAACCTAGAAAAAAATCCTCACTCAGGGAGGACGGTCCTGGCGGGATTCGAACCCCAGACCTTCCGCTCACGAGTTCGTACCTTAACGACCTCGGCTACCCGAGGCGGTGCGCTATAAAGGAGGTAGCAGTTAACATTCAAGAACAAGTTGCGCCCAAGCGATAGCTAGTCCTGGCAATTGAGTTCCAGATTGGTCAGCTGTACTTAACACACAAATGTCATAAAATATTTTTTTTCTACTCAGACGTTCTACGAAATATAAAATGGTTTTATTTTATGTTATCATGATTTAATATTACTTAATATCAGCGAATACATCAAGTTTTAGTGTTATTTTTTTGTTGCTATGAGGCTATTGAACAAATTATCCGAAATTGTTTATACATACATATTTCAATTTTTTATTTCTAAACCATCTTTTACTTACTTCCCGACATCAACTTTGGTCCTGGTGGTGTAGTGGTAACCACACTTGCCTTCTAAACCCAAGATCGCGGATTCAAACCGGCCAGGATCGATGAATTTTTTCGGGCGTAAAAATCCTAAGTATGGCTTTCTTCGGAAGGGAAGTAAAGCCGCGGGTCTCGTGTCGTACATTTACGGCACGAAAAATAACCTAAAGCCTGAAAGAAGAGGTCTCTGAGCAAAAATTGTCGGCCGTTTCACGCCCTGAATAGAATGGGACGCTGATGACCTGTGATGGCCGACATCAATAGCAACTAACGCAATTAAGGTAATGTCTACTTGATTCCGAAAAGCAACTTATGATGTGAGTGGAAAAAAACTGTTTTTCTTTTTATAGCAATAATTTACATATATGTACGGGCCATGTTGCAAAACTACCATTTAAAGATCATACGTGGATAACCTCTGAAGAATTAGAGTGTATAAAATACAGTATCACGACATGTGTACTAATATAATATTGATAGGGCATTCCATAAACAAAGAGGTGCATAAAGATTTGTATAACTCAAATCTTAAGGAAGTTTGTGATTATTCCTAAGAAATATTTCGACATAATTTTGTTCGGAGGATAACTACACAGGAGCGAACAGTATACAATTGTGCCTCACATTGTATCAAAAGATGACACACAGCATCTCTAAGTGTGAGTAATGGTTTTCATATTTCATTCGGTGTATACAGAAACGTTAAGCAGTTTGGTTTGTCTTTCTACCTATATATTACTTTGAACGCTCTTTATTTAATTATGAGACAATCATTTTAAACCGTACTTATTAAGAAAAAATACCCGTTAATTTCTTGATTTAACTATTAATTAGTCACTATATGGTGCACTGTTCGTCCACTAGAATGATACTTTCTCTGTGTAACAAAGATTAACAGAAACAAATACAATCTTCTATTGTCACGAAAGAAACTTATTATCGATTGTTAGTACTTTTGCAACATGTAAATGCATTGGGAAAAAATCCCAACTCCTTGTTTAGAAGATGAGTGCTGTTGTATGTAGCACAAGATTTAACTTAATACCCAGAAATATGATTAAGATCACTAAAGAGAAACACTAATAACACAAGTAATAATTACATGAAGATTACAAACATCAGTGCCAAGCCCGATCATGGTGATATGCGATCTGGTTAAATTTTTCCCTACACGACAGCGCTGCGTAGTGGTATTACAACGACTGTAATTGCGTTAGTCATGAAACATAATAACGGGGTTGCTATTCAAGTACTGTTTAGTGTTTTAGTAGTATGAACATCTTAGAAACAAGGAAACCATGCAGCCTTTGTTAAGCAAAGTGTAAATGTTTCTGCAACACAGATGATCTGGCAATGTATCAGGGTCAGTCAAATGAAAACGATCGGATTCCATTTGCGGAAAGGGGAGAGAACATGCTCGTCAGTTTCACCTTCCCTGGCGATACACTTCTACTGCATCACACCAGTGGCGTTAAAATCCTTTGACAGGAAGCGAAGCCAATCTTGCACTGCTGCCTCGACCTCTGCGACCAAAAGTACCGCCCATTTAAGCTCTGCTTCAGAGGGCCAAAATATGGCGGATGACTTGGTATCAGCGAGGCATTATTACCCTATTAAATAAATTAATCCTTAAGTAATTAAAATATAAAAGATGCTATTATAATGTATGAACTAAAATAATTATTAAAGTTAAAGATTATATAAAATATACAAATTAAAGAAAATGTTATGCTTTATAATATAAGCAGATTAGCGAAGTACCAACTTTTTTCCATTATTGCAGATTTTGTGACCATCCAAATATGTGTTGTTTGCACAGTGCTGGCCACATAAACTGCACAAGTGCAAAAAGTATATTATTTTGGAACTCTTGCTAACTTATAATGGACAATAGTATACTTACACATTTAATCACAGAGAACAGTTTTAGTGTAATATAAACGCTTTATAACCAATGTTCTGTGTTTAATTTATTAATATGCAATAATTTACATGAATGTCAAAAACTCAAGTTTTACTTCAGGTACGAATCAGAAATAACATGTTATAACTATTCTAATACTAAGGACCTTTATTTCAGCCTTACATCTATCAGATATGGGCCTTGGAACGGGTTACGAAGGTGGGCGAGAGCTTGGGGTGTTTGTTGTTTGATTAATTATGGTGATTTTGATTATGATGGGTCTATTTGGAAGGGTTAATTTGTTGACTAATTAAGAATACGGGCCGCTGATAGTTGGGCCGGCAGTCTTGAAATTCCCTCCTGGTGTTGCTCTGCTTGTAGACTCGGTTCGTCAATAATTGCCTCTGCTGCTGCAATCTAAAAATTACCACTCCCGGTTCCAAGCGGAAGAGGTAATTACCTTAGGTTAATTTAAAGATTTTTCGATCCTAGATCGAGGGGTGGAAGAAGAATCGGCTGACTGGGATTACTGGGAACACTCTGAATTGATTGAAACACAGTTGGTTTATTGTTGTATTCTGTGATTATGAATGCTCGCCGCCAGCCTAAGAGACAAGTATTGCATTGCACTTTAAGTTGTTTTATTCCAGGATGATCTTCTTCTGACGTTAGTCTTGTTCGGATCTCGCACTTATTTATCAGGTCTAACAAACCGCCACGGGTACCCGAGGTCGTTAAAGCGCGGACTTATGAGCGGGAGGTCTGGAATTCGATTCCTACCATGACCCTCCTCCCTGACTGGGTATTTTTAAGGTTTTCCTCAGTCCTCATAAATGACAAATACCAGAGAGGTATCCTAAACTTAGACCTTCAACGCTTCCTTCCTTAAAAAATATCCTTTCCCAATATATCATTTCATCTCATGTATCATCAGTGTCCACCGCCTGTGGTGCCTCAGTAGTAATAACGGGCGTTAAACACTACTCTAAATAAAAGTGTAACGAAGTTTTCAGTCACACATCATTCTCCCCCCCCCCTCTCTCTCTCTCTCTCTCTCCATACTAAACACAATAGTTCTGCCCTGTTCTTTGCAAATGAATATAAGAACAAAATGCGTGGGTATTCCGCAAACAATGTAATTGTTTGATGCGGCAGTTCACGCTGAACAGTCCTTTTACACAAACAATTCGTCTTCTAAATTTGGGCTTTTCTTACAGCCTCAAGTTTTGACGACACTAAATATAACAATAGTTGTATAAATTGCCTATAAACTGACGCGGCCTTCACGTCTCGACGATACTTGATATAACTGTGTAGAAACTGTAGCGGAGATTTTATAGAACCGTCGCGGCCTTCTGTATACACTGCGTTAGGTGAACTGTAAACTGTACAATTGTCTGTAATGAAGATATTGGAAAAACTGTGCAACTGTGTGTAACGAAGATATTGGAAATCTATATTGAAAAATTCGGAAAATATATCTTCACTTGCCAAACATTTATGAAAAAACTTATAAAAATGCGAAGTATTTGGCTGCTAGAGAGAACATTTATTAATTGCGATATACCATGCACCATATTTTACCAACTTCTTTGCCTGTGCTATCCGAGTTCGTTCCCATTAGCAGCAAGTGGGGTTTCTGGCGGACGAAGCGGAGTCGCGGCATTCTTCCGTTTCCCTTCCATTAATTCTGCCATCTTCATCTAGCGTAATGTAGATCGGCAGTTTCCAGCACGCGCCAATGCAGAATTCGAATGTCTAATCGGCAAGTGGGTTTTCATTAGTACTTACTCACATCTTTCCTTATTATACACCTCCAGATCATCTGCTTTGCAGGTAACTTTTATAATACAACCTGGATGTTAGGTTTCATTGTTTCCAAGACGAATATATTTCTTACCCTCTGTTGATTACATCAAAATTCTGTTCATTCGAAAACACCACTAGATCTGGCTGCTCATTTGATGAATTTGCATGCTTTTTGGCCCGTTCATGGAGCTTCAACTGACTTAAGTAACTGCAACGCACAGTTCTGGCACTTGCGTAAACATCAGATTGATTTTCCCAAGCAATTTGTAAATGAACTGAAATTGTTTTACTATTAGAAAGACACACTCTTTTCAAAAAGTGCATCTTGACCTGGTGTACTGAGTCGTTTTGGTTTACAATAAATTCTATTTGGCTTAAAAGTTAATTTTTAATTATATTTGTAGGAGTTAATTTAACCTTCTTTCCTCGTCATTTCTTAGGTTTATCAGTCCTATACGCCTCTGCTATTCTACGATCTGTTCCTAACAAGTTGGGAGGTATTGTTGCCTTAATCCAGTTCCATGTCATCTTTTAAAATCTGTATTCTCGCTATGCTGTTTCAGGTCGGCAGACTGTAGCATTACTTTAGTCACTTTTAAGATGCAATTAGATGTAGAGCAGTGGAGCTGTCCATTTATAGAAAAATATGCGCAACTTATATACATTTATGTCAATCAATATATCTCTTCACTGACTGGGTATATATTTAAGAAGTGCGGAGAGTTCGAGGTATGCTTTCTCGGATCAAGCGTAACGCGAACTCTCTGTATGAGTATTTGTACTTATTTTTCGTTTGAATAGTGAAAGAAATTCTACATATGTAATCGTAGACTAAAGTCTGTTAAGAATACTAAACAGCAAATACTGGTCCTACCCCTTTCCAGGTATTTATTTTCTGTTCGTATGTTCGTACCGACTCGTTCTTGTTGTCAGGGGATCGTTTGAAGAGAAATTCCCAAGTGATTGAGTTCCAGGTAAATAAATTAGGATTCCAAACACTTAGACGAAGTGAAGAATGTCATTCGTTAAGTGAGTAATTTAATTTCCGAAAGAGAATTAAGAAGGGTAATAGGTAATATCATCAACAGATGCCGGAAATTTGTGCAAAATGAAGGCAGGCAGCTCCACCATCTCCTTGCGTGACATGGGTGAATATATAACATTTTAAGTGCATTAGAATTTATTAGATTGTCACTTAAGTGTTTCCACGTCCACTCTTGTTGCCCCGCACATCCGATGGCCGTGAGCGATTGCTTGTCGGTCGATGCACTCTTAGATAATCACATGACCCGATATTTTAAGTTTAAAGCAGCGGGATTATAACGAAATTATTATTATAATTATACCTCTGGGTTAGATAATATATTTTTAATTATAAACTTTCAAAATACCACAGCGTTGCAAACGACTGTCTTAGAATGCCACGGATATTACAATATCATAACTAATTTACCCTGAAACAAATAAACATTGCTGAAAAAAAGAATCTTTAAAGGTGCACAAAATTTAAAGATGACACTTGAACGTTACAATTCTCCGCCGCAATTATGAGCGGTTACATAAAGTTAATTTTGTAATTTGTTGATAACGGTTCACTAAAATGTATTAGATCTGTAACTGTACTAACTCCGATACGTATATTTAAAAATCTCTTTAGGACAATAAAGAATTGTTCCATTAAATCACAATGGTTACTGATGCATACCTGGTTTATATTGTCGAGGTTTGATATAATGAAATGTTCCCTACGTAAGACAGTGAACACAGGTTGTCACTGGCGTTGACAAAAAAATTGCTTTGACTTTGCAGTATGAAGCTGCATGTGACAGCTGCTTGTCTAGACGAAAGCTTTGAGCAAAAACGGTCAGTACCGAGGCCGTTCCTAAGTGCTCATTTCTTTTCTATATTTTATTTATTTATTTTGTGGGTTGAACGTCCCACTACGTAAAAACTGGCATATAAGCTTGTTCCTTTTTTCCTTTGAAGGTTAGCTTACACTGCGATGAAGCATTGTGCTTGTAAGGCTGCATGGCTTCAAAGCGCTCACACTGAAGCAAAAAGACGTGGTGACCGGTGTCACTCAACGTCCGCTGCAATTGTTCCAAACAGCAGCTCTTGCTGTGCTTTTCTTCTTATCCTAAAGATGACAAACTTCGAAAGAGATCGGTAAGCGGGGAGCTACTTATTTTTAGCTCGTGAAAGAAAAAATGTATCACTTTAATTTAGAATCCACCATTTGCCTTCCCTCCCCAATTGTCTCGAAATTTTTCTTAAAAACTGCAGGCCACTATCGGTCAATAACTTTATTTCATAATAAATACTAATAAGAGTTATTCGAATCAGTGACCAGCTGCAGTCACAGATTTCTGACAGGTTTTAATGAAGTTTATAATAGGTGTGCTTCCGTAATTCTGTCAATTTCTGTTCTGATATTTTAGTTAAGTTCCTCTACAGTACGGGAGGTGTTCCTATAGACTTTAGTATCCTCAATAAAATAAACTACAGAGAAATTTAGTTCACTAACACACTGCAATAACTTTACCACCACACCAATAGCTTGTAATAAATAGGCATCGAATTAGTATGCATTAAAATATCGTTAAAAGCGCATGCATTTATGCTGTCAACATCTTTAAAATATGCTCTATAATTTCTAAAATATGTAGTAAGTATGCACTAAAATTGTTAACTTTAAACTTATGCTATTTGGTACTTACATTATACATTCTTCTTTAGACATCTTTTCGCTTGTTGTAATTTGATGTGCAGTATACAATGATTATTTTCTCCAAATGCTCAGGTGTAAGTTTATGACGTATATCGGTTAACTCAAGTTTGTATGCTGAGAAGGATTTTCTCATGTCTACAGAGCAAATTGGGCAAAATTTGAAAGCACTTGCTAACTCTGCGGAAATTTCTTCAGGAAGCACTACGTTTTCGCCTTAATATTTGTTCACAGAATTGAAACATTTAATGCAAGGATTTCTCTCTAAATCCCTAAAATTTACCACTTAATTTTCCTGCATACCTTAAAGGATCCCTTTCAAGTTTACTTTGAACTTCATTCAGAAGCGATAAAAATTCATGTAATTTTTTTTCTATAACTTTGAAATGTGCCTAAATTACAGTTTTGCAAGTGCTCACTATTAAAAATATTCTGAAAACGTTGAATTTACAAAGCGTCAGTTGGATTAAGCGTACCAACGAATTCATTAACAGCATTGAAATTAGTATAACACGTAACTAGGAACCGGATGTTCATACGAATGTATGTTTCCTCTGTGGTCAATTCATATGGTACCTGACATTTCTTTGTATTTTATAGCATTTTCTACATTGTAAGCATATTTTTCCGGTGCATATATGTACATATTTTGCTAATATTATTAAAACATGATAATTTAGCAGCATTTCATAAGCAGTTGTTTAACATTATCTGAAATAATCAATTTCCCTAGATTCAGATTCCTTTTGTTACAATACATGTATTTATTTGTTTCAACTGCTGTGGAATTATTCATTCTACTATTTTTATTACTATCATAAATGTTCCTATCTCCTTCACAGCGTTGTTAGGGTTTATAATTTTGTTTTGCTTGCATTTTTTATTTCCACTTTCAGGATTTAGTAGGTTGATATATGCATAAATTGTCATTGCTGGAGCTTGTATGTTATTATTCTTTTATTTTCTTTTTTCTTCTTCTTAAATTAATATTTTTCATTGTCCACATTTATATATTACCATACATTTATTTATATACATCATGCTTTACATTGGCCTATATGCGTAGGAATATTCTCAACTTTACTGTCAATGTTGTGATTGTAATATTGTGGCTATAACTTCATGTAATAGAGTGATACAGCGGAAGAGAAGGCCTAACGGCCTTAGCTCTGCCAGAATAAATAAATAAATTAATAAACTTTTTGTTCTATTAGTTTATAATGGATAGTATATATACATTTGCTTTCACAGAACTGATTTTATAAATACGATTGAAGCTAGCACCTATGAATGAAATTACATTGCCGTATGAGAAAAGTATGTGATTCACTTGTACATCATAAGGCTAGAGACACGCGAGTTTTATTTATCGTACACTTTAGGCGAGCAATGCTTCCGCACGTTGCATGTGCTTTTGGGATCAGAACACCCCAGACTTAAAACGTTCACATTCTGTCGTCTATAACGGAAGATGTGGCGTTAGTGCATTTTGCCTACGCAGACACAAGGGTGGTGGTGGGTGTACCCAATTAACAGCGAGAAATATTTGCATGGCAATTTTCACACATTTGTTTGTTTGTTTTGTTTTGTTTTGTTTTGTTTTTTTTTCCAAATTTCCATGGTAACATATCAAAGCGTGAACATTGAACAATCAAATATGACTTATAACTTATCCGTAAGTTTCTGTATTTATTGTTCTTGCTTCTATTGCAAAACCATTATCTGATTTTTGTCTTTGTACTACTCACAAGGTCTGTCCTCCAAAATTTGACGACTTTTCATTTCGTTAATTCATTTCTCCGCATCCTTTCTCGAAGATAAGAATGGGCTGACAAAGATACACAAAGTGTATATACAGGTTTCATTCTTTCCCGAGAAAGTCATTGAGCAGAAGGAATATCCTGCAAATTATGCTCTTATTAGCATTTCAACTCCGTTCCGCGCTGTACCTGAGCTTTCTATTATCTTTTTCATTGTGCGCAGAACGATGTGTGTGCTTCTTACGTAATGTAATTAGTAAGCTAAGATACGATCGCTTTACGTGCCTAAAACGCAATTAAAATAAACGCTCGTGCATTCTCAGCATGTGAGTCACACTGAGTACAGGAAGAGGAAGTATGAACATACGTTGTAATGCAAACTCATGTCGATGCACTGTTACTCCGGCCAAGCATGAAATGCGAGCTGAAATACAAATATCTCTTGCAATTACATTCGAAAACGTTATCAATTGGTTTATCTGTTTTCGGTGCAGCATTTTATAGTGGTATACTCACATTTGGGAGAGCAACAACAACAGATCGAAGGACGAAATGTTGCAAGTTAAAGAGAAGCATGTACTTCTTTTGTGCTAGCTGTAGAAGAAATCTAAATCACAGAAAACTCCACAATTGCCAAATGTTTCATTGATTCAGCAAATTTACTGTGACATTCACATAGAACGAGCTATTTATTGATTTTTTTTGTTAGTATTGGTGCTTGTTACATGATAAATGTCAATAAAGCTTTACAAGTAATATTCCCAAATATGATATATATAGTCTGTCTTAAACATGGGTTGCTTCATGTACCAGACACAACCCGATTTAATTTTCCAATTGTTGATAAATTTATATCTTCTGTAAAAAGTTGTAATGAAAGTACCTCATAGAAACAATTAGAAATGTACCAATGATGCTGCATTAATCGAAGCTGCTCTAAAGGCTCTCTCAAACTCAAAAGTGCAGCTAATCTTTGTTTGTTTCCTTGTCAAACATTTCACTCAGATTCCTTCCGCTGTTTTATCAATGGAAGCAAGCAGTACTAAAATGTGGTAGTAGCTAAATTATATTAAAGTTGCATTATCCAAATTAATGTCAGCTTTTGGTAATATTGCCAAAATTCCCATCATAGCTTGTCTGAATCAGAATCTTTTTCTTAAGGCACAGAACTCAAACTCGATGGATTTTGAAAGAAGAAGATTTTGACACTGCTTTAAGATCAAAGGTGCTCCAATTTTCGCCAAGTACTAAATATTTCGCATGTTGCGATACTGTGAGGGCACATTGATAGTTTCTAAACGCCGAAATCTTTTTTCTGCATTTCCAAATATGGTTTAAGTATACTGTCTGATTTGAAAAAGGTGTAAAATTTGATTGACAATGTTGCATTTCTCATTAATGTTGCCATCCAGTTCTTATTTTGTGGCCACAAGAGCCTAAAGGGCATTTATTATTATTGTTGTTGTTATTATTATTATTATTATTATTTAATTTTTTTAAGCTTTGAGATGTAGGATTTTAGTGCTGCTCTTCATTTCTAAGGGTATTATGTAAAATATTCTAAATTTATACAGTAAGTATAAAGCAAATATGAAACAAGCACAAGTATATAAATATTGTAATCACAAACAGCACAATTTTGACGGTTACATAAACTGAACATTTTGTAATTTGCTATTCTGCTTACATTTTATAGGATAACTGATTTATTTTATATAGTTATTTAACTTTAGTAATTATTTTAGCTCACGTATTACTGTAGCATGTTTTATATTTTATTTATTTAAGGATTAATTTATTTAATATGGTAATAATACCTCACTGCTACAAGTAGAGAAGTTTCCTATACACTGTCTTGGAATTCATTGTCACAAGATAAGAGGGGTAGCTGAATTCCAACTACATTTAAATCTGCTATTTAGGGATTTACTTAGTAAGCAGAACTAAGAGTAGTGTCTAGGGAGAAAGCGGCTGACGATGAGTACAGAATGTCTCATGATATGGTATAAGTTGTCACGATTATGCTGGGAAGTCAGAAGAGTAAAGCGAGGAACAAGACACTTAGGTGTACGGCTAATGAGCAGGCAGAACTTTAAAAGCAGTCAAGTAAACTGTTGGAAGTATTCATGACGTACGCAGGAGTGTTGACTAATATTATCAGATTTAATAAGCTAGTGACCAGCTGCAGATATTTTGAGTTTATGAAACTCGGCTATTGCAGATATGAAGCTTTGAAAAATATCGGACATGTACATAATAATTAGCACACGTACATATATAGTTTCAATATTACATTATATTCACCATAACAGAACATATCTACTATTGTAAATAACTACACTTGTTAATTTTATAGTTATTAAGTTTTGTGAAAACGCTTAATAGTTGTATTTAGCTACAGCTGGTATTTTTTCCCCTTTCTTTTATCTTTTCCAGCGCCTTTTAACAAGACGATTCATGACATGTATTATCATTGCTGTTTGAAAATTGAAGTTCATAGAGCTTAGCCCTTGTTTGCAGTTGCAGCATATTTAAAATACAAATACTTGAAGTACTCGGAGAAGCTCAGGACACTAACCGAGTCCTGTTCTAAAAATAACCAAGAGCACAATGAAAGTTGTTCAGGAAAGGCAGGCGGATAAGCAATGTTAAGTTACTCGCCCCTTGTGTTTTGTAAGGTCATGAACCCCTTGGTGCTTGTGTTTAAAACCGTTTGGAGTGCGGAAGCAAAAGAGAATGAAATTCACCTTCCCTTGCCTCCTCTCCCCAGGTTAGCCAACCCCTCCACACTTCATTTGAATAAGAGGAAAGGACTCATGAGCCAACGTGAAAGGCTTTATATTCCATTATATTACGAAAGAAATCTTTAAATGCGTTTAGTGACGTATTCCGAATTTATCGGTTGAAATAAAACTGAAGTGGTCAGCTTGTGTACATTTCTGTAGATGCTGACCCCATAGTGAGTAATTAAAGGGCACATAAAACAGAAAACCCCCCGGATTCATTTCTAACGCAACCTACAAACTTATTATTACTGTTAAAATATATAATTGATTTCTTGTTTACTTATTTGTACCACTTTATTTTCAAATAAACTATTTCTGTGCCAATTTGTACTCTCTTGTTAATTTTAAGTCACGATCCAGCCCTACAAAACACGTAAATTTTATACAGTTACTGGTGCTTTGATAATTCTTTCATTTTAATTTGTTAGTCACCCGTTTTCATCTTCAGTTACCTTTATGTCAAATACCGTGCATCCTATTCAACCATCTGCCAGCGGATCGACAATGTTGAGTTTTATTCGGTTGGATGCAGCTATAGGAAATATAAGAACAATTTCTGCGTATGGTAATCGAGATGGGTTAAAAGGGTCAAATCCGTGTCTTTAAACTTTATCTCAAGCTACTTTGATAAGAGGGAGGGAGAGGAAGGAGGGTCCTAGCAGTATGATTGGTGGAGATGAAAGTGCACATGTTTAACGGAAATTACGCATTCATGCAGCACTAACCATCAACGCTTCACAATGTGGTGCTCGTTGTTTGCGATTTCAAGTTATGTTATGTGAAAGAATCTGAACCAGCAGGGCATCTACTCTTACCATAAGTATAGGAATCACGAATTTTTCAAACAGACTGTATAACACCGACCAATCAAAGTTAATATGATTTTTATATGTTGCAAACTTAATCATTATATTTTGTGCTTTGTAATTAGTAATATACATCATGAGGTTTAACTTCAATACGTTCACTGTGGGAGCCCGGAACGCTAAGCAGGTCATAAACCGCTATACAAAGGAAGTATAAACCCAAAGTGATCAGTGTTATGGTGCTTCTTAAAAGACCTACCAAGGCCTTTTAAACACGTTAAGGGGAATGAACTTGCCAGCTGTTTGTACAGTCAACTTTAAACTAACCAATGTGAATTAAATGTTTTCAACTTTCAAATAGTAGCGGGTGGCATGCGTTCGCAGCTGAATTTGAACCAGCCAGTAGATGTATATTTTGAATTTTTAAAGCACAGAGCGATACTTGCTCGTGCTTGAGTGACCCCCATGGCTTAGTGAAGCCAACGATTAGTTAATTCGAATCAAACATATAGGGAGACGCTGGGGCATCAGTTACTGAGCTCACATACGCAGTCCAGTTCGGCAACTCAGTTGTGAGATCTATGCAGCGACATTAATCTTGATGCCTTACACCTCACTTCAGATAAGTTCTACTTCGGACGCGTTCTATGCTCTGCTGAGACAGTTACACACTCACTTCAGGAACTCAGTTGATATATCGATAGTGCAGTTCAAATAGTCATATAATCAGGCAGTTCATCTTCTTGGAAGTTGGGGCAGATAAATTTTCTCGTACGCAGAACACCAGAGGGCACGAAAGATCTTGCGAATAATAAATTACCATGCATATTCAGATCTACTAATCGTATGCTTATTAACACAGTTTATATACTCTCCCAGTCCCGTTGAGCACGAGTTAAAAATAACTAAACAAAACCCTGAGCTACTGTTGTAATGAAGTGTGGGCAACAATATCAAACCAATCAATAGTCAATTAACGACACACCGCTGCAAATTTGGTGTCCAACCCGGAGCATGCTAATCAGCTTCACATTTTATAAATTAAACAGCTATTAGTTATGTGTATGGCATCCAAATCCTAATAATAATTATTATTGCAAAATGTAAACATGTCAAAATATTACTAACGTTAAAGCTTAAGTCATGAAGTTGGTGATTATGTTTGCACTGCCCGCTCGTGTGAGGTAAAGCCATACTTTTGTGTTGCACAGATTGCCATTGTAATACAAAATTAGCAATGAACCGAATTCATATGATTTTTACTGCTAAATCTTTTTCAAAAAAAAGCGCACACATTGAATTATGTTCCATAATAAAAATGAATGCTGAACTAAAACACTGATACCAACTCGGGTGATGCTTTCTTCGTTATTATTACTTCAGGTTGCGTTAGTTTGTTCTTGTGAGGTAAAAATGTTGCCAAGAAAATGTATACATAACAGTTAACAATTCCAGGTGGTATTTGTGCGGTGTAATGCTCTTGGATAATGGTTCATTTTATTTGGTAATTTTGCACAACACCGCTCACATTTCTTTACGATATTCTTCTCTCCATCCCCACTTCGATTATCTAGTAATAAATATAATGTGGTAAAACTGCTTTAAAGTGCGGTAAAACACAATATACCGCAATTTACGGTAATTATAAAATTAAGCTATGCTCTAAAGCTCCTTAACAGAACTTTTTTGTATACCGGTAAAATTCAGAAAAATTATATTTTCTCAGTTAAACATAAAGTATGGATTTAGGAGAAAACATAATATATAATAATACTAATACTATTAATAATAATAATAATAATAATAATAATAATAATAATAATAATAATAATAATAATAATAATAATAATAATAATTGGTCGTCATTCAGAAACCACGAATAAACAAACAAAACCACTAGAGTTAAAAGGCACAATTTAACCACCCTAATTAAAATGGTGTTCTACATAATTATCTTTTATTTCAATAACAAATACTGGAATTAAACGTCTATCCTAAAAATAAAAAGTAAATTTCATTATATTTAACGTGTTGATCAATAAATAGTTTACTTTTGTATTTAACAGCTGTTCGTTAAACACATATGTTAATTGCGTGATAGAAGTGACATCAGATAAATATACTGAGAGGTACATCCAACTTCGAGCAGCAACATCAAAGTGGCTACTGTACATACGCACGGAAATAACGGAAGATATCCAGTCACACAAGATCGACACTATGGCTGCCACTTCAAATTTGTTTAATTCAATATCAAAGGAACCTGGGATTTTGTACAGCAGATGGTTCACCGGAACGCATTTGCATTCTAATTTTAAATCTGTTGAAATGTTCACTATATTAAGAATATAGGAAAACAAATAAATAAATGAGTTTTCTCCCAATGTGTGAAGCACCTGTGATCTGTTTCGGGGTCCTTTTAGTTCTATAGAACTGTATTTCTAGTTTCGGTACATTAAACTGCAGTTGGCTGCTTTTCCAGTGAACGTCACCCATAAATTTCAGCTTCGCTCGAAGCCGCTATTCTAGGACACTGCCACGTTTTAGAGCTTTGTTCAGCGGGTGCTGTGTTTACTAAGGCAACATTTATTCTAAAAAAGTATCAATAAAGAAAATGCGACATTTCTGTCCCAGACATCTCCACAATAAATTAAATTTTGCGCATTTGATCCTTTTAATTTGCTGATTATCAGGCAATTATTAAAGGGAGTCAGAAAGCCCCTAACTTACCTATGTAAGTTAACTAAGTTTATATTCATATTGTGTCAGAAACATTAGAGCACAACATTTAAATTTAGACAGCCTTTTTTGAACCTATTATTTTCGTACTGAAGCATAATTAATAAAATTTATGCATTATAAAATAATTGGGATGTTTTTATTTGAAGCTTAGTTTCTGTCAAAACATTTGTACAACCCTTCCACAATTCCTAGGTTATAAAACATTTCTTAATAATTGTGCTTCAGTAATTTCATTGTTATGTCCAGAAACATTGTTGATATTCGCACGCGAGTGCCTTTCAGTCAATGTGCGGTCTCATTTATGCCTTGTTCACCAACCTGAATGAAACATAATCGATGGTGCTCAAAAACTGAGAGTATTTTTCTCCTGTTTTTTTTTCTCTCTCTCTCTCTCTTTCCTATAATCTCTGCTTCCATTCAGGGATTCAGAAAACTATTTTTATGCATTTTCTGTTCATTATTGGCGCTACGTGCAAACTGTAAAACTTACGAGATTTGGTGATTCAAATTATAAAGAAAGCGGCACAAGATCTAAAGCCGCATAATAAAAAAGAAACAAAAAGGTGATATAAATTAGTGTATGATTTTAAAAAGATCAAACATGTGAGTCAAATAATTTCAGTGATTATACTAAAAAATTACCAGCACTCTTGTTATTATTGAAAATAATTTCAGGGCAATTGATCCAGTAGCTTTTTCTCGAGAAATACATACATGTAGGGGAATGCAGTTTTGAGAGAAATGCAATCAAAGAAATAATTGTTAAAAACTCACCCATAGCTCTATATTTCTGCTACTTAGTCAGGATTTGTTCAGACTGTTTACGTGAAAACAGCCAGTAGCAAAAGCAAAATTTCCCCTAGCAAATGGTAAAAGCCCCAGCATGATCTACCTAAACTGGTTCGAAAGCTATAACATTTTAAAATGGATGGTGTCAACATCAAAACTTTTAAACTATGCAGATGTATTTTCAAATATTAAAAATAAGTACTTTTAGGTTTATACATCACAATAAATGTTATATAACACAATTTAACAAATTAATTCACTGTTTGAAAAAAATCGAAACTTTTCCCTTAAATCTTGGGGCTCACAGTATTGCACATGTTTCTTTGTTTAAGAGATCGGTTATCTTAAAAAATGTCACGACCAGATTTCGCAGTTTGTGTTAAAGCACATTCTAGCAGTTTCTTTAATATATATAGCTTATAAAATAGTTGCAATTAGCACACAGCATTTACGTATTACTTCTTCTTCTTCTCTTAATTAAAATTAACTAAAGGCAACTGACTGATCAATACCTCATGAATTTGTTTCCGTTTCCGTTTCCTTTGTATCACATACAGCCACGGGCGGCCCACGTCGTTAAGGCGCGGACTCGTGAGGGGCAGGTCTGGGTTCGGATACCGCCAGGACCGTCCTCCCTGCTGAGGTTATTTCCAGGTTTTCCTCAGTCCTCATAAATGGCAAATGCCGGGGAGGTACCCTAAACTTAGGCCTGGAATGATTCCTTCTTTGAAAATAAACCCTTTCCCAATATATCATTTCACCTCATGTATCCTCACTGTCCATCGCCTGTGATGCCTCTGTAGCAAAAAAACGGGCGTTAAACACTATTCATTCCTTTATATTATTATTATTATTATTATTATTATTATTATTATTATTATTATTATTATTATACCATGAACAGCAACATCATCATTCCTTTCCGTCGAGTGGAAAGGGAATATCTTTAAGAAAGAGGAGAGGGGCAGAATTCAAAAGGGGGTGTATTCCCAGTTGTGTTCTCAGTCAACACATCTACCGGCAGAAGGCATAAAGGTAAACAGAACCAAGTTATAAATGAGCTAGAGACAAAAATGGTTAAACAGTGCTCTGTAACTTACATGAAAGTTTTCTAGATTACGTTTTCTAAATGAAAATGTGCTATATAAAACTTATGAAACACAGGACATTTAGTAAAATAGATATATAAATAATAATTTCTGGGGATATAAGTAGTTTGAATGTCAGAAATGGTGCACAGAGAAAACATGTGGTATCCTAAATCACTGCCAATTTGCTGGATTAAAACTCATTGACTGGCCTGGCAACATATAAACCCGTAGCTCTGTCCACCACCTAGCAAAAATTAGTTTGAATCATGCATAGTCAAGCTGAAAATGGAAAATTTCTCCAAGCTGTACCTATAGGGCATATTAAATTTTCAGCTATCGACAAAATTCAGTTTATTCATACCTTCGACACTTATTTATTAAACAATGCTCCTATTTTTCGGCAGTCGTCAAGTTTTAGTAAAGCAAAAGTTAGTTCTTCTAGCTGACGTATAGGTTTGCGTCAAATAATTGAAAGATTGAATTGCATATTTTTTTGTTCCCATTTTAGATTGGTATTTGTGATATAACATACGTCCGGCCCAGCTTTTGCAGTACCCACACACTTTAGACTAAAGGATAACACCTGTCAAATTATAAATGTAATTTCTGAAAGAGAATTAAGAAGAGTAATAGGTAATTTCATGCGCACATCCAGAAATATGTACAAAATTAAAGTTCCAGCATCTCATTGCACGATACGGATGAGTATATAGCTTTTTAAGTACATTAGAAAATTTTAGACAGTTGTTCAAGTATTAATGCTGGTTCCTTTGTTGCCGGTCTTGACTCTGGTGTAGATCGGTTGGCCGTGAGCGATGGCTTATCGGCCAATGCATTCCTCGTCGCCGCACCAGTCATTAGATACTTGGATGATTAGATATCTCGCTTTCCTGAGAACGAGTAGGTGACAGCTTAGCTGAGGAAGAAACTGAAGTTTGCTGTAAGAGAATCGAAGAAAAAAACAAGTTACTAACAGAGTGGCCGCTTCTGTGATTTAGTGATAGCGTTTACGTCTACTAATCCTGAGGTCCTGGGTTCGATTCCCTGTCAGGTCAAGCTATCTGATCGCCTGTGGTGCCTCTGTAGAAAAAAACGGGCGTTAAACACTATTCATTCATTCATTCATTCATTCATTCATTCATTCATCCATCCATCCATTCATTCAAGCTATCTGGCAAAGGGCTTGTTAAAAGTGTTCCCTTGCCCTGAGAAGATAAATGGTTGCTGGTTTTAACGTGCCCAGCACTCCGATCTCATTTATATCATTATTAAATTTATTCCATTCATTCACATAGACCACTGTAAGGAACCCACAGGTTTAAGAACCTCCCAGGTGCACCTTAATCATATCATCTTTATTATCATCTTCACTGGGATAACGTAGCGGCGCCATATGGGCGTTGCGGCCTCAGAAGTGCGCTACACTACCGCCTTATAAGGGGAATACTCATAAGTTTATGAAACAACGAACTGGCATTGCAGAACAAAAAACTAACAGCTAGAAGAGCAAAGCAAAGGAATTTGACAGAATGCGTGAGAATTACTACAAAGAACTTCTGAGAAAATGATTTTATACAGATATCTCTGAAACGATTAATATGAAGCTCAATTATTCTAAACCTAACATACATTCACACTGAATATGACAAATGAGTTGTCACTATTATAACTGAAAAGCCTATCTTCACCATTCACAACACTACACTAGCACTAAATCAAATTAAAAAATCTACAGGGAGTGTTATATTTGTTTTGAATTGTGTTTAACACCCGTTTTTACTACTGAGGCATCACAGGCGGTGGACACTGTGATGCATGAGATGAAATGATATATTGCGAAAAGAGTGTATATATATATATATATATTAAAGGAAGGAAGCGTACCAAGCCTAAGTTTAGGGTACCTCACCCGCAATTGCCATTTATAAGGAGTGAAGAAAACCTGGAAAAAATCTGTCAGGCAGAAAGGTCCTGGAGTGAGTCGAACCCCAGACCTCCCGTTCACGAGGCCACGCCTTAAAGACCTCGGCCACCCGTGGCGTTGTTATACGAGTACGGTTATGAATAGCAACATCAAAGCAGCAGTGATATTAACTATCTTCACTCTTGTGAAAGCTAAAGCTTTTTATTTTTTATAACAGAGCATTCAGAATAAACTGAAATAAAAAAATAAATATCTCAAAGTGAGACAATAACGTTCTACCACAAACGTCAATTTATTGTTATCAAAAACTTATTTTTTACGTGCAACCTGAGTACAGCATTGTCATATATACATATAAGCGATGAGTGTAACCTTATATAAACCTTCAAGTATTAGCTATTACACACACACACACACACACACACACACACACACACATAAGCGAGGAGTGTAGCCTTATATCAACTTTCAAGTATTAGCCTTTTTTTAAAGTTTCATGTTGAATAACAGTTATGAAGAATTTTATTTCTTTTATTTAATTTGAGATTATAATTCGGTTAACAAAGTGTGCTTTATCAATTCCTTAAACGAAGATACACAAGTCACATGTTTTAACGCAAGCAGTTATGTAATATTTATGTTTCTGACTTGCTACAAACCAGCTAGAAAATCAAAGAAAAAAATCGGCGACAATGTCTTTTCAGTGTTTGGCAACGTCGGACGGCTGAAGTGCTGAGACTTGGAGCATCTCTGCTTCTCTGCAAGAAATTTGACGAAAATGGACCGTTCGTTGCTCATGCTCTATCGATCCAACAGCCTGGCCCATCCAGGTGCACTAACGCTCAAGTGTTTAGTTTGTAAGCCTGGCTTTTCATTCGAGAGGCAGAGACTTTCACTGTTTAGGACGAAGCAGCGAATATTTCAAATTACAGCTTGCAGCATTCTAGGAAAGTTGTAACAAACCTGAAACAGTTTGCTCAGTAAAAAGTCGTGGCGACTCTCCACCAGCTTGCTTTGCTGCTTCGTTCCTCCACTTCAAAGATGCTAGGGAAAATAATGATCTTATTTCAAAATTTGAAATAGCGAACACCGTGCAAAGATTACCCCAGGAGAAGTTTTATCTGTCAAAACTAAATCTTAAGTTGTTTGCATATGAGCGCATTGAAATGCCAGGATATCTATCAGTTTAACACCTCATCATTTCTCTTACGAGGATGCTATTCTCCAGAATTTGGTCTCCCAAAAAGGCACATTAGGTACCTCTAATTAATGAACACATAACCCTTATCTACACAACCAAAAACTGGTGCTAGAACACCTGAAAGTCTTCCTTTCTACAATGAAAAAGCACTAGAAATAAAAATATTTCATAAAAAGAAGAAAATAATCTAAAAATGAGAGCTTAAACAATATTTCATCACAAAGAAATGCCTATGTTTATATCAAAACACTTAGAAATTTCAAAAGATGCAAAAAAACTCACTATTAAAACAAAATCAAGCATTTAGAAAACAAAATAAACATTACATGAAATATAATGAAACCAATCAACTAAAGAAGATAAATTGAAATTAAAAATCGTCAGCTATGATTTTTCAAATGAAAGATCAGTTGTAAATATCAGTAAAGTCTTTAATTTAAAATTTGTAGGCATAAATGCACATTCCCAAATTAGCAAGTTTTAAAATTGCTGCAGACCGGATTGTTAAAGAAGGATATATATTTGTGTTTCTGCATATTTAACCACAACTCTGTGATAGAATTCCTTAAAATATTTGAAACAGCAATGTGCAAAATTTACCTCAAGAATGTTCATTGCTCACAAGGAAACTTTCAATAAAAGCAAATGATAAAAGAACACATTTTTGCAGTATCATATAAATGGACATGTGAAATTATCACTGATCCTGGCCACATTCGTGGTCTTGTCTGTTTGAAAATCTGGAGATTCCAGGTTCAAATCCCGTAAGATAAGTTGCATGGGTAAGGAATTTCCGGAATTTTTCCTTAAACTTTTATATATATACCGCGACGGGTGGCCGAGGTCGTTAAATCGCGGACTCGTGAGCGGGAGATCTGGGGTTCGAATCCCGTCAGGACCGTCCTCCCTGACTGAAGTTTTTTGCAGGTTTTCCTCAGTCCTCAAAAATGGCAAATGCCGGGGAGGTACCCTAAACTTAGGCCTGGAACGTTTCCTTCCTTAAAAATAAATCCTTTCCCAATATTTCCTGTCATTTCATATATCACGTGTCCATCGCCTGTGATGCCTCTGTAGCAAAAACGGACGTTAAACACGTTCATTCATTCTTAAACTTATAAAGTGAATGCAATTTAATTTTAAGGCCTGCGGACTCCGTTCACGCACTCATTTCATAAAATATTCGTTCCTTTGTTTAGATCTTAGTTCTTATGAGGGACGTTAAACTATAACCAAAAAATGTCCATGATTCTAAGGTACATAGAGGTAAGTTGTTGTAAAGGTGGCACTATACAGAACTATAGTCCTTTTGAACTCTTCGCCTTACTGCAGTGAAGAAAGTTTTAGCTACTTCATTATTCTATCTCAAAAAAATCTTTTCCAGTAATATATTTATTCTAGAGCCTGCAAAGGATTATAATATTTTTATGTAATCCCCTGCCACATTTATTACCTGCTATAACACTTCTTGAAGACGCTGAACGCCCCTACAATAGATGTTTGAGAAGTGCAACATTATAGTGTGACTTGTTCTCACTTCTGCGGCTTATTGCCGATCTACCTACAAAAGTGACTGAACCAAACCAACGTAACACGCAGCGAGGACAGGACGATCTGCACGTGGTGCTTCTTGCACGCTATCACGTCTTTATCAACGGGCCACCGTTCCATACGGCAAGGTTTCATTGCCAGAGGTTTCCAGAGATCCGTATGACATTCTCTTGCATTCCTGCTAGTGTCGCCTCAATTTTAATCAATGAATGGTGTTCACTTTTAAAAAACGTGGCACCAGGGCTGTCTAAATTTACACCACTACTCGACAACTTCGTATTCGGCGGTCTACGCGGAGTGCACTAATGTATTGCAACAATTGTCCTTTTTCTAGACATGCCAACAATGTTCTCGTGGTGACAGTGTTGCCACTACTTTCTTTTCACCCCAGCATCACAAATATTTCCTTCTTTCTTTAGTTCTTCAGCTAATCCATTTCTTATTTTATTCTACAGACATATAACGTAAGCTCCAAACCTCATTTCGGGCTTATTTCTCTATTATCCGTAAATGGTTTTGTTTAATCATGCAGAGACAATTTTAGCAACGTATAACAGCATCTTCCTATTTTCAGCGTTTAGCAGCGTCTAACAGTATCTTTCTATTTCCAGCATTCCGTGTAATTCGAAACCATTTTAATTTATATTTGTGGGCACTAATTCTTCTCCTTTACGGAGAAGTTCGCACCGCGGCCCCTAATGGGACTTTTGCACATACGCCTCCGACGTGGCACCTGCAGGAGGGAGGGATGAGATGGTGGGTACAACGAGCGGCCAGGAATTCGAGGAGGCGCATGAACGTAGGCGGCGTCCCTAACGTTTCCACAGATTGCAGACGCTGGCGAACCTGCGAGAACAACTCCGGTTCTAGCAGCTCTCACTTGAGGTATCCCGACGTGGCCACCAGACGCTAACAGAGACTTTCCCCAAGCGCAAGCTACCGCCACGCCACAAAGCACCAGCTCGCCTCTCCCGACGCTCCCGAACTGATACTATGAAAGAAAAACGGGAGAGCGGAAAATTCGTGAAGTGTAAATATGCATCCCAGTGTTCACCTAAGTGATTAGGAAAGCATAAAAAACCCAAAGTCAGGATGGCTGGTCCAACGGCAATTAAACCCGGGGCCTCTCAAATACATTACCGCCAGAGCCACACCACCCCATTCGGTTTTAGAGCACTTTCACTTTGGGTTGGTTCAGCAAACTGGCATGTTTCAACACTCCTCTCCAGTGTAACTTCTATCAGACAATAAGTTGAAGATGCAGGTCAGTTGACAGATTTCCGTACATAACAAACAGCGCATGCATCTTGACCTGCAACCATGTTTCTGTAGTATAGGTCGCATGAAGGAAAGAGTTACATATTCACGTGCCATGTTTCACATATTTCCCAATACGCGTAATCTGTTTTTGGGGTAGTAACGTGCATTTTTAATGGTTTTTAAGTTCCTAACAAATCAACATTGGACGTTAATGATAGAGACCATATTTGTGTTATATAAAATTGATTAAATATGTAATGAAGCAATTAAACGCAACATCAAATGTTTAACTGCTTTATCAGCAAAACATTTACGCATATAAGAAAAAGTATGCGCTTTTAATTATATTTATTTATTTTTTGATCACATTGAGCAATATTTCTGAAGTATGTTCACTGCACAATTGCCTCACTATAAGGCTGCTCCGCAAGTATAAAAGTAGCATCTGTTCCTTTGAAGAAACTTCCCATTTATTTCTAATATGCACATTGATTCATATTTGTATCTACTTCAAGTTTCATCACAGAAGTTTGGCAGAACAGTATTTTACAGTACGGTGTGAAAGCATTTTCAGCTTCGACGATAATGAACGCCAGACTGGTGCCATGATTAACAACAGACTGTTACAGCTTTTGATGTGTATTGAGAACAAAAAATAAAATGACATTGTTGGCGACAATGAACACCTACAATTTTGCTTCGAATGTAACGAAAACGAGTAACGTGAAGCGCTTTGGTAGGCTCCGACTGAGTGCCTCAGGTTGGTCACCAATTTTGAAGTGATTTGTTGTCGACGTCGAGTGGCCCCACGTTGTGATGGGAGGGGGGAAGAGTTCAATAATAGAGATAAGCATGCGATGCGACATAACACATACAAGGGTAAGTCGATAAGTTTCCGGCCTAACCATTTTCTAGGTATGATAAAGACAAAAACTATATTTCGCTTTTAAATACCCCTTGTTGCAATACACTTCTCACATCTTTGAATTAACGTTTCAAAATAGTCAGAAGTCTTGTCAGCAAAATAGACATAAACAGCATTCATCACTTATTTGTCGCACTTAATTTTCCTACCTCGAAGGTCATTCTTGAGTTGTGAGAAGAGGAAATAGTCACTGGAAGCCAGATCTGGGCTGTAGGGGATAGTCGATCTCCTTGAAGTCACTTTCTTCACAGTTTCCTTTGCAACAAGAGCTGTGTGCTCAGGCGAGTTGTCGTGAAGAAGGCGCACACCACCATTCGCCTTTTCTCTTTGATGGAAGCACGTAGTCTGTGCAGTAGGCCAGCATAGTATTCCCCATTTATTGTCGTGTTCCTCTCCTTGAAGTCAACGAACAGTGTCCCTTCATAGTCCCAAAAGATTGTGGCCATGATCTTCTTGGTTGACCGAGTGACCATTGATTCTCTTTTGGACAAGGGATCATAGTAGAGGACCATAGTTTCATCTCCGATAATAATGGTTTGCAGAACCTCTCTCGTTGCCATGGCAGAGCTCCAAAAATGCCTGACAACAGATGACTCGTTGCTGCTTTTGGACTGAGGAAAAAAGTCTAGCACCCATTTTGCACTAACCTTACTCACGTTTAAAAAATGTTCATGAAAAATTCGAAGGACTGTTGTTTTAGAAAGGCCCAATCTTGCTGTCATTTCTGTAACTTTGAGCCGCCGGTCTTCCATAATTTCTCTTTCCACTAGAGCAACGTTTTCAGGAGTGCTACCTCCAAGGGCCGACAAGCACGCTCTTCGTCTTCAGTGTTTCCTGAACCCATTCGAAAAAGTTTGGCCTATTTTTTACGGTAGAGTATGAGGGGGATGCTTCCCCATATACACCCCCAAACTCTGTTTAATTTCATTTGGAGCAAGACTTTCTTTTGCGAAGAACTTCATAACAGCACGATACTCCATTTTGAACATGTCACAAGCTTCTACACATAGCCTTCTTTGTGCAACTATATCTGAATAACTGAACTCAGCGGAGCGGGAGTTACAGTTACAATTATTTCCTTAAAAGGTATGACACCAAATAAGGATTTTGTGAAGGCGATAATCCCTATCGGCTTGGTGAAAAACTTATGAACCTAATGTATATATATATATATATATATATATATATGTATATATGTGTGTGTGTGTGTGTGTGTGTGTGTGTGTACTTTATTATGTTTTAAATCTTTCGCTTTCTCTGGCGTTTTGTACGTCGATTACAAACGTAGCTGCTGTGATTGGAACTTAGAAGTGAAACTGAGTACTCCATATGTCGCAATGCTTATCTTACAACTGAGTGCCTGGGTCGGAATCGGAATAACAACATGTGCCTCTCGGCGCGTGTGAAACTTACAGATGAGTGCCGGGGCGTGTGAAACTGAAAACTGCTTAACTGATGTATTGGAACTGCGTAGCTGATAGCTGCTTCTCAGCTGCGTATCAACTCAAAAACTGTCTAACTGATGTATCGTAACTGCTTGCTCGCGTCCGAAGTAGCATCTGAGTGTATTCTGTGAACTGCGTGGCTTAGCATCGTGGAACTTATGAGTACTGAGTGCCCCAGCCAAGCAAACGCTTCCTTATATGTTAATTTCAAACTAAGTAATCGTTGGCTTAACAATACCATGGGATTACATAGGCACGCACAGGTTTCGCGCCTATCTTTAAAAGTTCACGCATACATTTTCCATTGTCTGGTTTAGCTGTAATTTTTTGTGCAATTTTAAAACGTATTGTTGACGTTGGCTAGTTGGAAGGTTAATATTATAATGTCTGTCAAGGTCAAAGCCCCAACAGATATAACATTCCTTCAGTTTATTAACCCCCCAACGGTAGTAATTTTAAACATAGCATAACACTCAACCCGCGACTTTCATTTATAGAGTTTTATGACTCTCTTGAACTTTCAGGCTCCTTAACGGAAAACACTAGAAACATTCTCTCTTTTGTCGACGTACAATTCACATGTTAGCATTACAGTACATGAAATATTATGATAAGTCAGCTTGAAACATATATATTGTATTTATATTTCAGTGGGGGTGGACCGTAAGGACCGTTTCAAATGTAATAAGGTTAAAACTTGTAAAATTATGTAATATGGTGCGAAGTAAGTAATGTTACCCCAAATGCATAAAATAAGAAATGAAAGCTGTGTATAATATTCCTACTTGTGTATTTCGTCAGCATTTGCCTTTTCTTCGTGCACAAATCTGTAGCGTTAAAATATGTAATTATATAAAAACCGAGCTCAAAAATAAACAGCGAGTAGAATCTTTTATGAAAACAACTCAGGTCTTAGTATTAGGAAGGGTACCTGCTATCTACAAATTGCTTGAATTTTGGCCGGACAGAAACTCGCACGAAATCTTTAAAAAGAGCTCACAGAGTTTTGCATGTGAAACGGTGTGCTGCACTTTCGTTAATGTTGCTTTGAAAGCTGTAGAGTGGGAATCCGCTTTTTATGTCTTTCTGAATCCGGCCCAGCGTTCACAAGCCGTGCGTATGTCTCTCCCGCGAGGCAAATGCCGTAATTCCCAACATGTTGTGAACAGTCGTATTCTGTAATACAAAAGAAAAAATACTCTATAATAAGACTCAGCACGTAAACGAGGGCGTATGAGGGAAAGAAACTTTGTCATTGATACATATGAAAGTAATCAATGATTGAGACGATCATGTTGATGATTATAATAATACTGACATAAAATACCCAACTTTCTACACGAACACACGTCGTGTACGGAATGAATGTGCATAAGAATAAAACGGATAAAACTACAGTCCACATCAAAGGGATATTAATCTCGTTGCACTGAAATGCTTATGACCAGTAATATTAAAGAGCGTCCTTAAATTTGAACAAAAAAAATGTTTGCACAGAGAGTGTCAAGAAAAACGTAAATAACGTGAGAATCAGTTACTTGGCTTTAACGATCAATTTAGATGAAATAGTCTTAAGATCAATACCAAAATTGTTGCACCGGAGAGTTAAACAGATGAGCTTGCCAAAAGTAATGTCTACAGGGGACAGTTTTAATAACATAATCATTAGTTATTAGAGGCTTCTTCACAACCGCAACATAAAAATTTGTTATTTTTTATTTTATTAGATATTTTAATCATTTGGTGTATACTGGCGCTCCCCAGGAGAACGTACTCGCCATTCATGGATAAGATTGGTTTCGAATGGTAGGAACATAGAAGAATTATCGATACTTAAGCCCTGCCGAAGAGCTGCCAATAGGGTGCCTCTGGGAGGAAGGGATAAAGAGGGGGAGACACCGGGCGGCAGGATCCACGTGAATCACGAACGTATATGGTGTCACTAATACTCTGCTTTCAGATAGAGCAACCCGAGGCCGTTCCCTCTTCAAAGAATTGAACCCACCAAAAGCGGAGTCAGAAATATGTGCAAAGTGCAAGTCACTTCCACAGCGCACACAGCACTAGCAACGTCGTCTGGTATGTGAGAGCGGAAAATTTGTGGAAAGTAAAGATCCATCCCAGCATTCGCCTAAACGACCAGGGGAAACCGCGAAAAAATGTCAAGGTCAATATGGTGGCCCCAATGATGCTGACGTGGTACCAACCATACTTACGGGCAATTTTCACCCATAATCAAAAAGATGTAAACAGAAATCCGGTTTAGCCGAAATAAATAATTGATTTTTTTTTTAAATTACTTAGGTAAATATGACCTACTGTAAAAACATGATGAGATATTGCTGCCAGAAATAAGAAGAGTAAAAAAAGTAATTCGAACCCCAACGTGGAGATTCCTAGACTGGAGGCGAGAAGCGGACAACAGCCCAGCAGAAGCGGACATCAGCTCATCAGACGCGGATGATAGCAGAAGGGACCATACACAACCGTAGCAGCGTAGCGGACAACATGAAGAGCTACAGCGAGCAGCGCAAGCGGATGGCCGGCCGACATCGTAGAGAGACCAACCGTAAACACAAGGTTTACGAAGAGATACAACGGAGCTGGTAACTGGACATCGTTACGAGAACTTCGAACAAGACGCCACTACAAGAACATCATTCCGCCAACTATTGGCAGAGCAGAGAATAAAAGTAGAAATAAAAGACTGAAATGATCATTTAATTTAAATTAGAAAGTTGTATTAGACATTTTGTGTAGTAAGCAGCAACATAGCTGAAAATATTACATTAGGGAATAAAATATTTAGTAGTGAACAGGGGGAACTACAAGAAAAGATGAATAGATTTTTGGAAGAATTTGGGGATATGATCAGGCAGTCATTTGAAAGAATAGGTGGTAAGTTAGAGCGATCAATAAATGTACTATGTGGTACAATAGAAAAAGAAACAGAGAACAGAGCGATCAACAATAGAAATATGTGACAAAATAGAAAAGCATACAGAGCGGATAGAGCGGAAAACAAAAGAGCATAACATAAAAAAAATATTTTTTTCAGATTTTGTATTTAAAAGTTTAGACTAAAATTTAAGTGTATAACTCAAAAAGGCAAAAGAACATTCATATCGGAGCCAAGAACAATAAATCATTGAACAATAGGCTCGGAGTGAAAATAAATGTGTAATAGATAGGAATCAATTCGATTCGAGTGTGTGACTATAGTATTAAGAATAATGAGAATATAACTCTGCAATAATCAGACAATAACAATCTCGCGGGATTATGTAATCAGCTTTTCATTCAATTACAGGGGCATTTGCAGCCGAAAACAAGGCTACCTTTGTTAAATTAATAACTTGAGGGTTCAGAGTTATATTTATAAAAGAATTGATTTGATAAGGATGTTTATTATGTATATGTATAATGAAATAATTTACAGATAGGTTTAACAGGGATTGATATAATTTAAGACTTGTACTTTATGTATGTCATTTGGCAAGTAAGTGTAATTTACAAAAGGACTTTGTATACATTTAGATAAAAGATGTGAGAAAGAGACAGAGATATGTACCTGACTGGCAGCTCGTACGCTGACCCTTCCTTAGTGTGAAATACAAAAGTGTAAAAGATTCCTTTGTCAGGCCAAGAAAATTTCTGCCCATGAGACGGGCAGAATTTGAACAAAATAAGATATAGCAATAATTTTAAAAGGAAATAGAAATGTCCGAACGGAAAAGAAAATGTTTTATTACAGGCAAGCCGGGGGTACAAAGTATTATGCCGCCTATTTCAAGAGTAAGTATGCTAAAGTGAATAGGGAAAAAGCGTTCTCTGAGAACATTTGGCAATCTATAACTAGGGAAGGAAAAAGATGTTACTTTGGAAATCCAGCATGTAAGGAAAGTGCCGAAATTTAGAAGGGGTGTTCTTGGAAAATTCAGGCTTGTGGGAAGATATTGTAGATCAGAAAGGGTAAAATAATTTTAGCCAATGGGCATCGAATAAAAATCAACGAACGAGGATAACATAGCGACACAAAAAATATTCTAATATAGCCAATGGTGAACATATAACTCGGGAATATAATAATAAACAAGGGAATTTAATTTAGCGAGAGGCGTGGCGATGATATAGAAAAGCAGGAGTTCAGGATCGGAAGTTGGTCATTCTAGGTTATTCTTGATTATTATTCTGAACTGTTTTATTCATGAGTTTTGGGCAGTTAGAAGTTAGAGGTTAACAGTGAGAGATTTTCAGCAGTGAGTGGTAAGAGATAGTTCGTAGGAAGTCCTGAAAAGAATAGTTATTAGCAGTGGGTAGTGAAGTCAGCGACGAGCAGTCAGGAAGTAACCCCCAGTATTTTTATATATGAATAAAATATTTGGAACAAGCCAACATGGTGTATCTTTTGGGCAATACATTTCTCGTTCCCGTGGATGTAAACTGATCCACAAAACACTCCGGAGGACCCTAAGATCGAACCCAACCGAATTAGAGCAGAAGTCACAGCGAGCAGCCGGGGAAACATAGACACCACGACCAGCAGTCAACAACATAACCGCATCCACCTTACACATCCAACCGAAACCCACTCCATAACAAGCCACGCTCCCAACTAACGCTAATAGCGTGGGGCAATTTTATATCAAACATACGCCAACGCCACCCCCATCTTCGGCTCCAGACTTTATCGGAAAATAAGTTAGTTTTGCTTTTCGCTTGATTACTTCACGTATTTTTCTTTGTATTTCATTATTCATTTTAATTACACCATTTTTCACGTGTGATAGTTTTTTTTTAAGTATTTGTCCTTCAAAATGTGTGTTTTTACTTGTTGAATTTTTATTTAGCAGGTATTGGGGACGCACTCTTTTATTGTAATTAATGACGATTTTACTGTACATTATTACACAACTTTTAAAGTTCACGTCTATCCTCTCACGCTTGCAAAATGTTTGTGCTTGGCGCTGTTGATTTAAGTGATTGACATAGGATTTTAATGATAAAAACGAGATCGCCAAATAAAAGTTCACTACCCTGTCATAATTTAAAAATAAAAGATAATCGTAAATTTTAATGTAAAACCTATGATGTTCATATTTTCGCGAGGTACATAACGTTATATTAGATTGTCTAGTGTAAAAGCTAAAGATATAAATGTAAAATTCATCCAAGCAATAGGGTGGCTGTTCGAGGGCATGACTTTACTGTTACAAACCAGGTGGTGGAGTGAGAAACTATTTACTGTTCTATGGTGAAACGCAATATGCAGCACGTGCCATCTGTGAGTGGAAGGTGATGGCTGTAGTGGGTGGTGTGCTTTGCTGCGCATGCTTGGCGCCACATCGGTTTAGAGATAATAGGATAATTTCCTAGCTGCAGTGCAACCATTAGGATGTGTGGATGCGAAATCTGGTGCTAATCAATACTCTTGTATTAGTAGTAGCAATGGGGCACATCGTTAGTATCTTCTGTTCAGTTTCCACGTGAGTGTCTTTTTCGATCGCCGACGTCTGCATTGTTTACCCGCACAAACGCTAGAGGCCACCGTTTCCACAGTGGCGATATATATAAAACTTTTGAGTGAAAAGTATGTAATGCTAGTGGCTTCGTCATCAACCAAACTGTTTTCTAAAGTGCGATACTTGTCCTTCGGATTCAGACATGAAGACAAAATAGAGCGATTAAAGAACATAAAAAAACTGAATATATAAATGTCCTTTATATTGAAAATGTGAAAGAAATAAAATAAATGTGTTTCTCTCTGTCTACATAACAATATCAAGATTTTTTATTGGTATGCGCAGTTTGAAGTTTTCCTTTGGTAGAGCTGCACTTCAAAATAAAACTAAAAAGACGCATAAACGGTTGAAACAATTACTTGACAATGTGAACAATGAAATTCACTAATCCTTATTCCGTAAACTAAAACCCAAGAGCCAAATGCTTCTCTGCTCGATTTAAAGGGAAAAGAAAAAAAGAAGTTTAAAAACCGTTCATAGGCCTCGGACTGAAGAAAAAGAAACAACTCATTGGATTTTGAAAATAATTGCAACAAGACAAATATATGAAAATAAAAAGTTTTCACTTATTTTAAAGACTCTCTGAGAAGAAACTTTCCGTTAACAGACATGGGGAGCGCAGATTTTTTCTGACGCATGTACATATTAAATGGCAACTTCGTCACTCATTATAACTTCATGATCATACTCATTGCTACAGCCATTACCACTACTGCCAATCCCTCATTATTATCATTATCACCACCGTTATCTTTTGTAAGCATTTTGCGTCCCATACCAACTGCCAAAGTCTTCGAGATGATTGGAAAGTATTAATGGCGAGGCAAGTAATCTTGAGGTCTTCAAAAGTGAGGGAAAATTCCAAAAAGAATTTTTTATGTATATCAAAAATGGGACTGGGGGCCCACGTTACATTTCAGAATAGTTCTAGAATTGCCGTTCGCTTGATTTTGAAACAGGCAAAGCAAATCACGCCAAATGCATTCAATATAGCTATTAGACTTTATGAGAATGTGCCTTAAGACGCCATCGCTATTATAACTGTCATCATCATTGTAATGGATTCACCCGCTTTCCTGCGCAATTACTAAACCTTTCAATTCTAAATTCAAATATTGCCTTTCAATGGCAAAGGATTGAAAATATAACATATACTTATAGTAGCTGGTAAATTCACTGTTGTCTTTTTTGTTTCATTATATACTTTATTAATAACAGTTAAAACATTTAATTCTAGCTAACACAAGTTTCATTTCGAAACTAGATCTGTGTTTTCTCTAAAGTGCGCCACTATATCGATTTTTATTACAGATTCATATACATATACCGGGTCTTTCATGGTTTTGTCGCCCGTTTCACGCAAGCTGGCAGAAAGGTAACTCCCGGCAAGCGGGCGTAATATCCGCGCGCAGTTGACTCAAGTTTTCGCAATGACAACTACAATTACAATGAAAATAAGAATGTACCTTATGACAAGAGATTTTAGAAATGTTCTGCTACCTCCACACATTTCTCGATCTTTTAGAAAATTGCCATTAATATTCCTTCGCCTATTATACCCTCTTTGGGCGCTGGAAAATAAGTTCATGATGCATTTTTAACCGGAGAATCTGAGATTTTCCCTTGTACCTATTGCCTGGGCATCATATGTGTTACTCTAAAAGCGATCCCATTCCAAATTAGTGCTAACTCAATTGTAGTCCAACTTGCTTAACTATAAGACAAAGCATTGAAGACAGTTGCATAGTTTTATAGTTCCGTAATAGCTGCACATCAGATGTGTCACATTACTGCCGAAGACAGCAAACACTCATATACTTCCATAATCATGCTTCTCAAATAGAGGTATACTCGTTTCAAATTTCAGAAAATCAGGGGTCGAAAGCGAGTGAAACTATTAAAAACCTGGGATACAATAATTATAAAAGAGCAGAAATGTATTTCCAACGTTCCCCTCACACCTCCAAAGTATCTTTGTGCAGAAATCATATATTGTTGAGTAATAAACGTAAGAGTTGCTATTTATATAATAAAAATAAGGCTTAACCTGAAGCATGATAAATGAGATCTGGAGCAAGGAAAGCTTACAGCTTTGAGAGCTATACCAACAGTGTCCAGGCGGATCAACGTGCATTTCCGTGCGGGTTGGCTCAGAGCGTTCACTTGAGATCATTCTGACCTCAGATTCTTTAGTCGTCGTTTAGGTGAAATTTGGGATGGTACTTTCCATTCCACGAATTTTCGGCTCTCCCATTTTGACCTCATTTCGTTCCGTTCGTTCTGTAGCAGGGTAGAAGCAAGGTGAGATTTAGCTGTGTGCGGCGTGGCGGTGGATTATCTCTTTATGTAGTTTTCTATCCTCTTGGATACCGGCTTCGGGGAAAAGATCCCTTTGAGGTGCTCCACTTGGAGGTCGTAGGCACAACGGCTCCTGCATGGCTAAACAACCGAATCTCCTCTTCCATTGCCGTCAATCCAATTGAATTGTGTTACAAGCAATACAGTATGTACCGTACAAGTGGAAGAGCGCTTGCCTATAGTCTGCATTTAAAGAAATTATGAAATGTGCTGCGCAGATTGGTGTTCCGAAACCACCAACTCTCCCAAAATCTTCCAATCAGCTACTGGTGAAGCAATTTAAACCCGAGAAAACAAGTTTGGGTCGACGGCCAGTAAAAATGTGCCATCCGCTAGACTTTCAATCAGCATGCCAGCAATGGTGATACCTTTCGCAACAAGAAAAGTCATGTTCAGGCAAGCCTTGATGTTAATTGCAAACACTTTCAGCATTTGCTATATAATCATTATTCTCTCATGTAAGTGCGTGTCAAATGTTACCGAATTATGTCTATTTGAAAGTAATAAGTTAAAATCAATGGCGGGGAGCGAGTGAATAACAACGCATCAGAAGTGTAAGATCTCCCTTAAGTAATGCTTTGTTCTGAAGCATCTTTATGTTTTATAAAAGTGGTAGACTGCCTAGGTCTAATGGTTTACTGTGAATGTGTTATTTTACATAATTATATAATTCCAGGAGCATACATAAGCTCAGAGAGTGAAACCGTTGCTCCATGTCCATTCTCCTTTGCCAAATAAGCTATGCATGATGACTATTCATTCTCATCTGTATGAAAGTAGACAGTCCAGAAACAAATTTCCGTTTTACATCGCACCAACTGCCAATACCATAATAGATGAGTTAAATGAAATAAGGCACAACTAGATTCGTTGGTTTCTAAAGTTACCTGGTATTAAATTTCTCAAACTCCGGGTAAAGCTTACCTGGACATGTGCCGACTGGGAAACGAATCCGCCAACACGTTAACAAGTTAGCTAATAGAGAAATGATGGTATTGGTAGTAACTAAGAATGGAACATCTGTTATGGTGATCGATGGCGGAATGATAAATGTTGGTGTAAATATTATAAAATTATTAAGACTACGATAAGAGATTGGATTGGATTGCTTGGGGCAAAGGAAGATAATTTCGTATTTGAGCTTTGCTTATAGCTGGCCCTTTGTGCCTAAGTTCCTAATTGGGGCACTTGCGGGAGGAAAGAATGAGTTGAGGGAGACGCTGAGAGGGCAGGCCGTGGGAGGTAACTGCGTCGACGGGGTTCCTAACATGTTTCCAAGTATAACCCCGTGATGCCGGCAGAGTTTGCCCTCCCCAAGGAGTTCAAGCCCCTCAAAAGGTCCGCTTCCAGACGCCGAGGCAGAAACTTTTACAAAGCGCAAGCTACCGTCACACCGCACCAGCGCATCTTGACCTGGCACTTTCGACCCTGTATCAAAACCAGAGGAATGAAATAAAAGGAAATGGAGTTTGTGAAATACACTAGGGATAAATGTTTAAAGTAAAAGGTTCCAAAAACGATGCGGTTGTCATTTGCTATTATAGGCATGGGAGATTTTATTCTTTTAAACGTCACTTCAAAAGATTTAGAGAACTTTTTATTTCTTTCATTTGTAACGTGTATAAAACATTTATATATATTAAAGAAAGGTTTTTAAGACAAGCAATATGGCCTCCCTGTTCAAATTTCAAAGTTGTTGCATTAAGTTTCTAAAGAACAAGTACATACTGAGTAATGAGACGCCCATTCGAAATTATGTGTGTCCTGGTTATCCAATGGCAGCTATACTTGCCTCGCAGACCCAAGATCCGGAGTTCATATCCGGCAAGGGTCGATGAATTTTTTCAGGTTTAAAATTCCTAAGTATGGGTTTCTTCGGAAGAGAAGTAAAGCCGTGAGAACGTAAAAGAACCCCAAGCCTGACAAAAGAGGCCTCTGAGCAAAATTTATCGGCCGTTCCACGCCCTGAATTTGTTGGAACATTGATGACCGGAGATGTTAAAGAGCATCGTTATATAAACCAAATAAATAGAAAAATGCAATGATAACTCTGAATAACGGATGGAAACTGAAGTACGATGCTGACGTCAAGTTAGAGCGGGTCACTGTTATGGAGCTCGAGTATTGATTACTTTTTTACTTTTACAACTTATGTATCATAAAATAATAAATAATTATAACCTACTGCTGAGCACCTGCATCTAGGATCTTGGAAACCACAGCCTGTCGCCTTAGGTGGATAGCTTCAACACAAATATTCCGTGCAGCGCTGTCATATGATTAGTTAGAGGTTTTGTACATTTTTATAGCATTATAAAAATCGGAAAGAAGCATTTGCTCCAATTTGCCTTAACACTGGATTATCACCATCTAATTTCAACTTCTTTATTTTTCTTCGTGAACCCCTTATCTCAAATTACTTGTCTAACACACTTCTATAACCTCTAAAATGATTGCGGTGCGCTTCATTTCCGCCCGCATAACGCCTCTTATTTGTAACTTGTGTATTTATTTTTAACAACTGAAAATATGAATTAAGAAAAACTCACGTAGTACGTACGAAAACGCAGGGGAAAAAGAACGTTCACCTATGCTATCTACATAAAAACAAAATTTGGAAAGATATAAGAAAACTGCTATAAAACAATTTGTGTCAATATTTCCGTATCGTGCTTACCGTTTTTCTTTCACGCTTTTCGTATTTCCTTTCTCACTCACTGAAATTTGTCATACAAGCCGTTTCTGATTTCACATACAAACTTTCAACCGTTCCACAGTAGATGGCAGGCATACCTCATTTTTCACTTTCTTCTGACATTCATCGCTGTTCTCTCTACGAGCACACATGCATGCATCATATATTGATAAATGAATATCACGCTGCGCTGAGAAAATCTGATACAGGCAGAAAATAAAAGAGGAGAATGGTATAGAGATTATGTATATATATTTCGGCGTCTCGTAAAAACGCCATCAATTGAAAACTCATAAACCAGTTGGAAGCCCACAGCAATGCTACTAGCAGCGCTTATAAGTATAGTAAAACTGCGTTTTAGAAAGCTTCAAAGTGTGCAATCTACATAACCCCTAAACTCACCTAGCATTCAATATCTTCAGTATAAAAACATCCAGAAAAGCCTTCACGCACAAAACTGCTGGAATCGAAGTGTGATCAGACACACAATTCTGAACTACAGTTAGGCAAGCTGGAGGTTCTGCCGTTAGCAAATCCTAAGTACTAGATAACCCTGTCTTCTTGAGTATATGTCCCCTCTCGCTTCAATGCGTTTAGTCATGTAATTGGATGTTACTTTATTTGTTCAGTTATTTGCTTCAGTAGCATGTGTATTTACCAACACATCCCCTCTACGCGTTAAGTTAATGGCGAGAGAATTTATCTCCATCATTTTCACATCTCCATGTCACAATATTATGTTTATGTCAGTGCACGCAGAAATGGTACGCCCGAGGATATTCGTATATCGGTAGTTGCAGCAATTGGATACACGACATTGCAACAAAGCTAAATACAAATATACGAGTACTGCTCAATAAAGAATGATCATAATTATTTTCACAGCATGCCTTTACTCATGCTCATAGCTTTGATGATATTTCTCAAAGTAGCCCCGTTGGATATACTGCACTTGTCTCGGCGTTAGATGTGCTCACAGGTCCTTCACCAATGTTTCTGATTACGCAAAATGCCTCCCACAGAGGTTTGTTCAATTTAGGACAAAGGGGGCTAAATCTGGACATGTGTAGAGTGAAGGAGCAGCATATTGTTCGTTGCCTGTCGCCTCCATTATGCCGTAGCTGGAACTTTTTTTTTGAATGGTGTTTAACGCCCCTTTTTGCTACTGAGGAACCACAGCTGGGTAGGCGGAAACCGAAAGTGACATTAATGAAACTAGTATCATGTGTGCATTACGCATTAAGCTTAAAAAATATTATAAATTTAAAATTAAGGCAATAAATTATTCATTTAAAAACAAAATGATAATTTTTATTGAGTAATCCTCGTAATAAAAGTATTACATTTGTGGAAGGAATATATTATGCACACGTCAATGATAAATTAATATCTGTCCCGTATCAATGTCAGCACAGAAAGAGGTTGTAGTTCCTGCAGATTAGACTCTAGAGTATTATTACTGCTGTTGTTGGTGCTACTGCTGCCAATGCAAGCCGTGCGGGGCCAAGGCCGCGCCAGCTGCTGAATCCATCTATGTACAAGTTACCCTTGTATTTTTACTCCCACAACTTTAATCAATAATCAAGCGACTAGCTTAACCTTGGCCCAGTGGGCGCTACGCTCTGCTGCGGACGCAAATGAAAAATAACTCTGAGTACAATTACTATCGCTGCTGATACTACTACTACTTCTTTTTACTCTAAAACACTTTTTAATGTCAAGAAACTGGAGAATGCCATTGCTCATACTTAAATTTTGTCCAACAAGGCCTTCAAACTTAAAAAAAAAAAAAAAAAAAAAAAAAAAAAAAAAAAAAAAAAACATCTAAATATATCATCTCGACTTTGAAGAAATTCAGAGCAGACTTTGAGATTTATATTCTGAAATACGGAGGTAACGGTCTAAAAGTATCTTTACGCTTTGCTTGGGTGAACGTCGATAAATCAGGAAGTTCAGCAGATGTAGTATTTCCTCATGCCACTTTCTTGAGCTGATTTTGCTAAATTATCCTCATCGGGAATTGGACAACGTGATTGTTTTTCACATCCCAGATTTAGCAAAGAGGCAGTGCTCCATTACAGAAGTCAATTTCCTCACCGAGTGGATAACAGTGGACGTTTATCTCTGGAAAAGCTGTGTAAAATGCAGAATGCCTGATAATATTTCCGACCATTACCTCTCCCTTTAGTATGATTCTGGGAGTTGAGATTGTTCACAACTGTCGTCGATAAATGATTAGCAGATATTTGGTGCACGTGGTAATTCTTTTGCCAACAAAATTGAAGTAGTGCTTAAGATATGTGACATTTAGGACTTTTTATGAATTGAAAGCATTAAGCCTGTTGCGGATCTTCATTAAAAATAGCAAACTGTTATCGTAACAAATAATATTCATTCTGCCACGGGTGAGAGCGAAAGCCCAGATATCAAAAGTTTGTCGATCCATTGTACATCATCTAAAGCACATCTTCATTTTGAAAGAAACTTGCACCTAAAGCGAAGCGGTATATAATGTGGCATAGCATTATATATCACATATCAATCCAAATTTAAGCACCATTAGAATATTTTAAGTTGCTCTCGTGTAAAATTAAAATGAAAATGAAAATATGGAGCGAAATATTGCATTTTAAACGAGTATACAGAATATATTATAAATGTAAGATATAGCAACCACGCTGTTTACTCCTGTCAGTGAGAGGTGGGCACCTTTCCCAACGTATGCCAAAAAATAAAACATATATTAATGAGTTAGGTTCCCAAGAATTTTGAACAAAATTTGAATAGTAGTCTTCGACGAACTTGGCGAGCCCCAAAAACAATTCTTAGGAAAGGCTTCAGTCGGAGAACCAAGGCAAAGAAATGACATGGCCGCTAACCAAAGGCTGACTGCTGGTAGACAGAGAAGTTTATAAACACAAAAAAGCGAAAGGAAAGCTTGGCATCTTCCGACCGTTAGAGTTTAAAGAAAGAAAAGTTCGGCAGAACTTACTGAGGAAAAAACTGAAAAGAAACTATGCCCCACTCGGTCAAGCAACGAGACACATCGAAAATATACCGCTAAAAGCATTAAAATAAAACTATTTTTATTTTCATTACACAAACGATGTTTTATAAAAACAAAAATATGTTCTTAGACTGTAGTATTTCAAAAATTTCCAAAATTGACGTAACCATGTCTGTAGTAAACCATCGAAACACACTCTCTTTAGCAGGCGTACTTTTAAAACCCGGGCTTCCCTTACAGGGTAACATTCTGGTCAATTCGGTTTCCTGAACCTAGTTTTGTTTCACAGAAATGGCACGCCACAAGCTCCTCGTTCGGGCTTATCCGGTTTTGCATTTAATGACGAGCATGTTATGTTGGCCGCCTGAAAGAAGCTGAGGAAGATTGATGCTTGGGCAGTGCAGAGCTAAAGCGATGTTCTCTGTTAATGTGTCACAAAATATGGACTTCACGCCGAGAGCTAGAGATGGACTACCACGACACTCTACAGAAACAATGCCTTCATTTTATTTATGGCCGTCTTGCGTATGGCCGTATGGTGAACGCCATTAATTACGTGAGAGTAAAAAATATTCCGAGAGGTTTCTCTTCCATGTTTGGGAACAGGCGCATTGGGAAATCTTTAATCTATATGAACGGCTTTTTCATTTGTTATTTCAGCTTCAACTGTTCTCAATAGGGTGCGAAGTAATAAATTATACATTGCGAAATGAAGTGGCAGAACTGTAGAAATATAAAACATATGCCCGTTTAATAATAAGTCACTAATGCAAAATAAATGTGCAATGTATAAAATTATTAAAAAGCAGAATACTTTTTCTGGTTCTGTGACTTACGAATCAACTATTGTAACTGTAAGGCTGAAAGACAAATAAAACGCATCCTGTCCATGTAAGGATGCGTATTCGCAATCTTAATACAGGATTCTGATACATATATGCGATGTATATATTAACAGCCTTTTTTCTAAGTTATGTTTGTGCATCTTTCAGCAGAAAATTCTAACTTTTCAAGGCATTTTATATACATTTCTTTAGATTTTGGTCTAACAAAACAATTCCTACATCTTTCACCATCCTATCGCTTCAAAAGTTCGAACAAACTTTTGGAATGACCTTAGATTATTGACATATGTTTAAGTACCCCTAAAAAAAATCTATATGACATTTTATTGTATTGAATGAAATGAATGAAGCAATTAGAAGTAATTTGCAAACCCACATTACACCTTCAGTAATGTCATTCGCTTCATTGCGAACTAGGCAGCAACATAACAAGTAGTCATTTATTTCACTGATTTTTGTACCTTTAAGACATCAATAAGATAACATTTTCAACAGAACACTTATCAATATTTCCATCATGTTAGATTTGTGTGTGTGTGTGTGTGTGTGTGTGTGTGTGTTATTTAAACAATTAACAAAAAATTAAGTAAAACGAACCACCTAAAATCTAGTAGAAATCTTTCAAATTTACAGTCAGTGCTTCTATTCTGCGAAAGAGTTATTAAAAAAAATTGCCATTAATTGATGCTCGGTCTTTGCATTAGAGGAAAATTAAAGTGCTTATGGCAATATATGATCATAACCGTTGGCAGGAACTGAGAAGAAGGAAGATAATAATCGAGAGAAGTAAAGAAGAGAAGAATACATATTGCACGAAAGAAAAATAAAAAGTGTGTAAAAGAAGCCTATGAGAATAAGATAATGGACATTAGCAACAAAAGAAATAGGAGGATCACCCCATAAAACGTGTAGCGAATGAAAGAGAAGATGATAGGAGTTTGTGACACTGTTAGCCCGGATAAGAAAGAGAGGTTGAGAAGTATGCGGATGGTCAGATGAATGAGGAAGGAAAAACAGTTAACTGCAAAAGAAGTGTCAGGAACACGAGACGAGTGAGGACGCTACAAGAGAGAAGTTTGTTCCTTATTTCTTCAGTTTTGTGAAATAGAACAGGCCTATCAACCCCTTTCGTGTTACCGTGTGATTTACTATTAACATTGTTGAATGAAACAATTGAAATCTCTGAAACGTAACGAGTGAAACATTGTACAAAATGCGCCCGATTTGTATTGAACTGAATAGTGCGCATGCGAGCGCTGGTAGCCAACGACACGTGTGCGTCGGTGGTGGGGGATTCAGTTGAGATAAAGAGTTGGAACGTGCAAGACTGCACTCGCTGTTCATTGAAACCAGTAAATGCCGATTGACTCATCGCAGAGAGTTCAGGACAGTCATGCCATGTGGCGTTGGGTAGCAAGGTGCGGTCGATGTATGATGTAGACCACCTGGCCTGTCCGGAGAATCAAACTACAATCCTAAAATATCAAAAATTGTTGTGCATCTTACACCAAAACATATATATAAAGAAAAGTTAGCTAATTTTAAGCTAATGGGTTCATACCAGGACATGACATAGGAAAACGCCGATCGTGTACAGACAGCCATCCAGAAAAGTGTCCAAAGCGATCGCTGGCACTACATTTGGACTTGCACGCACACGCCTACAAAATGTGGTAATGCCAAGCATTGAATCCCGCCGACAAACAGCCTGTGTTCAGTTTCTGAGGAAGTGGGCGACAAATGCAGGCATTATTGAAATGTGAGAAGGCGCACTTCTTATTGTCCGGTTGGTTAGTAAGCAACATTGTCATTTTGGTGTACCGAGATCCTTCCGCAATTTCATTAGCAAGCTTTGCATGGCTGTGTGGTGCGGAATAACAAAATCTGAGATCGTCGGCCCTTACTTCTTTCGAGATTAGCACTCACTTCGGAGCGGCATTTGGCCTTGGTGCAAAATTTCGTCTTACTGGCGTTAAGCATAATCCTCATTCATTTAGATGATTCCTACAGGACGGAGCAACCGCACACACCTTCCAAATTTCAATAACAGAAATGTGCACAATTTTTACAGGCTGTCCTATCTCCCGATATGGCGAAGTACCTAGAACTGCAGGTTCACGGATCTGACAATATTTTCTTCGGGAGTATTTAAAGATCCAAGTGTTCGAAAGCCGTCTAGCAACAATCCGGAAACTAGAGTTCATCAATTGGAATGAAATCGCCACTATTCCTGTCCCTAATGCTCGTTAACTAGACTGCAAAACAGCGGCACGTCTGCGTGATGTGATCTTCAAATCATTCCCATAAATTATGTCAAACACCGAAGATTGCTTTTCACTTCTGTGATTGTTTCAATTATTAACTTGTTCTAATAAAATTTTTGTCATTAAAATTGGGCTTTCTTACTGATAAAATGTATTTGTTAAGTATACAAGAAAGACAAGAACAATAGTAGAACTTAATTTATAAAAAGAGTAAAATAATGAGATGTTTAAGAGCAGCAAATGATATGACAACTAAAAGGAGCTCTTAGATAAGAGTTCGTTAAACGTTGCAGAAGGGGCGGTTCTTCTATCAGGTTGCTGGCTTGTGCTACCCCCAAACATGTCAACGTTTAATTTTCTTTAACTGTTACTTGACGCGCTTTTTAAAATTGTCTGCAGGACACTTCTATCTTGCATCTTATGTTTGCTCGCTACAGTTGGTCGATCTTGATGGTGTACTGGTAACCATACATGCCTCGTAGACCCAAAATAGTGGGTTCAATCCCAGCCAGGGTCAATTGATTTTTTTCAGGCGTAAAATCCTTCGAAAGGGAAGTAAAGCCGTGGGTCCCGTGTGGTAGACTTGTGGCACGAAAAAGAACCTCAAGCCCGAAAGGAGAGGCCTCTGAACATAATTTATCGGCCGTTTCACTCCTTAATTGAATAGGACGCTGATGACGTGAGATGTTAAAGAGCGTCCGTAAATAAATCAAATTAACAACACCCGACAGCTATTATTATCTGTAGAGGACTTAATATGCAAACCAATCTATCGGTAAGGGAGAGGTGAGAAGGAGCGGTAGATAGAGCTTCTTTACCATAAGCATCATTGTGCGCATGCACCACCTGAAACATCATCTCTAGTCACGTGCGCTACCAGAAAATGTTGCCCTGAGTTATATAAGACAGATTGTAGCGTTAAAAAGTTAAATAAAATATTTTAAAATACTATTATATAATCATAGCGAAACATGCACTATTTGTTTTGAACGAGTTGATAGATTTAGTTATTTCTAGTAATGTTATTCTGTTAATATTGGAATGTTTGGAAGGTTATTCTAACTGGGTTCCTTTAATATATCCAATTTATCTTCTTTACTTCCATAAGTTATGTGTAAATTGTTATTAATAATAAAAAATAACTGTTAAATATCTTCGTAATTTTCTTTTATTTCTTTATCTTCCCTTAATAATCTGATTGAACGTTAGTGGTGTGCGATTTTACTTAGTTATTTTATTATCAAACTTCTCAGTAAGTTATTGATAATAAAGGATTTTTGCTGCTTTTATAGCTTTCTAGACAATTTACAAAATCGTTTATAATGTTTCTTTAATTTTAAGTAATCGCTCATCTTATTTCATGTAAATTTCTCGTTTCTGTTTAGAAGAGGTTTTAATTCCTATGAATATTTCACTCATGTGATGTCATCTTAAAATCGACTAATAAAACGAAACAAACTTCTGAATTTTGACCAATCACAGCCGGATATCGCAATCGCAATGAAATTATCGAAAAAAATATTATAAAATCCGTTTTATCACGCGACGAGCATTTGTCTTGTAGTCAATGTGGCCACTGCTATACCTACACTATATAATTCCTGAGCATTCATATCTGACTACTTTCTGTTTTCAGTAACTGTAAAATTTAACTAACTTAATGTGTATTCACTTAAGCAATTGTTTTTGCATATTAAGTCAAACAGTCTGAAATCATTTTATAAATAACGTAGCAATATCTGTCTAAGCAACCATAAATATTAATAAACACGTTGTTTAGAATGGTAAAATGTTATCTCTGTTTTGATTATCTCAGATGTTTTTTTTTTTTTTTTTTTTTTTTTTTTTTTTTTTTGACTCTAGCGATATCGGTTGTAATAGTCGACTTTCGTCTATTTTAGTCCCATGATTTTTAATGGGCAGCTATTCATAAGTAAGATAACATTTTACACAGTTGTTAATATTCTGTACATGAATTTCAAATATATATATATATATATTACTTTTATTCTCGTTCTATTCATGAAATAATCCTAATTCCATCTTTGGCTTTTCTCTATTGGCATTACTGACAAGCGACATTCGTCTGTTGCTAGATGGCTTGAAAAGGTTAAGTATTAATAATATAAATGTACAATTATTACAATATTATAAGCCAAGTTTAGGGGAATTGTATTTCAATTCTTATTTTATTCGTGAAATAGTCCTAATAAATATCACTCGAGGGTCTGAGCTATGCAGATAAATTCACTCGTCGGCAATCATAGACCCTCTTGTAATATTACTTATGATAATTCAGTAGTGATTATTTTGTTTATAGCTTTTAGTATCCTGACTGGGAAGCATGATTGGAAGTGCATTTTTAAAATACTTATAAAATAATTAAATCTACTATATATAAAGTAGTAAGCTATTATTGAATGACAGGTACTTAAGTTTCGTGTGAATTCTTGCTTTATTTAGTTTTGTGCTAATTGAATGTAAGGAAGGAAGATTAACTCTGTTCAAAACTTGCATTCTAAGCCTTTTTCTTTGCTACTACTGGAAAATAAAATCGAAATTTAAAAAACACCTGGGTAAACCATCTCCGAGTATTAATTTGAGTCAAACTTAATTAAAATATATAATGCTTCTGTAAAACCTGTGGGTTTTAATCACAAAAAAGTAATTGACAGTTTTGCTGTCATGAAAACCAGAAGAACAGCTGTTTATGTTTAAAAGTTGCATTACTACGATATTTTTATTAAGTTCCCTTCCTCGCCCTCTCCTACTTTATGCCTCCACGAGTCGGTGTTAAGTTAAGTCTAATATTTCAAGTTTTTTTAAGATAAGGAAATTCACACTACACCAATAGTAGCACTTCTAATTATAGTAGTAGTAGTGACATGAGGGATTCTACTTCTGAAACACTGTGCTAGTAATAGCCATAGGAAAATGTTGAACCTTGGCAAGAATTACGAAAGGCACTGGCTTTAGTTAGCTTCCTTAATCGTTCTAGAAGTCGCAGCAAACGACTTTTCTGCAATGTTGGGCACTCTACTGCAGTGTACGGAGTGAAGGAAGTGTTTAAAGGCTTGAAAAGTTTCTTTGAAGTAAAAGTGAGCTTTTGTATTACCGGATACGTACACTACTGTGTTTAAAAGCGTTTAAATCGGCCATCCTTTAGATATCGATGTAGCTTATCCCTACGGACTTAACTGCAAGGTCGTGCGTGTTATTGTATCTAATAACTTGCTCCCACTGCCTCAATTATCTGCTATTGATTTGTCTTCGGTCTTGTGTAAATGCAGCAAGGAAAATTCACAATACTGGCGTGACTCACGAAAGGCACGGAAATTATATCTACATATACATAAAGTACTCTCCCCCTTGGGCAGGTGAAGAGGAAGTTAAAACAGCATGCACCGCCGCCTTGGCCCCACGAAGCTCTAGAACCTTCTATTTCCTTGAAAAACTCGTGCAAGTATTTAGACGTTCTATGTATTTTGAACTGTGAAGCAGGCAGAGTCGCTAGAGCAATCCACTAGTGGTTTTGCACTTAAACTGCTGTTAAATGATTATAGTTATGGAATCCAAACGTACTGTTAATTTACAGTTTTAGTGCAAGACATCCGTTCCGAGCCGTTTATGACATTTTCAATTATCTGTTGTACTTGAACATAAATTCCTTTGCTAAAGGGTTCCGTATAACGAATAGAAGATGTTTGTATAACACGACTGCGTCCGTTACAGAAACTTTGCCTGATTGATGCTGGTTACTTTGTATTTCTGCATTTGAAATGTAACTATAAGCAGCAGTGAAATGCCTTTTCTTGTAACACACAGGTATAATACTGCTAGAAGCCATTTAACACTTTGCTTATAGAAACATAATATTCATTGTCACAATTAGTATATCGTTACTGTATAAAATACTTAAGTTTGTCGGTAATACTTTTGTATATTTCCCTTCTGCATTAATTCTATTAGACAACGTATATTTTGTACAATTCACATTCTCCGGCCTCACTATTTAACTATTATTTTTCATTTACGTGAAGCATGTTTATTTTGTATGCTCGGTTATGTTACAGACCAAAATGTCCATATGTATGCCATTTTAGGTTCTTGAGCAAAGAATAAAGAAATTAGAGCTTCAACAGCATTTATTATTATATCAATGCGAACTCTTTCAATCGAATTACTCGAGTGATTAATGAGAATTGAACTACTCTGATGTGTTTTTGTTTACCTTTATGTAATGTAAGGTTTGTTGCATGCCTCGCGGAAACAATTGAAATCCTTTTGACTGCGCGGAAGGTGAATGTGAATTAGTTTCTGCCTGTAATAACGAACAGTAAAATGCACAGTGCTGAAAACCTAACCAGTGATTAATTTTTGTTTTCCTTTTACGTTCATTTGTTTATTTCTATCACCTCTTTTTCGTTTCGGTTACTGAGCGAGAAAACTCGTGAAGCTTAACCTCAAATGTTTAGTCGTACATAATAATAAATTAAAGAAGAAGATTCTTCTGGAATTAACTTGCCGAATACAACTCTGCAAGTTCTATTGAGGTAATTTCATTCCTATTTTAAACAAAAATTTGTTAAGCTCAATAAAGTTACCCGAAAATCAGCACTCGTTGTGTAATAGAAGATGTGTCTAGTTTTTGTAATATCTGATTTTGAATTTTTATTACACGTTTATAAATCTCAAAACTTGAGGCTTGTCATTTTTAGACCTGAAGTTTATGAAATTATTTAATTAAATTTAAGTATAGGAAGTAAAATATAAGTTTCATTGTACAAATAGTTCTGATTTTCTGTATAGAATAATAATATTTTCAGTGATTTTCTGCGAATCGTAAGCAATGCGATTTGGAGTGATATTATTTAGTTAAACATATTATTATTTCCTCGTTGTTGTTTTCTGTGCTAATACTCACGTTTTGCATTTTAAGTTTTTCAAGTCAGTTAATCCTCAACATTTGTGTAACAATTTGAGTAGATATTGTATATATTTTCATTTCCGTGAGCTTCGACTACTTCTTAGTATTCCTTAAGTTAAGAGCATTTTCGTGCATTCGCTGTAATAGTTATTTGATGAAATGTTATAATTGCATAGTTGAAATTAAATACCTGTTTAGTTTCTACTGTGTTTATTGAGGGACATAATTTTGTTCACATATTTTAGATAGTAATATTATTATGTGATAGAAATTTGCGCTTAACACTTCTATTGTGAATATTTGTTGAAAACGATAATTAATTTTTAACTTTGCTTTCCTGAAGGTAAACTGCACAATTACACTACTTTGTTACAGTTAACAGCAAAATGCACTATTCTGGAAGTCTATGCGCTCATTGTGTCCCAGGCAATAAACAATTAACAGGATCCTTGCCCTTAAATACCCACACCCGATGGAGCATATCAGAGCTTTGATAACATTATAGGAAATGTCTATACAATGCAGTGTTACGGAGATATCTATTGAAATTAACAATATTACTCACACCTTTTACTTTTGCTGCTGGCTATAATGTGAAAATAGTATAAAAGTTTCATATATATATATATATATATATATATAACAAGAAAATCGACAAAAAGGCATCAATGATAGAAAATTAATTTTATAGGAGATAAGCTACATATTTAAAACAAATTACACAACATTTGAACATTTGAGTGCAATTCTACAGTAAAATATACACATGCATCTGAAATAGAAAAAGGAATAAGTAAAGATAGCTGAACAAATTCAATGGCGTGCAAAACGAACAGTTTAAATAAAAAATAGTTTTATTGGTTCAAAATCCTCTACTGTGCGGAGGGAAACTGTACATTCGTTAGATGAGGAGCAAAGCAATTATTAGTCCTTGAAGTTGATTTCTGAAAGAGAGCTGTTAGAAACTCTAGGAAAGAAAGAGTGAGAGAACGAAAATTAAGAAGACAAAAATAATATTACAGAGCAAGCACCAAAGATAGAAGACGAATATAGTTTAGACCTACGAAAACAATCGAATACCACAGTCGAAACTTCAATAGAGGGCTAAGGGAAAAATCACAAGACGAAGCTAGGAGACCAAACAGATAGAGAAAGCAAGTTATTGCATTCAGGAACAACCTATTGCTAATAATGATACCCCATTGAAACAGTACGCATTAGTGCTTTCAAAATATAAAGTTTACTAAATAAGAATATTCTTTTGTCTTCTACGCAAAATAACATTATCAGCCTCGAGTTTTTTGAGATCTTTATTAAGTAAGTTTGTGCCTTAAGCAATAGTTTACTAAACAAATGAATGATATCAGCATTTTTGCTTCTATTAGTTATGTATAGGAAATAAGAAATGCTTGCAACAGTTTCCAAGGGAAAAAAGCCCTTTAATGATTATTAGAAAGGGGAAAGTACATTATTATATTAACTAATAAATATAATAATATTACGCATAAAAACATTAATAATTATTACATATGGCTCTTTCATATAGTAATTTACATATATTTCTCACCCTAGGATGACATATTTCACAATAATTTACACGATAAAATCACTTTGTTGATTTCACTACATCTTTAATACTATTAATTACTTTAATGAGAAAATACTTAATAATAAGTATACTTTTAAGTTTTAATTAAACTTATGATATTCTTCTTTCTTATATTGTCATATTTATAATGTTCGCTGTTCATATTTTAGCTCCCTACCCGAAAAAAATTGTAATTTCACTTACATGTGAATATATTTCATTAACACCTACATTTTGTTCCAGGCTAAGTGAATCTATTAATCTTCAAGTCATGTGAAGCTGGGGGTGCATTATCTGATACAAAAAATGATAAAACATTATTATCGCATATCACCAGTAAATATAGTTGACAAGAACTTCTTGTACATATTTGTGTTTAAATTCATTTTGGCATGTTTTAAATTCCTCTGGAAATAGCGCTCTTAGTGTTTGCAGCACTTTATGGTTATAGAATTTATCATTCACTGTTTCTTCCAGTTGAACTATCCACAATATGCATTGCACTATATACTTTACAAATGGTCAAGATATTTTCCAAGTTTATAGCTGACTATTTGAACATTTCAGCAAGACGTAATGAAAAATGTAATTAAGCTGTACAAGAGTTTGTTGCTTTTTTGATTCTGAGGAATTCAACAGGTATTCTTAACAACATTCATTTACGTTTAAAAATAAGAAATTACATCTGTCATCTTCTTTAATAATTTGTCAATAGCTGGCTTTACAGATAACCCTCATGTTGCAATATGAATTAACAAGTTTTTATTTAATGTCAATAAAAATAAAGAACTATTGACCGAATTTAAAAAAATATTTAAAACATCTTATTGCTAACATCTGAACATCAAAATATATGGAGTTCATGCCAGATTTAAGCGTAATGTGAAGTATGAACAAAACAGCTTGGTGTTACAATATTATGATTTTGTTTTCTCCAATGGGCGCGTACAGGGTAATTTTCCCCGAAGTTTGCATTAGTATTGTCTGCAATGTAACTTGCAACCTGGAATAATTTCAAATTATGGCTTGTAACACGGGAGGAACTTTGTTAGACTTCAGGATCCGCATAAAAACCAGAATTCTACTACAAATACGGAGTTAATCATTAAAATATGTAACATCTATTACAAAAATGTTTGGTTCCCCATATATGATGCAACGAAACCCAGGCCGTAGAACAAGTTTGCTTATTATGCAGTTGAACAACAAATTGTTCATCAAAGCCTCATATTTTATGTTCCTGCAAGGTATTTTATTTGTTATTGCAGAATCCGGAAGTTTCACGCTGCACCCTGTACTACTTAAATGTTATACCAGTATAAGTTGCGATGCACTAATCTGAAATCACTGAATTAGACAGATTAATGTTTGCTCGTATACTCAACTTCTTGTAGAAGAATTTGAACTAAAAGTGTCCTGACTTGCCTTTTCTAACTCTGAGTAGTTTTCTTGAGTAAATTATCTTTAGTGAGGAATTTTGCCTTTTCTTATGCGACACACTCTCTAACATCTGTGATTCCCCCAAGAGAAATTGAAAAGTCATTCCCCAGCATTTCCTTCACAAATTGTGCATCATGCCTTGTATTGATTACACCAATAATTGGCCGCAATACGGGAAATTCTGTTTTCCAGAGAGAACGCTGTCGTTGCAATTTCCCCCTTTTATCTTTTGTTTGTTTGTTTGCCTTTTTCACCTTCCCTGTAGTTAATTGTTCCTTTGTGCAAAAACATTTTCCGTACTTTATATATATCATATACATAAACTTTCCACGTGGTTTTGGCTGACGCTGAGCACAAAACACCTAAACACTAAAGAATCAAATGATCAATGAATGACAATAACTGTCAGTCCGGATTGCACACTTTCGACCTTCCCCTCACCACTATGGACGTAACATAGATATCAATGCAAAACAACATGTAGGCACTTTTAATAATTTATCATAGTGGGTGATTACTATTTTGTGTTCTGCATAAACTGAATTTTTAAGTGACATTTTAGCACTAAGTGCTTCTGCATCAAAATTCTTTCAGCACAATGAATGTTTTGCCTTTTCCTCCGTAGCCGAGTTTGCTGTGTTGATTCCTATTTTGCATTATATTCTGAAAGGTGGTATAACAATTGTAAAATTATAGATTACTTAGGGAACGTAAACAGCAGAAACATAGCCTTCAACAACAAAAGGTTCAATCACTTCCCATTTTCGGTGTTTTGGGAGTATTCTCACACTTCAAGACTGCTCAAGATGAAATTTGCACACGAGAACCTTGGAAGCGGAAATACAATCGGAAAGGATTGTGGGCAGTGAAAAAGTCCACATGTTTATATATGTTTTAATAATGTTATTTCTATGAGGGAAGTTTTCGGACCTCCGGAAGAAAATCGTCACAAGTTTTCTGAGGTGGCAAGCATGAGGCTAAACTAACTGGTGCGGAATTTCGAAATCGCCTGTCACTCCTGTAATATGGGTTATCAAATTGGGGCGCCAGCAGTCAAGCCTGTGAAATATAAATGAGAAATTACGTACAATAGCATAGCTCATTTCTGTCATGGTAATGTGCTGCAAACAAAGTAGAATCTCGAACTACCAGTAGATAATATCAGGAGTGCTGCATATGTCAAGAACTGCAAAAATTGTGTTCATATTGAACATCATATCGGCATCGATTGCATTCTAGTGCAAACGTCAATGTTGTGGTTCTCACGGCTGTGTCCGCATAGTAACGAATCTTGTGACTTTACGTTAATATGTTTTTAGAGGCGTTTTAATGTGTGCAGGAAATAATTGGGAATGCCCATCGAGATAGCTGCTTCTTTCACCCACTTCTTTAAATGCCAGCAATGAATTTGCAGCCGAAAATAACGCTACCTTTATTAAGTTAATAACTTGAGGGTGTAGAGTTATATTTAACTCTGGTAACAAAGGTATTGATTTGATAAGGATTTTATTATGTATATGTTATAATTAAATAGATTAGAAATGTGCTTAACAGGGATTGAAATAATTTGAGACTTGTACTTTATATGTATGTCATTTGGTATGTAACTGTAATTTACAAACGGGCATTGTATACATTGGCTAGTGTGAGAAAGAGAAGGAGGTGTGTACCTGACTGACAGCTCGTCCGCTGACTGCTCCTTAGACAATGCTGAGAAAAAGGGGAAAAGATTCCTTTTGTCAGGCCACGAAATTTCTGCCCATGGAATACTTAGGAGTTCGCAGTAAGAAAAACCATTTATGGCCGTAAAGGGACAGAATTTCAACAGAATAAGATATAGCAATAAATTTAAAAGGAAATGAAAATTGACGGAGACAAAAAGGTTTTATTATAGGCAAGCCGGGGGTACAAAGAATTATGCCGCCTATTGCAAGAGTAAGTATGCCGAAGCAAATGTGAAAAATGCATGCGTTATCTCTGAGAACATTTGGCAATCTATAACTAAGGGAGGAAAAAGATGTTACTTAGGAAATCAGGCATGTAAGGAAAGTGCCGAAATTTATGACAGGCTGTTCTTGGAAAATTCAGGCTTGTGGAAAGATAGTGTACATCAGAAGGGAGAAAAAAAGTTTAGCCAATGGGCATCAAATAAAAATCAACGAATGAGCAGAACTTAGTGGTACAATAAATATTTTAAGATAGCCAATGGTGGACTCCGGAATAGGATAATAAACAAGGGAGTTTAATTTAGCGAGAGGCGTGGCGATGATATAGAAAAACTGGAGTACAGGATCAGAGGTGGATTATTCTGGATTGTTTTATTTTGAAGTTTTGAGGCATTCGCGGGAGGAAGCATTGGTAACAGAAGTTTAGGAGTCGCGACAGAGTAACAGTAGTAACAGCAGTACGATAGTAACCACAGTGACAATTAGTCAGGATCTGCATCAGTTATCAGTTATTCAGTGTCATAGCAGATTAGTTAAACCGTCGCGAAGAGTCAAAGTAAATCGTTCGGTCAGTGAGAGTCAGTCAGGCCATACAACGTAATAGTAAGAATAGTCACAATTGTGTCAAAGTGAATAAATACGCCAGTGAATACAGCAAACTATAATCCGACGAAGCCCAGCATCTTCCAGAACCTTTCAAATTGACAAATAAATCAAATGTCCAAACACAGCCTAACTTCATTATTACAGTAAACAATCTCCATCCTCCCTAAAGACTTTAAGTCATTAAAAACAGTCCAAAATTCCCCTGATACCCCTATCCTCTGCATTGGAACCAGAGAGTTAGGAAGCATTGAAATCATGACTCCGAGACCCGAGGCAAAACAAGAAGAGAATCTAATTGTTCGAATAAAATAACAATCAATCACCCATTTATTCCTCGGCATTGGAACCACAATAATTCCCGTTCCAAATTGCATATTCCATGTGATGCGCATTCCCGAATTCCCTAATTTATGTTGGCAAATTTGAGTGTTTTATAATACCTGTCAGGCATGCGCACTATCACATGGCATCAACAGTGTGTTGCACACTTTATAACGCCACCTCTCTTTCATAAGCCATGTTATGAGAGTTACGGGTGGTAATGAGCAGTGTTTTTTCAAAACTCGATAATTACAAAATATTTCAAATTGAGCCATACATCGCAAAACATAATTTTGACCTTCTTCGTAGCCCTGTTAATCGAATTTTAGCCAAAGTTGACAAATACTGTGTATATAAACAGACCAATTCATGGAGGTTTAAGCAAAAACCGATATATGCAATCTGAAAGTTAAAGCAAAAATCGACAAATGCAATGAATCCTTCTTTACTTTCGTTTCATACCGACCAGTTAGCAATAACAGAAGTGAACGTAGTTCATGTTTCTCATTATTGTACCAATGCTTCTTCTTTGATTGGCTGCTCAAAATCCCACAACCAGACTTCATTTCGTCCACATATTCCAGAGTTGCTTTTAGAGAAGTCATCAATGGTGCAGTCGTGTTTGTAAGAAGAAATATTTCTAGATAATTCAGAATGGATGTTGATTCCAGTGACTATGAAAGTAGTGTCGGTGTGACAGACAATAAGGATGCCACCTTTCAAACTATACTCATATCAAAACCCAATAATACAATAGTGTATTGTATTGAATCTATCATTTTGGACTCCCCACACTGGCACAAGCTCCACTTGGAATGTTGGTCTCATGAAAATAAAATCAGAGAAATGTTTGGAGAAGAAAATTAAATTAAGAACGGGTCACATTACACAAACTTCGTGCAAAGCAGTTTTAAAAAATGATGAAAGGAGAAAATCCAGGTGTCATTAAGATTGCCTTCGGTACGCAGTAAAACCAGCCACTGTTAGTGAGCGAACTTTTGCTAGGCAAATATGGTTATACAATCCATGCATCATGGTTCATACTAATGAGCAAAAAAGAAAAATATTGTTTCTATGCCTGGCTGAAAACAGAGTCTTCAAGAGGATGCATACAAGTTTGCTGAACTTTCTTTCTGACTTACTTATAGCATTCTTGGAAAAATGCTCAAGATTTAAGAACATTCTTCATTTCTTTCCAACCCGTGGACATAGGTATATGGCTCCAGTCCGAGTCTTTGGTAGAACTGAGAAATCGTACTGGGGGAGGGAGGGAAAAAAACTCGTGTCTCCTAATGAATATTATGGCATCTTAAAAGAATGCGGCATAATGAAAGTACTCAATGAAGCCTAGGAAATTATTTCCAATCAAAATTAATAGTCAGCGTGTCATCGCATACAAGAAAGTAAAGAACAACGTTAATGTATCATTGAAAAGCACATACTTTGAAGATTCAGGAGAAAACCATGCCATTCAGCACTATTATCCTCCACCGTTCTACCAAAGCAAAATATGTTTAGCATTGAAAAGAAGGAACTTTCTGCACTATTTAAATATTTTAAAGTGCCGCATGATGCAATTGAACTCTGAGACAACAACAAATCCGACCATGTCTAGATATGAGGCTAGGTATGTTCAATATTGTATAAATGATACAACGATTATTATAACGCAGTATATTGTCCTATTTAGGATGTTTAAATCATTGCATTCTTTTTGTGTTGTATTTATGTTATGTTTATTCTCAAAGTTAACTAAATTAAAGTAAAAAAATAAAGATAAACAAACTATTAATATGTAATAAGCAATAACGCAGGCCAACAATAAATTGTAAAACTTATTTATGCATAGGAATTATTGTAATAATAAATAAACAAAAAATAAATAACAGTATATGAATTTAAAAAACTGTAACACCTAATTAAAACTATTTTCTCTATTGTGAACATATTTATTTATCGACTTTTGAAAAAACCTGAATATATCATCCTGTAATCGTCCATAGTGAAAACTTTCTTTCGATATATCTTACTAAGTCATTTTATTTAAAACAGTGAAACGGTAGATTTCTACACCACGGTCATCTCCAGGTAGTCACCTTAACTAGGTGAGTATAAAACTATATGAATATTAAAATAATAATAAAAAATGGTTAGCATAACATTTTAAGTGAGAAGTTAAAAATTTTCCACTTCTAGAATTATACTAGGCCGTCAGTTTGGCGAGCCCAAACTCTTTTAGGTGCAGAAAGAGGGGAAATAAGCTATAAAGCAGCCTACCCTCTTTCCTTAAAGAATCCCTGTGACCATGAAACTAGCTAGGTACCGTTAATTGTAACTCGCACAAAGGAACTTTGATGTTTCACCCTCAAGGAATGCTGTTACGCAAACTTCTGGTAAACAAGAAACGGAAAACCGTTAAGGTATACTTTTCGCGCAAATAGAAGCTATCACCCCACCTCTAGCCAGAGGGACCGCGAAAATATACCAACCAGAAGATTGCGTATTACAAATTCATACACTACAGCCAATAGCAACGTAGCATAATATTTTAAGATAGTTTAACTAAAGTTAGAAAGCGTCGTGACAAACCGACCGACCGCCAAAATATAAAACTTTCCGATTACGGCAGTCTGGAGGTAGTTTGGGGGCAGTTTCTGAAGCAGTTGAATTGGAGGCAGTTTTGAAGGCAGTTGAGTGGTGAGAGTTTTGAGGGCAGTGGAGTCGTGTACAATTCTGTGTGCAGCTTGCGAGTTGAGAATTGTGGCGGTAATCAAAGGTCCTTATTGTAATAGAACCATATTTCAAATCAACTTTAACCGTGAGTGTAGAACGGACGTTTAATAAAACTTTTTCCTACAACGAACTGATTGTTTTTTCAAACTTGTCTACGGGACATAAGCCTATTCAAATTTTCTTCCACCTGTGAATTGGTTTTTCTTACCTTCCAAAAATCCCCATCTTGATGTCTCACATAGCCGGAGCAGACGGAGGCAAGGAGCAAGAGGAACAATAAGAAGGTTTCCACAGCCAGCCGACCATCCTAAACCGACAACTTCTCATCTACTTCATCTCATCACCCATAAATTAATTTACCTCACTATATGACGCCCAACTAAAAAAAATTTACCTCCGCATAGGACGCACTACGTGTCCACTCCATAATTACCTCCGCAACAGTAAGATCTAATACTGGAGAAAAGATAAAATTCGTCTCACGTCTTTTTCTATGTGGAAAAAAAATTCTGAAAAATTCAATATTGCGCATTCATTGATTTTTTTTTAAAAAAAACGTTCCTCGATTGCAAAAATGCAGCAGTTTACACCGGTTACTGTTTCTCATACTTGTCCACCCCAAAAGTTTCGTGATGTAGCCGGGAGGTCCGAAAACTTCCATTTTAGGAAGAATAAAGGTACAGAAATGTGGCTACTGCGGCATGATGCAGCAATGTATTTACTTCGAGTTGTAAAACGACTGCAGTATATCGTAGAATACAAAATGAAAGCATAGAATATCCTAGTTTTCCTAGTATTCTTGCTAGTAACTCTAGCACACGCACGTTCGGTCTGTTAACATACACATCAGGCGATCCCATCTATTGATCGTTTTGTGGGCATTTCAAATCGACCGTGCACTCGAGTTTTCTGCAAATCGGAAGCGTGTAACGTTATAGAAGCTGAGTAGGTCCACTTAATCTATGGAATATCTGTGCTGGAAAGAAACTCTTCGGCATGCATCGTCGTTTGCAGAGTGGGAATTACACAACACGAGGACCATCGACGGCACGATAGATACCACATGCAATTACTGCGAAACCAGACATAGTAATGACGTTGCTACTCGTCTGCGAGACCATCTAACATCAAAATGCACATTTTACCCACAATCTATCAAATGTATGGCTCCGGAACTTCTGTAGAGATCAGGAGATGTATTTGAATTAAGTTCTTTTTCCTAATAATACCATTAACTATGCTATTTATTACCGTAAGCTGAGCATATTCGTCTAAAGTTGAATCGAAAATGATGCATGGAATAGAAATATGGGGGACAGAAACAGGGTGGGAATGAATAGATCAGATTCATAGAGCAGTCTGTAAAATGATATTGGGATTACCTAGAGCTGCACGCAATGGAGTAGGAAGGGTGGGCCGAAAAGGTCTAGTAATAAAAGGCATTGTGAAAATCTGGCAGAGGATCAATCATTGGAGGAAGGAAATATTCCAAAAGACTGCTTGGGGGCGCAAGAAAAAGGAAAATGGGTGGGTAGTTGGGTTGGTAGATTAAAGGAAAATGTAAGAGAAGTAGGTTTGAGACAGCTAGTTATTTTACATTCATCAAATGGTAAGGTGCGTGGAATAAAGGGAAAGCAAGGATTGCTGATACTGATAAACAGGAAATATTTGGAAACCTAAGAGATAAGAGTACTCCAATATAGTATAGGAGTTTTAAGAAAAAGTGAGGCAAGGAAAAATATATTGAGTTTGTGACAAAATGGGAAGGGAAGGTATGGCATGAGTAAGAACAGGAGCAATGATGTTAGGTGGGGTAAAAGTTGACAAAGAATTTGCCCACTGTTTGGTAAGGTAGACAAGAACCTGCACTGTATATTAAAATGTACAGAAACCGAAGGATGGAGAGAGGAAATATGGAAAAAAGAAATGAGATAATTTGCAGGCGGAAATTCTGGCAATAAAGATTTGTGGGATTAGCCGAAAAGAATTTATGAATCAGTTTGGAAATTATGTAGGGAAAGTAAGAGAAAAGTAGTGGAGGAAAGTGATCAAGGCAAAGGGAGGGAAGATGATCACCTTTAGGGAAGGATTTGTAAAGTTATGTATAGTTACAGTGACGTGTTAGTTGTATAGGATCCTGAATTAGCAAGCATTTAAGAATAAGGAAACATTGTAAAACACTAATTGCAATGTGTAGAAATAACAAATATTCATTCATACTATACCATTTCTGTACTCTACCGGTTGTGAGAGAACAATAACGCTTGTTGCAGGGGTAATTAGTGAAGATCTAAGCAATTTAATACTATCGACTTTTATAACCACTTATCAGATGTTTAGCACAATGAAGTGACGGTAAAGAGCAACAGATATAGAATAATGTTTCCCTCAGATTTTATCACTTGCCTTTAGGAAAAGTACACAGGCAGGATTCGAACTTGCTGTGTCTGCACCTCTATCTAGAAAAGACCAACTATAGCAAATGAAAATATTCAGGAAGTTTCATAAATGTGACGAAGAGGTAATCATGCTTTAAAAGTGGAATTTAGAATGGTACAATGACAACTCGCTGGTTGTTGCTTGCAGACCTTATAAATGAACCGAGAATATGAGGAGTAAATAGCAGCATTGCGTGGCTTATGCTCGATAGGGGAGAGATATTGAAAATGGGGGATCGATCTGCGTAAGGGGGAGATCCTGTTTCCCTACACGAAAGAGAAACCTGTGTTGCAACATTCTCTACAACAATAGCATCCATCCATCCGCTCGTTCCTCACACTGAATAAAGTCTGCTCCATCTAGCGGGAAATTAAACGCCCAAATTATCCTTTGATAAATAATGTACATTTATCCGATGGAATTCTGGTACTAGTTCCAATAAATCAATAGAGAATTCATAGGGCCAGAGCGGCAGGGGCCAGATGCTCATTTTTCTATAATTTTACACACGTTCGAGTTATGTGAAGCATGCTAGTGGTCCTCCCAGTTTACTGCATCGAACCATCGGAATTCTGTGGAAAGGGCACTATGGTTTCGTAACACCTAGCCATTACATGTGATGTTAACAACTGCAAGAGTCACACTCGCAGAGTATTCTTAAACCTCAAAAGTACTATAAAAACTATCACTAGTTTGAATACATAAGAGAAGTAAACGATAAGAATGAGTAGTGCTATAACTATAAATAGATTATGCTTTTTTAAACAGCACTTGAGTGTTGTTAATCTTATACGTCTGATATCATGGTTGCCATTCTAAACAAAATCATTAATAGGGAACTGTATTCGTTGGACCAGAGTGAGTTTATTGAAACTTGGTAGAATTATCAATTAAGTCAGTGTGGTTCAACAGTTTTTCAGTTATGGGCAATAGGTCAGATCTTTTCGCCAAGAATATATCCATATATATGTATTTTATATATATATATATATATATATATATACTGCAATCAGTGATGCTTTACCTGGCTAACCTGCTAACGAACGGGGCGCTCGCCCATAGGCAAAACATTCTGGGGGAAAACTAAACTGATCGCACGGTAGTTCTATTGTATTTGCTTGAAGTATATGAAGTCATGATTAATGCAGAACAAGTCAATTGTAACACATTTAAGTTCGCACACGCTCTGTTATCTTGCGACAGACACGTGTTAAAAAAACCGAAGGCACAAGAAAAGAAGTTGGAAATGGCTGTAATCCCTAATCCCCTTATGAATTGCAAGGTTTCTCCTTGTGCAGATATTTGCCTTAGTGCTGAAGCGACCTTGCATTGGGGTTTCTTTGTTGTTTATATACTGCAAAGCTCTGCCGTTTTCTTAGAATAGGAAAGAACGCAGCCAGAAGGGAGGAAGAAAAGGGTTTGTTTTGAGTCCAAACTTTCTGTTCCTCGTTCATTTTAACTCAGTACGTCTGTATTAGATTTAATTACAAAATTGTCTGTTAAGAAACATAACAAACTACTCCCTTCGAAGACAAGAACCAAGAGTTTCGGGGGCAGCCGGTTGGATTCACATTGAATTGGACCATCCTGGTTTTAATCGTAGTTATAATTTTTACACAGATTTCACATAACGGCGTATTTTTAATGCTGCCGATTCCAATGCAGCTTGGCCTGTCACCAGTAGGGCGGCTCGGTGTGGCCACTAGAACTTGGAACAACACTTTATGCATAAGAATATGACACAGCGCGACAAAATGAGTATTACTGAATTCGATAGTTTCTTGTTCACTACTGAACAATGTTTTATTTATAACAAGCTTATAAATATCTATGATATGGATCTCATACAACGGCAGAAGGTGTAACCCTTTTAATTTACATTCAAAATATACAGGTATTACCCCTCTAATCCTTTTAAGAATTTGTGCATATGGTTTGGGTACCTTTTCCTCCATATGATCATGTTTCCCCTACTTCCGAGACTCTGTCCTGGTTAAGACTAAACGAACGCGGAGTTTCGCATTCTATTTATCTTCTTTCCAACATTCTGCATACCGCTATCCCAATATACTTGTCTTCACATTTGCTCATCATCAATTAGGCACCAGGTCTCATCGCGATGAGCTGCTCCTTATACCTTGCCATAAGACATAATAAGGAGTTATCGGAATGTCATTGTTTAAATATGAACTTCAACAATGTTTACTTAATAGGTCGATTTCCATTAAATTTTTGATAACCATTTAATGAAACTATCAACTGCTATTTTCTCATATAAATTGCTCTATTCTTCTTTATTTCAAAGATATATTTTATTTTTTATTGTTTTAATTTATTTTGTTCAGTATTATTTAATAAAATTATAATCATAACTTTCGTTTGCTTTAGGTGGACATTCTGAAGCATTTTTACACTTAAATTATAGAATATTGGTTTGAGTAAATTCCATCTCTAATTCTAGCTTGCAAGTGAATATTGGTTTTCACACTTCGTTCATGAGTGAGTTGTATAAGTAATCTCATATAACTTGTGTTTGATTTGTGTTAATTTAAAATGTGTGACATAAACTTAAGGGTGTAGAATTCATAGTTTAAATATTTGTCTATAAGTCCTGTATCATTTATTTATTAATTATGACCAGCTGAGTAGAAGAGAATGCCTCATGTGCACTTTCAGTCATATTAGTATTACTATAGTCCTCCTGAAACGTGTAATAAGCCATCTTCATATTTTCATCCAAGATGTGGTGTTTTATTTCTCCCATTATATTTTCAAGAACGATCGTAAACAACATCTAACTCCATGCTGTATACAAGCACACTTATTTCTAATATGTAATTAAATTTAAAATATCCCTTGCATATCGTTCACTTTTCGTACATCCGCCTACACTCAGTAGGACTTGGTGATCTAGTGGTAACCATACTTGCCTCCTAAACCCAAGATCGCGGGTTCAATCCCGGCCAGACCGAATGGATTTTTTCGGGCGTAAAAATCCTAAATATGGTTTTCTTTGGAAGGGGATTAAAGCCGTGGGTCCCGTGTCGTACATTTACGCCACGATAAAGAACCTCAAGCCTGAAAGAACAGACCTCTGAGCAAAATTTGTCAGCCGTTTCACGCCCTGATTTGAATGGGACGTTGATGACCTGAGATGTTAAAGAGCGTCATAAATAATACAAATCAAATCAAAATATCTACAGGAAGCAAGGACACAAAACGTCACCAATAGCTTACTACTGTCTACCTATTTGGTTTATAATGTTATTGAATTTACAGCAAAATGATAATCATTAAATTTATGATACAGCTGATCATACGATAAAGGTTTATGAAATCGGTATGACCCAACAAAAGAATCGATAGATCATCCTATGGCTTGTTTCGCTATTTTCCATTTTTTTTTTTTTTTTTTTTTTTTTTTTTTTTAAACCATTGGTAAGTTGAGAATTTAACACCTAAGTGCTGAAAGGAATATGTAAATTGTCGGGTATTGCTGGTACCAGTTCAATCTGGATTTCCTAGCTGATATTTTCTAATAAGTTATGAAGCCATAGGTTAGTGCTAATATAATATTTTAGTTATATACTATGCAAACATTGTAAATTACTTATGGAAACCTAATTTTAAAGGCATTATTGGATACTTTCAAATTCCTGTATGATATTGCCGAGAATTTACCTTAATACCTTTGCGCTTTTCAGTGCCCCCCCCCCCTTTCTTCTAGTCACATGCCTTAATCTTAGTTTATTTATTAAATTATTTTTGTCATCCGGGCGCTGACAAAGTAAACGTTCTGGGCCTTCCACCTGGCAATGGTGAAAGTATGACCCACTTCAGAGGGGCATCTGCAGGATGAGGTTACAGCGTGCGAAAAAGTGCCAAGAGGAGCCGTAAGCCTAACTTAACTATAGCGAATCTAAACCTACTAACCATGGTGCCCATAAATACCCATTACAGCCTGGCAATCGAATATGAGGAATAGTAGACCAAGCTCTGGGCATCTTTTATATAATGCCATAAATATAAGTAGCAAATGAATAGTTTAACAATAACATTTTAGAATTTTACGGCCTTTGCTCTAGCCATGTCCGAACCCGAGCTATATAGTACCTCGGGTAGGCCAAAGCTGATTAAACAACACGTTCCTCTCAGGCTGATCTCGTGGTTGAAATAGAGCGGGTTTGACAACGTCGCACAAACACTTCAAGATATTTGCATCATGTCTTTCAGAAAATGCTACCGAGCGAGGTGGCTCTATGTCTGTCTGCTAAGAAAGATTTCGTTTTACCCGGCGAATGCGAATTACGAGGCAAAATAGTTAAATTGTTAGTGTTTCATTGTGCTTAGCATTGACATACTTAAATTTCAACTATATTTAGATTGGATTGCTAGGGAGGGAAGACGACATTTAGGTTCTTCAACCTTGTTCAATTGCTGAACATTTGAGAAGTCGTCCAGCGTTTACCTCATCTCATCCCTTCCTCCGATGGTATCCCAGGCACAAACATTCGGTCATTGAACAAGACTGTAGAACTCTTTCGTCCAATCCAGTGCAAATAAAGTTGAAATTTGAAGTATTTCAGACTAAGCACCCTGAACATGACCTGCACACTAATAATTTAACTACGTTGTCTAGTAATTCGCATTCGTCGGAAGAAATGAAATCTCCCTTGGCAGATAGATACAGATTGACAGGATTTAAAAATGCGTAAATGAATAATCAACCCTATAAAGTTCTATATATAAACTCACTAAAGCAGACGTCATTTAACTTCATCGTGACTGCCAGTTAAATGCTAAGAGCCACAAAGCTGGTAATAAAACTTCTCTCAAGATAGCTGCATATGCAGATCTTCAACCTCGGAAGCCACGCCGGCACCCTGCTGCACCTGCGGCAAATGCTTTCATTAGACAATCGATGAAAACTTTCTGGCGTTGTTTAAAGCGCTCAAACTGTTCCAAAAAGAACAGCAAACTTTGTTCCTGACATAACTTTCAAAGGCACGAAAAGGCAATTCAAATTTTGTTAGGAGCAAAATTTAGTCCTCATTACTAAACTTAACTTCAATACACCAGTCTTCTTCTTCTTCTTCTTCTTCTTCTTCTTCTTCTTCAAGAATTTGTTTGGCTGAAGAAACTATTTTTCTAAGGTAAGTTATTGTGTTTTCACTTCTCTTCATCATCCATAAACAAATTTGTAGCTTTGGAGTTAACGCCTGCAGCATCACAACGAAGAAAGTATTTGCTCCTATTCTTGAGGTGCCTATTTTTTATTTCTTTTTTATTCGTAAATTTTTTATATATGTATGTATGTATGTGTATATATATATATATCTGTGTGTGTGTGTGTGTGTGTGTGTGTTTCGTTGTTTTACCACCTGACTTCAAGCAAGATTACGTAAACATAATTATATTTATTTAATTCATACTCAAAATTCATATTTTAATAAAGACTGTCGATTGGTTTAAATAATTACATTTTTAGACTTCCTTTGCTGTGTCAGAATTCTAAAGATTTGAATTCCAAGATCGCTATACAATGATTTTTCGTTGCAGTTGCATTTACGTATTATGCTTTCCATTTCTTTGGAAATCGCTTTACGCAGCAGAGTACTCTAATCAAATGGATTAAGTTAATAGAGAAAATTTGAACTTTTAATTTTTAAAACATTCTAAAAATATGCCCAAAATGTGCAATTTTTTCTGTGACATACGTTCTAGCATATAAATAAAACTTGATTCACATGTTGACCCTGTTTTGGAAAAGCTGCACATTTCTTGTACGTTTATTACTTAAAATTTACGCATCTCATTTCCAAACTTTATATTTTTAATTGTCCTACAAATAACGTCGTAGAGTTAGGTATATATTTAATAGCTGGTAGTTGTTTATAAGCAATAGTTTCTCTAAATATCGCTCTCTACAGGTTAGCAAGATTTCCTTATCATTATTACAACATTAATTTACAAGCATACCACTGTAGGGCTCCAGTGTATATAATTTCAATGTGAACCGCAGTTCTATACAATGAAAGGCAATTAATAATCAAATACACCACCCACTAAATGTGGGTGGGAGCAAAATGAAGAATTCATTACCTTTCTAAAGACGAAATAATCTGTTACATCACTTTCGCAAATTGACTTATAGATTCTTCACGTTCGTCTCCATTTTCCTCCCAAAGCAAAAAGAAAAACAAACAGAAAAATGAAAACGCAATTATTAATGTTCATTTGGTTAAAAATAATTCATAAAAATTAGGTCATTTCGGAAATAAAATGAATCCACTATAACAATGCAACATTATTACAATTTATACCTACCTGTAATTACAATGCAGCACAGAAAATGATGTGAAAACCGTTAATTTCATTTCTTTAAAGACAATGCGTGTTGTATAAATTGTCCTGTTTTTATAACTGCCTCATATTCCAATGTTTATATGTATATAAGGGTTGGAAGGGAATTCAATGCCACGATTTTATGATGTGATTCCACGCTATAATTGCAACAAAGCTTTCTTATATCCTTTTCAATGTTTATGTATTGCTAGGCATAAAAAAATTAATTCTGCGAAATGTTTCGTGTGTTGTAATATGTTCACGTGTTAACATTTATATACTCCGATTATAATAAAGAACAGAGAAACAAAATAGAACAAATAATGTCCTGTGCTATTATTCCATAGCTCAAAGGGTTTTAACGTAAAATCATCTAAAATGTTTTATGTGAATTATTTGGTTTCGGCAAAATTAAATGCTGCATCACTAAGCTTAATATCATTGTCATAACGCTGACGTAAATGAAGATTAAAAAAGTGAACAACGCTAGTTAAAAAAGTATTTTCGCAAATAAATACATCCTTAGTGTCTGCAAATAATGCATTCTATGTTTAACCAGACAGAGCATGAGCATCGTTGCCATGCTCTTACGGTAAGCGTGTCTGCCTGCAAATCTGGAGGTTCGAATCCCGTAAGGTCAGTTGCATGGGTAAAAATTTTCGGAGTTTTTCCTTTAAATGCTGGTAACTTTATATGTTGTGAACCCCAGGCTATTTTACGCACTCATTTAATCAAATGTTTAGACATTCGTTGTTATGAGGGACGTAAAACAGTAACAAACATATATATTCTGCCGGTTTTGCAAGTATTCCTGTGTACCCTTCCTCTCCTTCCCTTTATTGCCTTCGGTTTCAAGTTGGAAGCCTTTTTTAACGCTCTCTTCTCCTTATTGGTTGAGACACGCTTGAAATTTTCTACAACGAATGTGACGTCAGAAATTCTTTCGTGGGCCGTTAGGCTCTTGTTCCTTATTCCCAGAGATGGCTCGGTTTTCAACGGGGTTAGACGTTTTGGCCATTATGTATAAATTTCTCTCCGCCAGTCTTACCCAATGGTTAAGCTTATAGTCGTTTTGTAATGTTTTAATATCATTTTTGGTATTTGTTTAATTATGCTGCAATAGCAATTGCTTTGTATAGGGTTTAAAGTTCTTGTCAAAGCAAGCTAGATGGGTCTTAATATATGTAAAGTGCTTAGCCACTATAGCATACTACGGTTTTTATAAACTTTGGAATTTATTGCAAGTTGTTGGTTTCCAAAATGCTTGTACATTTAAATTATGTTTTTGGTTGCAAATTCACCGAGTTATTTCACTCTGGGTTATTTGTACGTCAATTCGCTTTATTTTTGCATAATAAATCAGAATAGTTGCTACATTCTCTTCTACCGTAAATGAAATTACCTTTATCTGACTATATCCTTCTTCTTCTTCTTCTTCTTCTTCTTCTTCTTCTTCTTTTGCTCTAGTACAGTTCCTTATTTCATGCTTGTCCAGGGATCAGCGTGGAGGGTGTCGTATTAAATATCATACAGAATAGAAAGGTAAAGGAAACGTAGTGTAGTAATATATATATACATCAATTGGAGAGATAAACTTCATGTGATAAATGTTAAGAAACAATGAACATATTATTCAACTTTTTTAAAGGAAACACAAACCAATAAAACTCACCGAAACAATAGATATTTCGAGCGGAAATTCTTTATGAAGAAGCTATGTGTACATTTCGAGACAAAATCTTTAAATTTTTCAAAAACTATAAGAGAAAGAGAGAAAAATATATCTTCATTTTGTATTTCTTTTATTAAGCTCTAGTACAGCTTTATTTGTGATGAGTTTCATTCCATTCTGTTTATATAGAGTTCATATAACTATATTGTAATTGTTTTTCCTTTGCAGGTTGGTGCTCTGTTGCGGTTTATAGTTAAAACGATACCACAATAACCCCGCCAGCATTTTGAACTTGGATGTCAAGTAGATGCCTGGATTGTTGAGGAGAGTAAGAAAAATCATGATATAAGAGCATATGTGCCCATTTTGATTACCACATTTGAAATTCTGGATAAGGCGAAAAAGTATCGAAACTCTAAGCTATACTGGTCTTGTACTTATGTGAACATTGTTCTTGTTTTTAAGTCCCCACATTGATTTCTCAGCGGTTCTCTTATGTTAAATAAAATGTGAAATACATAGCTTATATATACCAGCATTATGAGCACATGTCCCCCGTGCAATACTGTCCTCTGTCAATGAAATCGTAAGGCGAAAGTAGAGGAAGCAGAGGTCGCTGTGGCAGGCCAAGACTCGCTTCGGACTGTAGCGCCAAATGAGAAGAAGTGGAACTTGCATATTACAAATTAATTTTGTGTTACTTGAGATATCAATTTGGACATTTGATTTATTCCCGGCTATATTATTGCACGAAACTCGTAGGGTTAATTATTTTTGTCATTTCAAGCTCTAAAGCTTGCTCTAAAACTGAATCATTTGATTACAAAAGGAGAAACCTAACTAATGTGCATGGGCGAAGGCAGGCAACTGCATTTTGTAAGCGGTCTTGCTATAACTTAATCTTTACACAAACAATGAAATAAGCTATTCCTCCACGACACCGTTTTTTAAACTTCTTTCTTACAAAGTCCTTAATTTTTATGTAAACAAGGAGCACAACATTACAAATGATTCTATAAGGTGTTTTCTTACCTGCCGTATATCAATGCCTAATAAAATGTATATAATGTAAGATACAAAACAATTAAAGCCTGTTTCATTTGTTTCTATTCTATCCCCACTCTGTGTGTGTTAAAACTCTCTTAAAGACTGCATTTTATTATCATTATTATTATTATTATTATTATTATTACTATTATTACTATTATTATATTATAATAACAATGATGATGATGATGATGATGATGATGATGATAAACATTGCAAAACGCTGTCACTCTTAACACAGACATATTTTATTCCATGTTTCATTAATCTCTAAAATAAAGTTAAAATTTTACCATTTGTGATATTGTATTGTACAAATGTTATTTCAGATAAAGAAAATATATTAAACACGCAGAAAAATCAGTAGTCTCACAGTCAAATTATTTCCTTTATTGCAGGAATAAACACAAGAGTCTTGTACTGGAAACTCTGGTGTATCAATTACTCTTAACGCTCACTTTGCTGGAACAAAAGCAGAAAGGTAATGGTTATACTTCTCTTTGAAGCACAAAGGAAAATTGAATGTTCTATTATTTCTATCTGTGCCTTTTATGTCAATGACAAGATATATGGAGTCCTTCCATCCTGTTAGAGGAATACATAGATGTTCCAATAAGGATCCTAGGCTGCTGGCTGAAAAAAGAAAAAATGTTTACAATTGGAGCCAGGCAAAGAAAGAAATAGGCAAGAAGAGGGTCAGCATAAGGAGTAGAAAAGGAAACAAAAGAAGAAGCATATATGCTACAGTCATTCATAGCATAACACAAATGATTTGTTTTCATGTTTTTTTTTTACCATTACTAAATTTATTTTATTCGTACATTTTAGAATCCTCTGCAATTTTTCAGGTGGTTTTACATTTTTACTTATATTTCCTTTTTATCTATGTATTCATTAAAATGGCACATCTGATTTCTCGTATTTTTCTTTCGCAAAATTCAATGACTTTGCTCATAATAACAAGTAATAATAATAATAATAATAATAATAATTATTATTATTATTATTATTATACAAGTACTATTACTATTTTTTATCCTTGAGTGCTTTTTATATAAATATGCAAAAAGAGTTCTTTTAACGTATATTTCCATGTTTCTGAACTTAAGTGTTCTATATATGTTTCGTTTAAGTAATTGGAATAGAAAAAAGTATATCTGGGTGCATTCAGCTGTCTCAGCGGTATAAAACACATGTTTTAAAAGTTGTGTCTGTTTTGAACTTCTATTAAATTTAACAAATGTCCTCAAAAGTCTTGTTTCCCTTTTATACACAATGGGGGTATGACTAGCTTTCAGCCTCTGCCATAGGGTCCTGTAATTGGAAAGATACTATTTGTCTTTGTGTGTGTGTGTATGTGTGTGTGTGTGTGCGCGCGCACTTGAAACATTGTCATTTTTCACACATTTCATTTAATACAGATTTATAAAACATTTGTTGTGAGCATTCTATTAAAGTTGAGTATATTGCAGTGATAAAGTTTTTTGAAAAAAATGTTTTAATGCCAAATGAAATTCATACAAATTTATTAGCGTTTGTGGGGACTTTTCTTCTTCGTTTTCAACGAATAAAAATTGTGCTGGTGTATTTGAATATTACTATATAAGTTTTGAAGATAACCCATGTTAAGGACGTCAAAAAAGTTAAACAAAAACGGAATTTATTTTACAAATACTTGACACGGTATACAGACAGGCGTTAAATTTCTTAGGTCATAGGCATGTCAAAGGAAAGTGTATGTTGTATTTACATGAAGAACTGGATGTGAAAAAATTCTGAGCAAGGTGGACGTCATGCTTGCTAACAGAAAATTAAAAACGCATTCGTATGAAAATATTGTAATAGTGTTTAGAGTGCTTTAACAATAACAAAGCTGATGAGACGTAAATTCACCACAATACCATACTCGAAACAGTGAACAGAAGCCGGTTGTTCAGTACCAAAGAACACAAAGTCGGTTTCATCTGTACGAAAGGTTATGACATCAAACTTTTGGGGCGATAAAGAAGTTTGCTAATTCACTGTCTTCATTAAAGATAAAACCATAACTGGAGATAAGTTTTACCAAATAAATTAGATGAAACATTTTGTTTGAAAAACCCCGCACTGCAGAAGAAAAACGTAATTTTTCATCAACATGATGCGTTGCTCATAAAAGTGCTTTAGCGACGGAAAATTAAGAGATTTGAAGTATGAATTGTTGCAGCATGTACCCTACTCCCCAAATTTGACTCCCTCTGAGTTTCATTTGCTCCAAAGCTCAAACTGTTCCTCGCTGGTCAGTATTTTTCATCACATAAAGGGGCGATTGCAGCTATGTAGGGATATTTCCCAGACCTTCCCGAAAATTATTTCAGAGACAAGATAATGGCATTGGAACATTGCGAGATTGATCTTAAGGGAGATTGATTGAAACATTAAAATAATCTTCAAATTATTATTATTATTATTATTATTATTATTATTATTATTATTATTCATTGATAGGCCGGGAACTTTTCAAACTGTCTTCGTATATGTTTAAAAGCATGAAATGTGTCGTTCAAAATTACGAATCAATCAGAAACCGTTTTGTTTACATCAACATGCGCAAACCCTAGTAAGTCTGTTAACTTTACCTCTCTGTCTATCGCAAAATGCTTATATTACTTCAATGTAATATAATATAAAGAAACTAAATATTTCCTGTGTACTTTCTCTAAGCATTGTACGTTAAACTATATCTTGCAAAAAATGTGAGCTATTATGAAACTACAATACTATTCTATTTACATAGAAATATATTCAATAACTTTCAATAATGTTATTGTATTGTCTTACATTAAATGTTGAAAATATTCTGCGAAAATGTTACATATTTTATTTATAAGTGCAGTTTGTGGTTGATTCACCTAATGCACACTGTGGGGAAGAGAAAACACGAGGAGTACTATAGTACTTCTTATAGGTGATTTGTTTAACTTAAAAAAATGCCAGTAACTATGTAATTATCCTTCATACAGCTTAAAGTTGTACATTTGTTTTTACAGAGTTAAGAGAATGTTTTGTGGTACGAGTTTAAACAGCAAAAGCCACTGTGACCGTTATTACAGATTTGCTTCTGGATTTCGTTATAAATCTATCAGTGTGACCTCGACGACCACCCACTGGTGGCAGTTTCTCAATGCTAATAAAACTGTCGCTTTAACGGAAGCAATAAAGAATACTTGTCGCAATAACATAAGAATTACTGCCGGCTAGAAATTCTGTTCTATTTTTAATTGGATAAATCAGATCATCTAAGGAAACATTATGGTGTAAAATATACAAACCTTAAGTCCCATGCCTTAATACGATATATAAATAAATATAAATAAAATATTATCTTTCGAGCTCAATCAACTTCAGTTATTGCCGTGCGTAGACTTAACCTGGTTAAGTTAAATATTATTATTATTATTATTATTATTATTATTATTATTATTATTATTATTATTATATAGTCAATATACTGGATGCCGTAGACGAGACGTTATGTTATTTTATACATTTTTCTGATGAACTTAACACGCAGAAGATATGCTTTTAAAGAGAGAAAATCTTTAAGAATTGAGAAATATTTGTTCTACTAATTTCTTATTGAGCGATGCAGGTGTTTCCAGATGGCCAAATCCCTTCATATTTTACAGCTCGTAGTTTAGAAACTGAATCTATTGACTTTGTTCTAAAACACACTTTGATTACACATTCGCAATATATTTTCAACGCCATAGTAAATATTGCAGTAAAGTAGAGAGCAGCTCTTAGTAATGCTGTAGTTAACCATTCAACTCCTTTTACAATACAGGTCGCTGAGGCTCAAGAAAGGGTTTTGCCATCGACACAAATGACATGCTGTCAGAAGTTCTGGGTGCTTGAGATAAGTTGAGTGGAACATTCAGTCCTTTTCTTTGATTTTCAATATGCTTTCCACTAAAATGTTCTGGTGTGCAAGATATTGTTTACCATATCATTGCGCAGGCGCATCAGTTCAGACGTAAATAATTATAAGCAATAGATGAAGAATAACACAATTTTCTTAGACGGCTCGAACTAAAAATAGTTATTTTAACACAAGGCACTCAAACTAGGAACTGCATTTTGTAACACTAATTTTTTTTTACTTTTTATAAACAATGTTATCAACGTTGATTAAATATGAAATGTGATAATAATTAATGTAATTTGGTTTGTTTAATTTTTATATTTATCACTGCAGTTTAAGGATTAGATCATGATGCAATTAGTGAGTTACATAACATTTAAACTAATTTCTAAGCCTTAATTTCATACGTATTTATGGTGGTAGTGCTGGAACTATGTCAGGCTGAAAGAAAATCAACAACCGTTTTTCCTATCTCTGAGCATTCCCAAGTGCAGAAGATAGCTTGTTTTAGCGCGATAAATTCTTTTTTAAATATATATTTTGTACAATATGTAAAAAATATAATGGCAATAAAATAAAATTTAACTTTGTAATTTTATCGTGCCAAAACACGTCGCTATGATACCGGTACACAATGCAGCGATTTAGGCAATGTTTCTTCCATGTTCCTACTAGTGACAAATACGCAAATTATATCTTTGAAACAAGGAAATTTCCAAAATGACTGTAATAAATTTAATTCATAATTACTAATTTATTTATAAATATTACGGGCTGTATAAAAATTCATGATATGTGTGTTTAAAGTTATTTTATTTTGTTCGTAGGTTTGCTGAGAAAATAAAATGCCACTTATAACACCTGTATATACAGTACAATTCAGAACTGCAGTCAAAATGCATTCATGAAATGAACTTACTGACAAGGAAAGATCATGGTATGTTGACAAGCAAAACACTGTAAAACTTGATGTGAAAGATTTAAAAATTGCATAATGAATTATTACACATTGCCCCATTTACAATATACAGCAACATATGCTTTTATGTTCGTGTTTCACACTGACAAAAGGAGCACAATCAAACAGGTAGAGTAATGTTGGATGTATGATTGAATTGTGTTCAACGCCCGTTTTTGCTACAGAGGCACCACAGGCGATGCACACTGATGATATATGAGTTGAAGTGATATATTGGGAAAGGATTTTTTTATTTTTAAGGAAGGAATCGTTCCAGGCCTAAGTTTAGGGTACCTCCCCGACATTTACCATTTATGAGAACTGAGGAAAACCAGGAAAAAACCTCAGTCAGGGAGGACGATCCTGGCGGGATTCGAACCCCAGACCTCCCGCTCATGAGTCCGCGTCTTAACGACCTCGGCCAATCGTGCCGTTTATGTTGGATGTGGCATCATTAAAGCAATATGTAATTGAAATGGGAAGAAATGCAGTAATTTTCAAACATAAAAGCTGCACTTATTTGAAAAGAACTGTAGACAATTTTCCCCAACAGACGAAAGCTTTGTGAGCTAGTTACAGCAGATGGTAATGTGACACAGAAAAACAAAGAGAAAGGATATGTTAATAGGTTATTGGAAATAGGCTGTAAGGAATCAGTGTTGACCATGAAAACTCATCGATATATACTTTTTAGATATTTCAGATTAACCCGTGTCTCGCACCGTAATCTTCCTTGCGAACAATGAGCAACTCAACTTTTCAGAACAAATTGACCAAAAAATATAATTACCGAAGCAATGAAATTGAGAAAGAGTGTGAGGTCACTAGAGCAATGCAATGTTTATGTGCATTATTCAAGAGACTGTGTGAACAGATAAAGCAGGTAGATTCCGATTACTGTGTACGAAAGAGCTAAGACAAACGTTGTAGTAATTAGTAATACGCAAATGGGGAATTTCCGACAGCCGAAGCGTTTCAGAATCTCTGGACGTCTGTGCAAATCTGGTTGTAAGCAATGTGCGATAGATGTACCATGATGTAATGCTGGGATTTGACATCGATTAGGCGTGCCGAAATCGCAGGTACGCAGCAGTGACCGCTATGGGGGACAAGGACGGTGCTGGTGGGCCTTTTGCTGCTGCCTGAATCGATCCCGCGAGTTGTAGTGCCAGGCACGGGCCGGGGCAGCTCACCCACTGACTGATTGCGTACTGACCGCTATAATCCAAGTGCACAAGTTCACGAGTCATCTTCCATGTGGGAGCAACTCGGCATATATAAATACCCAATGCATAACAAAGCACTTTATAAATACAAAAATGACACGGTTTGCTTTAAGATTTGTTGTCGTGACCACGTCTGTTTCCATTGTTTCAGTTTTATAGCAATTATAAATCAAGTGCTATTTGCGCTGTCCTCCTAAATTCTACTCTTGCCTCCATAAACGCAAATGTCAAGTGTTTTTATCAACATAGGTAGTGAAAAGTTCGCCAGCACATCAAAGTTCTTACGAACCCACAGTTTGTCTATATTTTGGGGGGAAAAAAATGAAGGGACTAGTGTTATGGTTGTACTAGATCAAAAATATGTACATGCTGTGAAGGTTTTCAAAACTCAATACGCAGAGAGAATCAGTTTGTGAAGTGACAGTACTTATGGTGCATTTCACAAGAAAATTAAAATCGTATTATCACAAAAGAAATGTCCGTTACTTAATTAAGTAGTGACGATCTCCCTCTTGCGCAATCTCAATCTCAATATTCGTGCTCTTCTTCTCAAAACTTTGTTATTAATTATTTTACTCGCGCTTTCCAGCTAGATCGAGGAAGAGCACGAATAAGTGCAAGCATGTTTGAAAACGTACTGAAATAAGAAAAACCTAGAAAGTGTTCATGGAAAGGTGAATGTGTCCAACAGGACGGGGAAAGAATAGAAATTTTAGAAAACAATGCTCTTAAATGTATTTCACATGATTGAAGCATAGCAGTCATTATAAAATACAACCCATAAGAAATGACTTTAAGATGATAATTACAATAGATAAAGAGCACTGAGAAATTTGGCATAATCAATTATAAATTTATCACAAGTAATAATATCACGAGAGGATCTGAGATTATCGATAAATTCATGAACGTAGTGAGTGAATTTATCTGAAAACCTCAGACCCTCGAGTGATATTTATTACGACTATTTCGCGAATAAAGTAAGAATTTAAATATAATTCCTCTAAGCTTGGCTTACAAAATTGTAATAATTGTACACTTGTGCATAACCTGTTCAAGCAATCTTGCGACAGAAGAATGCTGATTTCCCCCTTCTTATGTGATGTCTTTCTTAGTCCATTGATATACCTTACAGTTTCCTTGTAAAAGCCGCAGAAATGTTCTAGTCCTATAAAGTCAATCCTAATTTAGTTCCTTCGTTTGCCAGCTTCATAACATATGTTAGTTCTATTATGAAATAAAACTAATATTGTATGCATGCATTTATTGATAAAAGTTGTGCAATTAGAAATGTCAGGAGAAATTATACTTCCACAGATTTGGCGCTGACACAAACCTTGCGTTCAGGTGCGGACCCAGGTAGTTGTAGTTTAAGTGTGTAAAATAAATAGGAAAGTTAACGCATAAAAATCAGAATTTTAACAAATATGTAGTGAAAGTACATTACACCAGTTATATGGCCTTTAATTTCAAAATGAACCCTTCTAAAAACAGTGCATCCAATAAGAAATATTTAACTGTTTGCTAGCTTTCACAATAAACATAAATACCCACTGCTACAAGTTACTTTCATTGTTTTCAAATAAGATCTCAATGCTTATTGTCACGATGGAAAGTGAATCACTAAAAGTATGTCTGCGAGTCCATGGTAAGCTTCTGAGAAGAATAAAGTTTTCAACTATGAACACCGCTATACAGTGTTGAATTAATGCAAATTCCGATATGACGTGCAATGCTTGATGTTGCAGATGCTTTCGTTATTTAGTCGGTCCTGGTGATCTAGTGGTAACAATACTTGCCTCCTACACTCAAGACGAATGCTTTATTAAGTATTGTACTTATATTGATTGAAGTTGATTTTAATTGTTTTGTGTTCATTCCATGTTAAGAGTTGATGGATTTTTTGGGGCAAACAAATCTTAAGTATGGCTTCCCTTCAGAAAGGAAGTAAAGCCGTGAGACGGTACGTACAAGAACCTCAAGCATGAAAGAAGAGGCCTCTGAGAAAAATGTACCGGTCGTTTCACGCCCTGAATTGAATGGGAAGCTGATGTCCTGAGTTGTTAAAGAGTGTCTGTAAATAAACCAAACCAATCGAAAGCTTCCGTTATTTAATTGACCCTTTCATTTCCTCGAAACCTTTGGTTTTCATAAGCCGAAAATAAACCAACATGGAACAATGTCGCATTTAGAATATAAGAGTAATAATGATAACTGAGGGAGGAGTTGTAGTAGAAGTATTTCATTGATACAATAGATACTAATGTAATTAGTGTTGAAATTTAAGTTTTTTCGAACTATTTTAAATGTTGCAAACAAATTATTAAATTGACCAACATATCTTAAATGTTTTATATTACTATTCAAGCTGACAAGTGTTTAGGCCTAAATATGCTGAATTATATATGATAAAGTGCATATTCTCAAATAAATGTATTTAATTAATTTACTATGGGTAAAAGCAAGTTGACATGTATTTAATTAGTTTGACGTATTCAACTAGGTTGATGTATATAGATTGATGTTTTTAGCTAGATGAAATGTATTTTAATAATTTAATATGAGTAAAATTAAGTTCACGTGTACTTAATTAGTTTTAAGTATTCAACAAAATTGACGTGTTTTTAGTTAGATGAAATGTATTTAATTAAGTTAATATATGAAATATTAAGTTGGAAATGTATTTCATTATTTTGACGTAGTTCACTAGATTGATGAGCTTTTAGCTAGGTGAAATGTATTTAATTAAGTTAACTGACATGTAAATAAGTGTAACATTAATTGGACATGTATTTAAATTAAATTGGTTTGTTAAATTTTAGGTTGGCATGTATTTAATTAAAATAACTGATTTCTTTTTATATGTTTTGCTGTAAATAATCATATATTCATTGTTCTTCACACTCGCCGGGTGTAAGCCTAAAAGCAGTTATTAAACACATACATTTATAATTTGTAGTTAAATCAAGTGCAGCTATTGAAATAATTGAAAAGGCACGACCCGTTCTATGTTCCTTACATCGTTTTACAGCTGATTTAAATGGCTGGAAAATCCAGTTGAAATAACGAGACGTTCGAAGGTTAGAGGAAAATTTTAATGAAGGCTGTCATTAAAAATCGACAAACATCGATTTAATCGTGTCGTTTCCCTTTCTATATCCTGCTATAAGTCATGAAAACAAATTGGTATGAACACGCTAATAGAATGAGTAATTATCTTATATCCCCTCAAATGTTAAACTATAAACCAAAAGGAAGATGAAGCCATGAAGAGTCAAACAAAGTTAATAAAGTAAAGCCGGAAGTCTATAAAGTTCAACCCTTGAGGAAAGAGATATACCGAGACAACAGAAGTGATTTTAACGTTATTTCCTACCAAGCGGAGTGGCTAAGGCGATAATGCTTAGGATTCGCACTCAGGATGTCCTGGGTTCAAATCCTTGGGGCCAACCATCCAGATCTTTGTTTTTTATTCATTTCTCAAGTCGGTCCTGGTGGTATAAGTGGTAAGCATACTTGCCTTCTAAATCCAAGATCGCGGGTTCGACCCCGGCCGGGATCGATGGATTTTTTTCGGACGTAAATATCCTAAGTATGGCTCCCTTTGCAAAGGAAGTAAAGCCGTGGGTCCCGTGTCGTACATTTACGGCACGAAAAAGAACCTCAAGCCTGAAAGAGAGACCTCTGAGCAAAATTTGTAGGCCGTTTCACGTCCTGAATTGAATGGGACGCTGATGACCTGAGCTGTTAAAGAGCGTCCGTAAATAAAACAAATCACACACACATACCTTCGTTTCTCATGGTCACTTAGGTGATGGATCTTTGTTTTGCTTTCTGGAATTTTTCGCTCTACCATTTCATTTTATATTATTTCATTCCATTTTATTTTATGCAAGGATTGATAACACAAGGGCGAGGTGGGCTGGTGTCGTGAGCGGTGTGACGGTGACTTGCGCTTTGGGTATAGAATCGATCCTTCAGAGGGGCTCACATTCCTTGAAGAGAGAGAACTCCACCGGCGTAAGGTGTATATCTGAAAACAATGTAAGGGATCCGCACCGCACGGTGTCTCCTTTATCTAATCCTTCCCTCCCGAGGTACCTCTCCCTATTTGGAGCGTAGACACAAACAGCAATTGAGCAAGTACCAAAATGTCTTCCGACACTAACAATACAATTCAACATTATACTTTAATATAAATGACGCGAAAGGAACTTTCCGTATACTATTTTAATTTAAAATCGTTTAGAAAAATCTAAAACAAACCAGTGGTTTGAGTACAATATCCATGCTGCCACTTTTAGAGGGCGCAAGTAGAAATGCCAGGACAGATTTCTAAGGCGAAATTTCGCTACCATGCCGCACAGCACTCTCTCGCTTTGCCTGACACTCTCCACCATGCAACCTTTACAGTGAAATGGACAGCGGAAATTTCGTGGAAGGGAAATATTCCTCATAGCATTCGCCGAAGTGACTAGGGGAAAGCACGGGCAAGCCCAAGCTAAGGATGATCGGGATGTGCGTTGGAAGGTTGCCGCCTGGGTCACACTGGAAACTGGTTCATTGAATTTTTGCCAAACAAGCTTCTGCCTCCTCTTCATCGAAAAAGGGTATTAGATTATTTGCACTTGTAGACCGGGATAAGTAATTCGATTTGTAAGCATCAGCTGTTTCAAAAACTTAGAAATATTGCCCAATTGTAAGTTAAGTCACATTAGACTTCTGTAAAAAGCTACGCCTACTATTATTTGGTGTTTTTAAGAAGAAGAAATTTTGGGGGACTGTAAGGGAATTCGAAGGAAGGTTGCTCAACTGGAGCACAAGTATACAGAGATCGTAATCAGTGTCACGTAACAACGCGTGGCCTAACCGCATTAGAAATCATGCAAACTTGGTATCTGCAAAAGGATCTTGATGGCAGTGACGTACCATCATTAGGTCAAGAACCAAATCAATGCTAGTAACCTCGTGGCTTGGCAAAAGCACTCAACTTTAAATTGTATAAGAAGTCGACTCGAAAGACCCATCTTGCTCGCTCCCGCTTGTAAACTGTAAATATTATAAAAAGAAATTCTTAGAGAATGTGAACTATTTCTGTAACCACGACATACAGAACCATCTGCAGAAGTGTTCTAGCGGAAACATTTGGGAAGGGGACTAGTTTTCTAGAACAGAATTCATGTGCTTTTGCTTTCCATCATTGGACTTACAGCTTTTGAAGACGTCAAGGCCATGAAACTCTGTTTCCTGCTAATCGCTGCAAGTTTTCTAAGTGCCGTTCTATGTCATCTATACATCTTAAATTGGGTTGTCGGATTATTCGCTTTCTATAGATATGTTTCATAAAAAGCTCTACATGGTTCAGAATCCTCCATTCTATATGGATGTCCTACACACCTAACTATTTCTACTTTAAGGACTCTTAGAAAAGGACTCTCGGAAACTCAACTTGAGTTTAAATGCGGGACGTCTTTATAATTTGCGGACCACGTAATCCGTTTTGCTAAATCTCGGAGAGAATTGGAAAGAATGCTAGCAGGACTAAGTATAGTAAGCACTCAGGTTGGGCGATAAATGGGCCATAGCAAAACCAGAACTATGTCGAACGGTTCAGAAGGCACAAACTTCTATGCAGTGTATGTTTCGGAATGTACCTACTTAGTGATATTTGGAAAACAAAACTGAAAGAGAACGGAATACCGATCTGGGGTGGAATGGATGGAAAGTTAGAGAGTTCATCTATGTTCGTGTTTCACCACCGGTGTTTCCCTCATCTTTTCCCTTCCTCCCGGAGGTGCCTCCACTGGCAGATCCATATGGCCATCTCTTGAGCAAAGCTGCACTACCGAAATATTCTCCATTTTCTTCTCATTTGGAACTAAGGCCGGGGTCAGCCTTGGCCTGCCGCAGCGACCTCTGCATCCTCTACCTCCGACTTACAACTTCATTGGTAGAGGGCAGTACTGCAAGAAGAGCATGTGATCAGCCTATCACGCGACTTTCGTGATCGAAGAACACCTCCTCTCCATCAGACAGCTTCCTTGAGAGAGACTGTACTCACGAGACTGAGTGCACCCCGTTCCAAAATTTTATAAATTGGAAATATTTCTAAGCAGGTACGCGGGCCTCCTTCTAAGCAGGTACGCGGGCCTCCCGGACAGCAGTCAGCAACCGCAACCAATAAATCAACACATTCATTATATTGTTGTAACATGGCTCTCTTTATATCGTCTTGGAACTCTTAAATGCTTTGGAAGATTGTAAGCATATTTTGTACCCTTGAGGGCTAAATTTTCTATCTCTTCCAATATTTATCTTTTAATAACATATTCGATCTTACTTGATGCTTACCTAAAGACTGCACTTTTGCTTCTACAACCGAAATAACTTACAACAATCAAAGATAAGTATTTTTTTAAGAAAATTGGAATAAGCTTCTTGTTTTGTCAGTATTACATTAGGGCACACAGAAAGTACTTTTAATGTGCAACCCAGTTTTCTTTCAGCAATAGAGACAAAGTTAAATGATAAATGTAGTTTTATTAATCATTGAGCTAAGGGAAATTAACATATTTCTATTCTGTGCATTGAAAATATACAGAATTAAAAACATGCTCGTTCATTTATTTACCAAGACATGTATAAAACTAGGGATGTTATTTGTTGTACATTTAATTTGCTAAAGATAGAACTGAGGAACTGTGTAACCGCAAGTCGCGTGATGCTAACGTTGGATCGGTGTTTTATTTTCATTTTATTCGTTTCTATTAAGATTCGGATCTTACTCCCCTTCTATATAGGTTACGTATACTAAAGAAGAAAAACTTTAAATCCCCAATAAATAAATTCAGAGCAGCATCTCAAACGAATGGGACGACTTCCTTCCTTATGATACACCCACTGAGAGATATTTACATAAATTTTGCAGGTGATGCTTTTAAAGAAGAAATCAAATATTCCAACCGCTTGTTAAGATTTACATATCTCAAACTACTTGTTTTCCTGTTTAAGGAAAATGCTGGTGCATAAGTGGATAAAGAATGAGAAGAAACAAAATGTAAAGTTCTTTTTATGTCAAGAGAAAAAAGGTGGATTTTGTTGTGAGGTAATTGTAAGCAAATGCTTTCTAATGCATTGCAGCTAGAAAAGGGTATTATTGCCAAAATACAGGGGGATATGACGTTTCGGTCCCATTTTATGAAATAATGGATTGTCAAAAATAAAAAGTATGACAGGCAGATGTTACATATACTTTTTATCTTAATTCAATCTTAATGCAGCCCGAAATATGTTTGTAAATATGTCGTCTGAAATCAATGCACATGCTTCTCGAGCGCATTCTTCATATCCTGGTACTTTGGTTTTACATGCTGGTGTCTTGATTAAATCCAGTGAATGTGATGGCACTGCTCGAAGTGAACCTCTGCCTAATGGCCTTCGAGCAAAATTTGTCGGTCGTTTCACGCCTTGATTTGAATGGGACGCTGATAGCCTGAGACGTTAAAGAGCGTCCGAAAATAAATCTAATCAAAAAATAATAAATAACCGGTTGAGGTATTCTCTCACACCCTACACAAAATGAGGCGATGGTTATCATTCTGAAAGACAACTGCGTCCATAATGCCATCCAGAATTTCCAAGTAAACTCCTGCTGCACCTCTGCACAAGTCAAAATGCGCAATCGAGCGATGCAATAGCTACTCTTTCTTTATAAAGAGCGTTTGTAGATGTAGTAGGAAATAAAATATAGAAATAAAAACGTAAATGAAAGGTACACATTTGAAAAAAGAAAGAAAGAAAAAAATAGAGTCATTCCCAGACTGTGTCGCTCGGAGAAATTCGGGGACGCTCGTAAACGCTGTATTCACAACGCGCATGCAGCGACTGATACACTGCAGTGGGCGCCTTGCCTGTAAACGTAATGGTCACAATCATACGCATCTGGAAACAGAACGTTAGAGTAGAGTAGCGGTAGCCGAGTGGTTGAGAAGGCGTTGCTCTTCTGTGTAAGCCTGTGTTCAAATTTCACACATTTATTATTATTATTATTATTATTATTATTATTATTATTATTATTATTATTATTATTATTATTAATGGTTACATAAGTGTATGAGTAGAACATCATGTTGCCTTAATATCATTTGCTTAATGTATCATTTGAGTTTTATGACATTGTCTATGCACACAAAAAACTATTTTTTTTACAAATATCTTTAAAAAATTGGTCGGATTGGATGGTCTTTTTCGGATGTAAAAACCTGAGCATGGCTTCCTTCAGAAGGGAAGCAAAACCCTGGGTTCCGTGTCGTAGATTTACGGTAGGAAAAGAACCTAACGCCTGAAAGAAGAGGCCTCTGAGCAAAACTTATCGGAAGTTTCACGCCGTGAATAGAATGAGATGCTGGTTAAATAACTAAATCAACAACCAAATAAAAACATGAACAGAAACACTTATATTCTAAAGTGAAAGCATATAGAAGAAACACAAATTAGTATCGGGTGTATGAGCCCTCAGTATGTATAACTGCCCTCAATCTTCTGCACATAAATGATATTCGATTTCTACATTAGTGTGAACGAGGGGCTAAACATCCCAGGCTTCATGAATAAGTCATAAGTCATAAGTCAATAAGCCCATAAGTCATCTGTTGTCCTTCTTCCATGTGTAGGGAATGTGTGTGCAACATATTGCTTTTAGAAAGAACTAATACTGAAGGAAACATTATAATATTCATTATAAATATTATAAATATATAATATGTTAACGTTAAAACTTGCTGTGCATAGGAAACAATATTACGAAACAAATTTGCTATAATATGTTGGTAAGGTTTATTTTAAAAAAATGTGCTTCATTCCGGAAGCGAACCTGCGCTCTTAACAACGGCATCACTGCACACTCCGCCACAGAACTCACGGGTACAGGCATACTAGATAGCGTTCTAAGTGCATTACATATAGCACAACTGCTGCAGTAGCTACATAGCCTTGCTAGTTACCTTGTGAACCGCGCTGTAACGAATTTTGATTTCAAAAGACGACACTTTTTTTTTCGATCAAAGGGGCACATATAAGTATAAACATATATACATATCTTATCCAACTTGCATTCATGTCATGTTATTTCATGAAAATGAATGGAATCCTTATGTACACCCTGTATTCACAAACCATTTTATACGGAAGAAAGAGCTGGAGTTGTTTGTTTACTTGTAGGTTTTCCTCTGTGATATGGTTTGCAATAAGCATATTTGCATGAGACTACATGTAAATTCTTAATTTCTAGGAATTTAAATATTACACATATCAGCAATAAGTAAATTTTGCATCAAACTCTTGTGGTAACCTGAAGACATTCGCAAACTATTTTTCTCTGTTCATAATTCCTTTCCACTCCAATTGACGTATTTGCATAGACACTGATTATGAAAAATAAATTATATTCATGCTATTTGACTCCGGCATTCAGAATAATTTAAATCGGGTTATCACACACATAAATATACATTGCAGGCATTTGTATTCCAGACAGGAGTCTATAAGAGATAATTTATGGTAGTCTTAATAAGTGCAACAAATCCTGCGACAATTCCAGAAGCATATGGCTATAGCTCTCAGGGCATGGTTATTATCTTTAAGAACCTGAGTTTATTTCTCTAAACACATTACATTTGTCCATTATGAAGAAATGTACTTTTTTCTAATTAATTTAAACAATTAGTTTCTGCTGAATTTCTTCCGCTGTTAAAACAACTTATTTCAACTGGTTAATGAACCGGTCCTAATGCCTACTCCAGCGACAGCCGCTCTTTATGAACAATAAGCTGTAACTAATATTTATTTAATTCAATTACTTTTTAACTGCGGTCCTATAAACGAAACAATAGAAATATTTGAAGCACTCTCTTATAACTATGTATGTTGAGCAGCCCGCATCGCTATAAGAGCTAAGGTACTCTAGGTGACCTGCCTGGAGACCTCTGCACTCCCAGAATGAAGCTCTGACGTCATCAGATGACTCATAACTGCAAGCGCTGATAGAACAAGAAGCTCTTATGGGTCGGTGTGAAGTGAGAAGGTTAAGATTTGTGCTCGTGGTCAAGTTTTATGTTGTGCGTGTTATAGTTTGGTGAACAAAATGGAAAACCTGTTAAAGATGTTTTTTGTTAGAATTCTGAAGGAAAATTTGGAAAAAATGCATTTGGTTAGTCCTATTCAAAATTTAAATTTAACACAAAGGGCTGTAAGTATAGAAAAGTGAATTTCGTATATGAGAAGATTTAATAGAATTGTTTACGAAAATAGTTGAGAGTGCGGATATGAAATTCCAAATGCCCTCTTCAGTTTTCCGTGCGGACTTTTTGTAGACTGTGACGTTTGCAATAAAGGGGATGTGATGGATCTTACACAACTTAACATATTAATTAAAAATACGCAGGAAAAGAAAAACATTCCGATAATGTTTTGGATCTCGGTGCTTTATATATATGGATTTCATTTTTCGGCAATGACTGTTATATTTACAATATCTTCTGTTTATTAGTTTGATTTCTCTTTACTTCTTTAGTTAGTTGTTTAAAAAATAATGCGGCTCACATCTGATTTCTTTACACAATTTGCCACCGGTATTCACTCAACTTTGAGGAAACATGCCTTCTCCTTAGAGAATAGGTGACATAAAGGTTGAAAATCAGACATTGCTGAAACGGCAACAACGGCAACAAATGCTTTGAACCCCTAGGCATTTTCATCACTTTCTTTTACTCTAAGGTTTGCACATTTGTTACATTTTTGTAAGTGTGCTACTTTTGTTCTTTCTAGCTCTTTCAGTTTCTTGAAATTGAAATATATTTTCTTTAACAGAATATTAAGCTTGATTAGATGTTTAGCATTTAAAATGTTCTTATAAACGCCTGCTGCACAACATGCATCTGTGTAACTAAATTGATAACGAGGTTGGTTAAAAGAAACATTCGATCATAATTCCATGTCAAAGAAGTTGGTAGCTTTCACTAGCAGATACCTTGAGAGACGCCTCCGATATGGCTTGTAATGCTTTTCTTATACCTCGTTGCATGGTATGTAACAGTATTGTAAGTGTGTTACGATAAATGAGATTGCTGACTTTTAAAAGTTATGCACGTTTTCCAAGATATATCACAATATGAAGAAGCTTATGCTGATATTGTACTCATGCTATGACTGGTATAAAATAGTCGAGAATCCATAGTTGATAATCCGCATCAGGATGGATATTGACGTCAACTGAAGGTGTTCGCGTGGCCAAAGATAATGCAATCATTTATGAGAATATACACATTACTTTTTGAGAAATTGCCAAAAAGTATGAGATCTGTCATGAAATGTTGATTGCAGCTTTGCTGTTAACAGAAGAACAGAAAGACAACCACCTCAAGATATGCCAATCAAATTTCTTGAATCGGACAAATGAGAATTAAAGTTTACTCATGACTAGACGCGGGTCTATGATCATGATGTTGGAACACAGTGGGTTGGGAAATCTCCACCAGGACCCAAAAATCATCATCAGGGTCAAAGTGTTGCTGACATATTTATTTACAAAATCAAAATGCACAATGAAAGACAAAGATTTGACTATTGCAGATATAAAATTAAAGTGGCAGAGTTTCGCACATTTGTGTGTTAGGGCTGTTTTCAGAAGCTGAAACGTCCTGGGGAGAGGTGTATCAATAGGAAGTAAGTTGTATGTAACCTCAAACTATTAAAAAAAAAAAAAATGTAAGATGTGTTTTGAACAGATCGCAGGTATCAGTCAACACAAGGTTGGTATGCTATAGTAAAGAAGTCAATGATGGCTCGTTAAAATGTGTCGCCAGTGAACAATCGCTCATCGAATGCACAATCTTTAGGTGCGTTAGAGGGAGAGAGAACGCTGTTGACGAACAAGTAGCAGGTGTCTTGCGGCAAGACAGACAACTACCAACTGCTTGGTCTCCTGACAGTGTTTACTCTGGCGTTTACAGGAACCTAGTGTAACAGCCACTATCATTTTTCATTGCTGTGTCACACACCCTGCTTGTTCTAACACGCTGGAAGGTTTCCCATCACGTGGAATTGATTAACCAGAGCAACATTTCCTATCTTAGATCCTTGCACTTCTCAAGTAATTGTTCCAACACGTAGAGGAATTCCTACTCTTTATTATAAACACCGCAAAGAAACATTGCCTCTCATTAATTTCAAAGCTTGTACTCGTTTACTTGAAATCAACATTTAAATAAACTGTGATTCATTATTACGCAAAAGATTAAACAAAGAGTATATAATTTTAAAATGTAATTCTACGCTTTGTTGTTTTGGTAAATATGAAGTTTTGTGTTAGAGAATTATACACTATGGAAACCTGGAACTCTATGTTTCATTGACTCAATAAAATTTACATATTAGCATTCGAATGTTATACTTAAAGCGGTTACATGATTTTTATGACTCCAATGGTGGAAATGCCACTTAAAAAACACGTTGAGAAAGTAGATTTGCAATACGATTTTCCCGCCACGTATATACTGGTGACAACAGAGATTTTTCACAACTAGAACTGCCTCGCAAAACTGCAATAAATTCATTCGTAATACCAATAAAGGATATAGATTTGAAAATGCAAAAGAAAAGTGTGCAGAACTGGTAAAATTGAACAAGGGGACTGTGTCTGTTGCTACAGTAAAAAGAAAGTTTAGAATCTGATCTGAAGAGGCTGTGGCATTAGGGAAACCACTGCTAAAGCCTATCAACATAAAGAAGAAATTCAAATGTTTACCTGTTGATTGTTCTTGAGTACTTTTCACAGATGAGTGATTTAGTATCAGGAGGAGAATACCCGCCACGGATGGCCGAGGTCGTTAAGGCGCGGACTCGTGAGCGGGAGGTCTGGGGTTCGAATCCCATCAGGACCGTCCTCCCTGATTGGGGGTTTTTTTCCAGTTTTCCTCAGTTCTCATAACTGGCAAATGCCGGGGAGGTACCTTAAACTTAGGCCTAGAACGTTTCCTTCCTTAAAAATAAATCCTTTCCCAATTTATCATTTCATCGCATGTATCATTAGTGTCCACCGCCTGTGGTGCCTCATTAATATGGGCGTTAAACTATACTCAGAAAAAAAAAGAGGAGAATATACAACAGTTAAACTGTTTAAATTGGTGGTCTATTACAGTTTTTGAATAATATTATAAACGTCAGGGAAACATGAAACATAACATTCGTTGTCTGGATTGCATCTAGCAGGGAAAAAACGTTACACTGCAGCAAGACAACGAAACATCGATTTGGATATTGCACGAGGTAGACCTAAAGCACGCCATTGCTGCATTCAACCTACGTCACACAGCCGGAAGCTTGCTAAGACCACATTCACCATTCGGTTACTGCCGGAACATCATGTAAACTAAATTTGCATGCTAGTGAACTATTTGGGTGCCCATTATCGTAAAAATGTGGCTTATTACATGCAACTAAAGATGGCGTACAGACATTTTTATTTTATTTGCTATCACGTGTGCGTTTCTCACTTTAGTACATTACAAAAAGCTAGCTGGTACAGCAGAAGATTGTACGCAGGTATCTATCTCATTTCCGCAATAACGGATTCATCGTACATACAACTAAAGAAGCGCTGAAATATGACTTGACTTTCTCAAAATCGGAGCTGCAACTTTATGAGACAAGTGGATAGAGTTCATTTAAAAAGCTTACATCATCTCTGGGCAATGAGGCAAAAATGTGGCAGGGTTTGAATGAGATTACCTCCAAATACTTTTAAACCAAATGCATGGAGTTTACTAGACAGTTATTAAAGCCAAAGTGACAAATTGATGAAAAGAAACTTAATTTTGTACCTTGTAAATATTTTATCTCCATCACCTAATAAACACATTTCGGGGCTGATGTATTCACTTGCTTCCTAGTAGTGATAACCATACTCGTTATTGGTAACCATAGTGGTAACCATTGCCTCGTACATGCAAGATCGCAGGTTGAATGGATGGATTTTTTTCGGTTGTAAAACTCCTAAGTTTGGCTTCCTTCGGAAGGGAAGAAAAGCCGTGAGTCCAGTGTCGCACATTTACGGCACGTAAAAGAACATTAAGCCTGAAAGAAGAGGCCTCTGATCAAAATTTATCGGTCGTTTCACGCCCTGATTTTAATGGGACGATAGCAACCTGAAATGTTACAGAGCATCCGAAATAAACCAAATAAATAAAAAAAAGTTTTGTGTTCCTCATTACAGAACCAAGAAGTTATACAGCAGTAGTGTATGCAACGGTATGGTTACTCCTGTTGAATTTGAGACCGGAAACTTTTGACGTTCAGCCTGATGAAATTTGGTTCTTAAGGAATAACATCCTACACGTAACGAACATTATAATAAAAACAGAATTTCAATCATTTGCTGCAACATATTGTAAGACATGCGTACTTACTGTTGACAAGAATAGTAACGGACATTGAGTCCGAATGAGCTTTTAAACCAATTTCACTGTTAATTACAAAGTTGGAGTCATCCCTTTAATTAACAGAACGCAAGAGTTGATGTATTACATATTAGGTCTCACAAATAATAAATAAACAAGTTTAATTCCCTTTGAAACCGTCTGTATTATTTAATCAACTCTTGGAATTATACCAGAACGAATGTTCCTTGCTCATCTAGTGTTTTCGGAGGCTTTGACCTTTCTTCATTTGTCTCATTCTTGGAAACCTACTGGCCCCTTCCTCTCGTGCTTCAGTTTCTAACAGAAAGCTTCATTATCTTTCAAATCTCACTTTAACAGCTTCCACTTATGCGAGACGCTACCGACAATACTTCATTCATTTGTTTGCGACTGCACAAAGTTACTGGCCTTTGCGAGAAAGTCGAGTGGTGGTAAATATGTTATCAACGAGTTAAGAGTTCCAAGTACGAACTGTTATAATGAGCAAAAGAACACAAAGAGAGTGTTTAACAAGTTATGAGATATTACGCAGTCTTCAACTGCTGAAAGAAACTGTTGGGAATATTTAGACGAAGTATTCCAGATTATAGAGCCACCAATACGACAACAGTTTCTCTAAGTGTTGATTCTATACCCAAGATCGCGGATTCAAACCCGGCCAGGGTCGATAGATTTTTAGGGGCATAAAAATCCTAAGTATGGCTTCCTTCGAAAGGGAAGTACAGCCATGGGGTCCCATGTCGTACATTTACGGCACGAAAAAGAACCTCAAGCCTGAAAGAAGAGGCCTCTGAGCAAAATTTGTCGGCCGTTTCACGCCATGAATAGAATGGGACGCTGATGGCCTGAGATGTTAAAGAGCGTCCGTAAATAAAACCAATCAAAAGTAAGTGTTGATTGGTATCTAGAGGTATCTGAGGTAGCCAAAGTGAATTCATACATAATAATGAAAAACAAAGGAATGTGGGTTGAATGACTGCAACACTAGTAAGCTTTGTATAATTCCGCTATGTGCTAGGCAGTTAGTTCACTTTGCTGCTAAACGTGTTGGCATATGCTATTCTTCGGAAGAATTTGCAATCATTTGGAATTCTGCTGACCACTGTAGGATATAAAGCCGCAATGCTCAAGTCCAGAAGCAAGGTAATAGCCTCCAGCACGTCGGTACCGATGTTTTCAATTGGCCTGTTAATGGGTAACTAAATGAGATGAAATAGAGACGAAAAATCGCACTTCGCTTACTTTCCAAGCGATTTGCAAGCAAGCCAACCAGATAATAGACTCTCTGTTATCATAAACATGTAGGTGCTAGCTAGGAACGATCATTTGTTATAATATCCTCACGCCACATTAGCTTCTAATTGAGTAGTGGCTCATATTTTTAACCATCTTTGTGATTTATTAATTCTTTTTTTCTTAAGAGATTTATGTGCAAGCGCAGGTGTGTTTTATCTTCTGCTGGAGTGAGTTCGTGTATTATTGTGAACTGTCCAACTCTATAAACAATTTTACAAATCTGAATGTGAACAACTCCAGTTGTAATGCTAACTTAATATCACCTGGGGGTACAAGATCTTTTGTATTCGGCTCTTAGCTTAACGCGGAAATAGTACAGAAAGATGCGTTTTGTTTTCACTAATTTGCTGGTAATAAATTCTTCTATCTTGCTCTGTGTCGTAAATCAAGCCAAAAAAAAAGGTTTAACGATTCATCACGTAAAGTGAATGTAAGCGAATAAAGTTTCACAGCCCTGAACAACACCAATCAATGTACAGATGTACTTTAGCTTCACACATCAAAATGCTAACTGAGCGTAGAACCTGTCGAAGAGAAATTATATCAATTGCTATAGGACATTGCTGGAAATTTCTCTAAAAACTCAAACTCTGATATCTTTAAAGTTAGGTACTGAACAAAGCCTGCGTTTATTTTCAGCTGCAAGTGGAACTTCTTGCAATTTCCGAGTCAAAACAGACACTGTATAGAATAATGGCTCAAGCCCTGGCTATGAAGAGAAACAAATTTACCCTGCCATTTATTCGCTCTTCAGATATATTTCAGCAGGAAACAAAGCCCCGTGTGGGATGTGGCTAACGTTACCAACATTTATCATCCTATATTGGGTTCCATTTCTTACCTTCTATTGCCTGTTAGGACAGTGAGAGATATTTTTCTTCGTAGTAGCCAACCACTACGTTGACTGTTTGCAAATATCCTGTGATAAAAGATCATGTACAAGCCAAGCAAAAACAAGTTCTTTCTTGTTTACCTTATGCTACACTGGATGCATAACACTCCGGCGATTGGGCTCTATCAGCATCTCGTAAGCTGCCAGAACTTCGGTCTCGTTACGATTTTGTTTCCTGCAAGCACTGATTTTATATAGCCCCATACTGCCTTTCTTATTTTTAGCATACATTTTCTTTTCCTCTGTTTTAGCTGTTTTTACATCAACTTATATATTATAAGCCCAATATGCAATACAGTCATCAAATTATCTTATGCTTATATAGTCTGTACACGTTATCTTCATTCCGGCAGCAGTTTAGATATCGATTCTCCGTGGATAGACACCGGGTTTAGAAAACTGTTCATTGATATCCTTATTTACATAATGTTTATATAAAATTATAAAAAAGCACTACAATAAATGTGCACACATCTTCGGCTTAAGAAAGAATATTTATGAAATGCTAAGCTTGCGTCGAAAACCAGACAGGTGCATAATTGGAAGAAAATGAGTTAATGTTGTGCACTTTTACTATACACTGTTGACATCGGCATTGATTTTCAGTCTAATTGCTTTTTGGTCAAAGTAGAATGCATCAAGATTGAAAAATAAAATGTTAACAGGTTTCAGCCAAAAGCAAAAGTGGCCTGTATGGAAATATTCGAGGTATTCTTTTTTTTTTTTTAATACTAAAATTTTACATATTGTTTTGAGAGCAACATATCCCTATCCTTCTTTGGAAAACCAAAAGAGATTGTCTACTATACACTTGTTCTTTAAAAGTGAGCAATATACGCCTGACTTTGCTTATTTTTTCCTCGAAAAATCATTATCCCACGTTGCTTTCTAGAACTATTTTGTAGGGGCTATTTTTCCTCTTAAGTTGTGTGAATAGGAACCGAATAGTTAAGAGTAATCTGATTGTTTACTCTGTGCTATGTAAGATTGCCGTTGTGGGAACACAAAACTGTGAGGATTTTCTAAGCAATCTAATGTTTTAAAATAGCTATTTTGTGATTACTACATTTTAATACAGTGGGTTTCATTCATATGGCGACAAACTGCTGCATAACGACTCCCTCCCTGTCTTGATACAGAGAATGCCATGCAACTGTATGGAATTTGACACATCTTTGCGTGTGTAGATGATAAAAATTAGCAAAGGCTGCAAACCATGTTCAATTTGGAAAATATACTAAGCGTTCACATACGCTGGGTTCACAATGTCGCCTTCAGTTCATGTTCAAGTTGTGCCATAAACAGAAAATGCGTTTGCTCGGACCGTGTGCTCTGATAACTAAGCGGAGAAAAGCGCGTGTCTAATGATAATAATAAGTACGTAGGTACGACTCTTCGTTATGCTCAAACTTTTTATTTGTTAGCTCTCGGAAATAGAATTATTGTTTAATATAGTTATCCAAATTACTTTCATTTAATTATTTATTTTGAAAACAAAGATCCCCCCCCCCTTTGTGAATGCAGGTGCCTTAAAATTAAATATGTCTTTTCAACTGGGAACTGTATTATCATGTGTATATTAAACAGCATTTTATTTGTAAAAGCAACAAATAAATCATTCGCACATGGGTAGGATTTGAACTTGGGTATCTCTCATTGCTAGATACCTGTTTTACCGCTCGACTATTAGCGGATGCCTTACATAGGGGACTCAATGTGACTGGTGATGAGAGAGTAAGGTTAAGGCTGTAAGACATGCCGTTCAACGAAAGATGAGCCGATTAGAACTTTGACAAGAATCTGCTTGAAGAATCTGTTAATTTATTTTGTGTTAGGGCTTACAATATGAGTTTAAACCAATGTGTTGTTACAGGCCTAAGACGATTAATATTGTCTGAATTGACTACAGTAATAATTGTTTACAATAACAATAGCTTTCATTATTATGAAACATCTTACAAAAATGGGAATAATAACAATAATAAGACTAGGCAGAGTATGTTTAATTGACACATCACTTATGTTATATATAAATACATTTCTATTACATATTTTTATTAATTTTAAAAATGAACATGTTCAAATCGATTCCAACCAATGGTAAACAAGTCCAACTCTGCCAATTAAAACTTAACATTGTGCACATATTTTTTACAATAGCTCAAGAGAATTCTGTGTAAAACAAAATGTGGTTCAATTTATTAACGTGTATGTGTCACGTCATTATGTTCAAAACATGTTATATGTATATATCAATATGTCGAGCAGTTTTATTATTTTTTTACATTTCCTGTAAAATTAATGGAATTGAGTGGTTTGGAATGCAGTCCCTCAAATAATGTCTTCCAGGTTTAATTTCGAAAACGTGAATTTTCTGTTAGTTAACACTACACCGCGATACTTCATAATTTACAAATCCGGAAATTGACCGTTTGCATGTGGATAACCTCAATTTTATTTAAAACGTACAACAAACGACGTTCTTTGGAAATAATGTTCTGTTTCCGTTACGAGTCGGAAGCAAAGCTTTCACAAGGATTTTTGCAATGTTAATTGCCACTGGATTCAATAATTAAATAGCTACCTCTCCCCTTTCGTTTCCTCAGGTAGAGATGCAGAAGCACTAAATTCCACTGCATGGACAGATGTGGGGGGGGGGGAATCAGAAAGGAAGTGAAAAACGGAGAAAGAGAAGCAAGAGGGGTACTCTCTAATTTGAGGGGTTTAAAATTCCAAAGAGTTGCCGTAATTTACGGAAGGGAGGGAATTTCGTGCCCAGACTTCCAGAGCTACACGCTGTTCATATTCTGAATGTCGATGGAGCTGAGGACTCAGGGAAGCTTTGTACCTTAATTTCCTTAGATTTACACAATACTGTTCCTCGTTAGTAGCGTTCGGAAATATTTCTAGCGGTGCTAACTTAAGTCGTTAGTTCGAGACTAAGCATATATCACAGACCAAATAAGTCTTGGATAGAAGCTAGAAGGGCTAAGAGGCCGTAAACTGAATGCTATTCTGAACTTACAAAGTTTGTCCACGTTAAAAAAATAAATAGCAAAGTTTCGACTAGGCATCTTATTTTTGACAAATGAAGGATTAAAATGTTGAGGTTTCAATCGCAATTCTGCAAAACAATGTGTAGATATTTGTCATTAAGTTTCTCAAAAAAATGTTTTTACACAAGATACAAATTTCCTACATTGCTGCGTGTAAATTTAAAATGTGCATAGTTTTGCAATTTGCTACCATCACTTAATGTCAATTTACAGAGAGGGGTGATAAAGACAGTAACGCTGGAGTTTTTTTCAACTCTCATTATGGCCTTAGGCTTTTTCGTGTTTACCCTGATCGCTTATGCAAATGCTAGGGTAGATCTTTCATTTTCACGAATTTTCCGCTTTCTCATTTCATTCCGATGATTCTGATTGCAGAGTCGAAAGTCCCAGAGGTGAGCAGATGCTGTGTGCGGTGTAGCGGTGATTTGCACTTTGAAAAGGTTTCTGCCCCACAAACTAGTTTTGAAACAGATCTTCTTAAGGGTTCGATTTCCAGAGTCTCAGTGTTCTATCTGGAAACAATCTTAGAAATATTGTCTACGTTCATATCTCACAGTCCGTAATTCTGGCCGCCCTGTGTGTCCCTCACCGCACCCCTTCCTCCCGGAGTTGCTCCCATGAGGGTGTAGGCACAGTCTTGAGTAAGGCAAGTACAGAAAATTCTTTTTCTGCCCCTGCCGATTCAGATACGGCACAGAATAAAATTGTTGAAGCAATTGAACGGTAAAAATCTCTTCATCTGTTGCGCATTTAGGGCACTTCAATGCTATTTTTCCCTGGAAATCGCTGCACTATAATTCCATAATAGACAATAGAAAACTATAAATTAAAGATTATTTCTGCAATTAATAAGGCTTATTAAAACATAATCTGTAGAAATAATTACATTCACCTTAGGTTAAATACACAATAAACTGACAAAAAGACCACTTTTTAGATATCTACAAAGAACGTAAACTAATTAATAGATCCCAGAACGAAATATAAAAACTTTTGAACCTTATCTTCATCTAAGGAAAAAACAAGAAGTTAACAGAGACCATTATTGATTTTGTAACAAGGCAAAACATATTTGCTTTGTCAACACACTACCGTAAATATATTTTTAAAGTAAGCACCCTCTAACATGTACATAGAACGTCGATAAAGCTGAATAGCAATACCTAAAACCTCACTCTTTTATTATTATTATTATTATTATTATTATTATTATTATTATTATTATTATTATTAGTTAATTAAATTTCCTAGTATATCGTATTTGAAGACAAATGTGTACTGTTGACCTCCTTCGGAATTAAGACTTACACCCCATTAGTATTACAAGACAATGGCCGGGTCAAGTCGCCTGTAGAGCTAATTTTCTCTATACGTACACACGGAGGGACTCGCTGACTGGGTCAGCAAAATGTCAAGGCGCCTCGAAATTATCACAAACACAGAAAGACGCTGACACACACAAACATAGAGATGCAATGAAGATGAAAGATGAAATAGAAAGTGCATCCATGTCAGAGAAATACTAGCCCTATCGAAAAGTGGACTGAGCAAAACCACGGAAATCCCATTATGTTGATCGACCGCAGGATTTGAACCAGAGACCTTCAGAATACGAGTCCCAAGCATTACTGCCTCAGTCAATAGAGACAATTACTATAAAAAGTTTAAGCACAGAAAAATAAAAAATCCTTAACCATTTGATAAGAAAGAATTCACAGAGGTCTGCTCCCTGTTGCAGGTAATTTTAACAACGAAATACAGCAGTTAATATGGTTATTGTTTGCATGTTCTTTCATTAGGCAAACGAAGAAAAATTAAATTATAATTTACTAAAGCTAGATCACGGAACTATATTTGTTTCAGGTTTAACCATAGTTTAACAGTAGGAAATACTTTACTTAGAACAACTGAAGTTAAACGTGTTGTGCCTTTAGAAATCACGGACCATAACAACATCGTTATAAATATTTTCAAATGTTTTACAGAGATCCAGTATCAAGCATGCTCAGGGTTCATGTTCAACGAGAGTCGTAATTATAAAGCAGGCCTTATTCCTTACAACTTTCGGCCGTTCTTCAGTTTTTTTTTTTTTTTGTTTTTGTTTTTGTTTTTTTTTTTTTTTTGTTTTTTTTTTTTTTGAATACTTGGTCCATGGGAATGTTGAAAATGTTGAATATTTGATTTTGCCTGTTTGTTTCGCTTGCAGTTGATGTCTCTCAAAGTGTTTATATTGTCATACTTTGTAATCTGAGGAACTCTGCCGACAGTTCAGCTGTACCATAATTGCGAGTAGTTTTACTGTGTGATATTTTTAGCAAGATGTAAAAATTCGTTCATTCTTTCGCGCTATTGACGAAGAAAAGTTTCTTGGCGATATATTTAATGGGTCGGGAAACGAACGATCTTATGAAAAATCATTATGTAAGTCTATATAGAGTGTTAAGAAATGTGTAGAAGTGAGTTATTGTAATGTACAGTGAATTAGAAAGGGAGTCGAAAAATAGGCTGCTGAAGAATAGCAACAAATGGCCTCGGATGCTTTGTTGTGGTGCAGCAGACGTTAACTTCAAAGCTACAAATGTGTTTATATATGTTGAATAAGACCGAAAACACAATACTTACCTTAAACAAATATTTTATTCTGTCAAATGCACAACTTTACTTCGGGGAAACACTTGCCGTAATACGTAAATGTTAAAATGAGCCTCCTAATGCTCCATAAGCCAGGCAGCTCTTCGTGTATGAAACTATGAGCCCATATCATTCCCCCCAAACAACATACAATCCAATACAGTAAATACTAATACTTAATTTAATTAATTGAAGCTAAGTACAGTAATCGTTCATAAACTGATTGTAGTTCTCAAAACGCCTTATACTGCCAAGAAAAAAATGTACATTGAGTGACAATGCGTGTTAGATTCACGTACAGTCTGTATATGATTGCGCATCTGCCAATGATATTGGTTAACATTTGACTATCAGCATACGTCACATCGCAACGTAGCTACGATGTTCATCATATCGATGCCTATAATCCATATTTAAGCGTCTGAGATCATTCGTTCTCACTGTTGAAATATTAAGCGCTAAGCCATCCTTTTACTACCAAATTCTTTGTATGTATTTTTCCGCATCCTGTAGAAATTGCCTATTCAGTACACAGTTCTAAATTAACGCATTCACTTTCCCAAATTTTCCAGTGTGGCTCAATTTTCAGAGTGCCACTAGTTCTTTAAATAATCAGTGGAATAATATAAATCCCAGCAGCGGTCTTTAAAGCCCCCATTTTGGAGGACATTTCTTGACTTTCGTTTCATGTACATTGGAATGAGTTCTTAAGGATACAAAATGTTTTTACATTTTCTGTACGTAACACCTTTGCTATTGCAATCTATGTACCTTCTGGCTGCTGCAGAGAGAAACGTAATATGCATGTAAGTTAATTTACAGCCACCCTTAGTTTAAAACCCAACAAAAATGTTCTTAAAAACAGAATGTACTTTGTAAATTGATTTTCTTTCGTTGTAACTCAAGTGCCTTTGCTTTATTCGTAATTTAATATTTTATCAGTTTTTCCATCTCTATAAGAGCCTACAGTCAATAGCAGATTGTTTTAAGGCTATCTTCGTATTTCCTCTTTTCTGTCATAATTAATGTTGAAAGAAAAATGGAATGTTTTTCTTTCTATTTTCAAGCTTACCATAAACTGGTGCAGCGTCTAAAAGCAATGAAGATTTTTTTTTCCAACAGATGCACAACTGAACTAATATTGCTGATTAAAGTTTTTCTACTTATCAGAAGTTTGTGTCAGTATAGAAATTATAGCATAATTCATATAACAAAACCTTACAAATCAACACAACAAAATACTTTTATGAAATTAGTAACGTTATCACTTATGTTATGTTTTTCGTTTTTAAAATGTAAATTAGGTTGGTCGTTAAAACTCAGGCAATTAGTTGAGCTAGGGCACCTTCGGTAAAGAACAAAAAGCACTTCACAATCATCTCGATGTTAGAAATATTTAAACTTTTACAAGCACATGCTAATTTTTAGTTAAATAAATATTTTAAACAATAATTAAACGTTTGTCTCTCACTTCATATAAGTTCTGGATGTTTTGTATTACACATGCAGAGGTAGAGAAGTGTTGATCTCTCACCAGTTGTTGGTTGTAGCACGTTCAGTGTCTATATGCAACAAAAAATAAACTTTTTCCTTAGCAATTTGTTAAATTAAATCATCTAAATCTACAACATTTATCCTTTAAGAAAGGGGTTGCTGCAACTATCCACTGTCATCGTCCACATAATCTGGCAGTTATGTAAAATGCATTTATCATTAATGGGTATGGGTATGGGTATGGGTATGGGTATGGGTTTCAGTTCTTCCAAGGTGTGTGAGTTTGCTTTGGGCTGAATCGTAACTGGGAAATGGATTTTTTTAGGTAAATAAACGTTATTTTTATCTTCGATTACATGCCTGCAATTATGTTTAAAATTTTGGACATGGTATCATTATCAAAAATACGAAATCCTGTTTCAAATAAAAGTACTCATTTTCAGAATAAAACAATATAGTTAAATATGATAATTCGGTTAATACATATTTTTATATTTATATTCAAGATATTTCACATTATTGCATTTTTATTTTATGCCTACGTGAATGGGTGAAAAAACTGCACATATTATGTAAAGTGCGGGACAAACGTTAATAAGCTCCGCCCATGCCACAGAGTTCCGAATGTCTATTGTTATCGCTTTCGTCTAAACAGTAACACACTACCACGAAATACCTGGATATTCTCCAGCGTTGTCAGTGTTACTTTTCGAACATCAAAGAATGAGCAGACATTATGGATATTTCTTATATTATGAAGAATATCTAAGGGTACCTTATTTAATAAATATAGAATAAACGAATAAAAAAATTACTGTTACTTCGGCACCCGATCTCCGTTAACACTAAACAGTAGTAAAAGAGATTGCAGAAACGTGACAACGTTGTTTTCTTAGATAATTCTGATTCACCTCAAGCATATCATATGAAAGTATAATAAACAAGGCAACTGTATGGCTGTAATCTAGCTCCAGGAGAAAAGGACTATCAAGGCTTGTTCCTTCTATTACAGGAAGCTCAGGAAGAAAAATTGGCAAGGTTTGCTTTATACTCTTACAGTAATTTTACTGGACTTTTACTTGAGTCCTCTTTCTCCTAGTTCATTTTTTTTTTTTCTTCTTCTTCTTTCAGTTCAGAATTTTGTGGTCGCGTTGCGTTTACGATCTTGTTAGAATGGCGAAAGCAAATTTAGCGTTAAGGTACAGGTTGCGACGATATGTTTACAGAATTCTAAGACATTCGGTACGGATGGAAAGTGTTGTATACTGCTAGTCTTGTGGAGAGTCCGTAATGTTGATCAACACTGCGTTTATACGACAATAAACATATTACTGCGGCACTTCGGTGCACGTGCTTTTAAGTGAAATAGAATCCCCCCGTTCAAACTCAGGATTTTCAGAATATAGTATATTTCAACAATATATGTGCAGGACTTTTATTTCGCGGATATTTAAGTGAACAATCCAGAGGATATATATATATATATATATATATATATATATATATATATATATCGTGAAAAAATGATGATTCGACTTTAAGGAACACAACCCTGCAAAGTGCAAAAATTTTATTTGGATTGGTAGGGACAAAAGAGGGACTTCAGTGATTCAATAATGTTCAAAGGTTGATCGTTTGTGCCATCGCAATGTGGAGTACTTCTGAATGGAAAGAATGAGGTGAACAAGGCACCGTGGTTAGATCCAGCAGCGGTGAGGCAGAGACATAGACGGGTCCCTAACGATTTCTAAAGTGCAAATTACCGTCACATCGCACACACCAACCCACTTCGCCTGGCTACAGAACTAATGAAGAGGTGAAATGGGGGAACGAAAAATCGTAAAATGAAATATCTATTCCAGCATAAGCGATCAGCATGAAACCGACATATGATAAAACCAAAGATCAGGATGGTCGTTCCCAAGGGATTTGTGAGTAGAGCGAGGGCAAAATATAACGGCATCACAATAACCTACCTACCTACCTACCTACCTACCTACCTACCTACCTACCTACCTATTTGCTCTTATCTTTAGTATATATTGTTACTAGTGGCGTTCTTGGTTAGTTATCGATTTTCAGAGAGAGCCATACTACTATTGACCGCTCTAGCGGCTCATTCATTTTGCGAAAGCACTAATAATTCGGGAACGTCCAATGTGAATAATGGAAATCAAATATATAATTGAATGAACTCACTTATGCATAAACACACTTACTGTTCACCTTGGAAAAGTGTCCATGATCATGGCTGTCCGCACACGAGTGTCGTGTGATATTTATTCGTTGAGAATTCTTGATTGTATATCTAGCAGTTCCCGTTTCCCGAAATGCCAACTAGATAAATTCCGTTAAAATCTTAAGCCGATACTTCGAGAAAAATGCTTGTTGTGCATTAAAAAACATAACTATACTGAGCCATTGCACCTCTACAATTACGTCCTTCGAAACTTATGAACCTTCTTCTTCTTCCTCCTTTGCCTTTAGGACTTGCCCGACAGTCGTCTAGCTCATTATCGCTGAACTAACACAGAGAACACAAACACCGAGGGACTCCCTGAATGAATGATCAGTCCAATGTCAGGGCCGCCTCGAAGATATCACAAACAGAAAGACACACACTAGAGATGGAATGAAAAAATGGAAGGCGAATTCATGGCAGAAATGCTAACCCGGGATTTGCCCTTTCTGTAAATGAGCACGGTAAAGCTGATTATTACCAGTTTAGTCCTGGGGCCTCACGAGAATGAGTTCAAAGGTTATCGCCTGAGTGTGACTACTAACGAACTTTCGCACACTAACTAGACTCGTAACTTGCTAAACGCTCAGTGAGCGTGGGAGCAAATGTCACTCAAGTGCTGAACATTTTATTGTATATCTGTTTACATTAGTGGTTTTTCCTCTGCATCTGAAATGAAAGCGAGTCTGACTTTGATACTTTATGACACAATAAGTAATTTACGTACTTACAGCCTAACAAATATTTATTGTAACCATTATTTCCTAATAAAGTTTTTTTTTTTTTTTTTTTTTTTTTTTTTTTTAACTGAACTACACTTGTACACGAACTCTTGTTCACTCGGGTGGATTTATTGAGTGTGTAGTGCGAATTAATATTTGCATGAATAATTTGAATGTGAGAAAAATGGAATTTTGTTCAAAATTCAAGTCTGCCATATAAAGAGTCTCTTGTAATTATAGCAATTATCTAAATTAGTAATATTCTAAGTCTGGTTATGAATTGCATTATTAGCCTTCCTGTGTTTAATTTAACGTTGTGTGTCTTCACTATACTGACAGAGAGACAGAGAGAGTGAGAGAGAGAGGGAGAAAAGGATTATTTACTTTTATTTTGCAATTTTGTAACAATTTGTTACGATTTTTATTTCTTTCTTATTGAAATTACTTGCATTAGTTTCAGTGGGAATTCCATCTAGTCTATTGCATAAACCAATGGTTATCAAACTGTGATTCTTCCACCTTAAAAGTACAAGTACACGGAGCATTAGAGTACTGTTAACAGCGTACAAGTGTATGTATAAACTAGGCCTACATCTATTATAAACGACCTGTTCATCTCCTCAAAAACTGTGGCCGGCCTAGTATTTGCTAAGATGCCCGCTTAGAGCTAGTGTACATCCCCTCCTGGATACAGCTAACTTTGAGTATGTTATATTCTTTATTTTGCATATTGTCCAAAATTTTGTGTTTAAAAGTGTCTGCAATAGTTTATTTCTGTATTTCGTTGTGTTCAAGTAAACAAAGAAAAGCTAAAAAAATATCATTTCACGAATTTCTTTGTGAAAGTGAATTGAGAGAAAAGTGGTTGGAAGTTATTCCAAGGAGAGTATTCCTAACTCATACCAGTATTGTATTTAGAGCATTTTTTTTTTGTTTACTCATAATTAGGACAAGAAAGTTTGAAATTATAATTATGGTCTAATTAGAATATTATATTTTAATTTAGTAGATTCCAGTGGATTTGGCATCCGTCAGATCGTAGCGTAGCTTTAGTGAGCATTTTGAGAAGAATGGCTGTAGAGAAGACTGTAAAAGAAGAATAGCGAAAGTGGGTAGCATTACTTTGGTGTTTCCTAATATCCCAAAACGAAGAAGGAATATCCGGTCCTCCAAGGAAGTCACTAAAACGAATTGTAACAGCTCAGTTTGAGGTAGTTCACACAAAGAAACAACAAATAAAACATGTGGATCCGACAACTGTGCCGTAAGCTATGGCAACACAGTAAAATAATTAAATGTCTAGGTGCCGAGGTTAAAAAAGAACTGAAAATGACATCGCTGATGAAAATTAATTTCGACCAGCTCTCTTGCAAAAAAACAACAAACCTGTTCTTAAAACCGAGCAACCGTAAACTCAAAAGTAATGTACAGTAAAGATTTTGAGATAAAAAATAAAAGAATTGAGCAGAAATTACACATAATTAGTGAAAAAAAATTAAAAATTTTAATATACCAGCATTAGAAGCTGCAATGGAACATGAAGACATCAAATCTGTATTTTTAACGAACAACTGCAAGCTCTGGGGCAAATGAAACAGCTTTGGAGCGAACTTAGCATTAGATATTGCATATTAGGGCAGAGTAAATCATCATAAGCTTACGAAATGAACTGTGCTGACTCTTCCAAGCAGGTCAGCTTTGAAACGATACACTAGGGCTTGCACTAAAGAAAATACCATGAGTTTAGAACTACATAGGTTTTTTAACTGTTAAACTGTCAAACATGATTTATGGTTTACAATTCTTGGTATTTTCATTGAAATGTAATATTATAGCTGCGTTTACGTGCACTTCCTAGTGCTCGTCAGGGATTGAAGAGTAGCGCTCCAATCGGCAAATAATGGAACTGTGTGCGAACAATCAAATCTATTACTATAAAAGCAAATAATCAGGTCATATATAGACGTAGGTCTAGGTACAAACAATAAATTATGAGAAAACGCAAGATGATATAAATTTAGGTGTGGTTTTATTGAATTGAAGTAAATTATAATCAAATTGAAGGCGTTTGTTTCTTCTGGAGAGATAAGGCAGAACACTCTTTGAGCAGGTGAGCCCCACATTTGCCCGATTTATCAAAAAATACCATGAAAGTGTCGATGCTTTTCCTAACAACGTGTATAAAAAATCATTCTCTTCACTCATTTATCAAAAACAAACAGAAACGCAGAATAATTGCGACGCACAATAGACATTTCTCCTTAAGAGCACGAAATATGACGGCTTGTAGCTAAAATGCAGCAAGACTTTTCTCATTCGAAATTAAAATTAATGCGAAATATTGTGCTATCATAGTTATTACAAATAGACGAATATTGAAAAAAGTGAATTTATTTATTTTGCTTATATCTTTAAATGTGGTCAACAAATGAAGAACATCTTTAAAAAAAAAAAGATATAGGGCGCAAATTTAGGACTTAAAAGTTAAATTTTACTAGTCAGCGACAGCAAAAATTCCTTAAAGGATATCCAGTCAAGGATCCTTTGAGAACCATTGACATAGCTATTTTATATACCGGGTGTGATGATGATGATGATGATGATGATGATGATGATGATGATGAAGCAAATCTTCAGGACTGATGGGGAAGGGCAAATGTATCAATTTGAGATAGCAACTCCCAGTGCGGAAACACCTCTGTCGCAGTTATAAGCCACAGCCGATTTCTTTTCCCCTTTTTAAATGTTGTGGGAGGTATAACAATAGCGTAAGGGTAGGCAATCAGGCCAACGAGTAGGCGTACATCAAGAGGATTGGGAAAGAAATTGCATTAATGCAATGCAGATGCTGTGACTTTTAAACTTTGTAAAACAATGAAGATAGTGTGATGTGCATTTGATGTGGCTGGTCCTGATTAAGGAGTTAAGTTTAGATACCAAAATAGCCTATGTGCGGCTATAGGTTTAAGGATGGTTGGCTTTAAGCTGCCGTCAGCTGTTTACTTTACTGGGGTATTGCAGGCTCATAATGAAAATGAAAGAGGTCACGTGGAGGGGACTCAAATTGCAGTAAACAACAGGATATGTATAACATGCAACACAGTTAACTTCATGTATTTCGTGTCCGAACTTTTATCCCCAGTCCTGATGTATGAGTGATTTACAGGTGTCTGTGTTTACCAGTTGAAACGTTCACTCGATCAACCCGAGTGAATGCCGTGTACGGTTGTGGAACTTGCAGACCACAGACCTACTGCGACTAGGTTAGGTCAGGTTTATTTGATTTTAGTATGCTTTATTTTGTCATTAGCGTCCCATTCGATTCAGGGAGTGAAACGGGCTATATATTTGGCTCAGAGGCCTCTTCTTTCAAACTTGAGGATATTTAAGGTGCCGTAAATCAACGAAGAAATCGATACTTCGGATTTATTACTCTCTAAAAATTCATCGATCCTACCCGGGTTTGAGCCCGCGACCTTGGGTCTACGAGGCAAGTATTTTTACCGCTAGACCACTAGGATCACTGCTTACTGCACCGTTGTGATGCCTGCATCCGAGCAGCAGGACTTCATTTTGAACACCTGTTATACATTTTTTCGCAACTTCTCAAGATATTGCAGATGTAATAAAATTGTTAAATCTGTAAAGATTCGTACGTTTTTTATTCTACTTTCATAGGTATCATAAAACAAATTTAACGTATAACCTACGACTGAAGTGTTTCGGAACCGGGGCTCAAATGGATACATTTGCCCTTCTCCTTCGCCCCTGAAAATTTGTATTATTCATCACGGAAACGCCCGGTATATATTAGCTTATTCTTTGTAGGAGCTAATTTCTAAAATAATTTGGGTGTTGGCAAGTTTTAACTGCCATTTTTTTTTTTGTTACATATTATTTTTGGCTTCCTTAAGGCATGTAGGCACCATAAACTGTTATGGAGTACACTTTTTTATTTACAGTTTTGGTGAAGAACAAAAAAAATAAATAAATAAATTGGAGATCATGGCAAATGCCACTTAAAAACTTTCTTAGTGTTCCTTTTTTATTCGTTTGTGCCAAACAGCAAAATTATGTGTACGCAAACCTGTTTTCTGGCATTCTTCTTGCAAACTGCACACTTCCTTTGTTTTCCCAAGGACGTTCGTACGTTCGATTCTGTGTACAGTCCCGGAGGCCGTAACTTCTACTGGAGCACGTGATGCAGTCGGCTTTGGATGTGATGAACCTCCAGCCTGTTTGGATCTGGAAAAAGTGATGACTGAACAAGGAATGCTTTTGCCACCATTCTTCTAAGCTTAAGCAACGGGATTCTTTCATTAGCATAAAAGTCCAAAGCATGGGCATTTTCCACTGCGTTGGTAAGCAATGGAAAATACTTCTTCGCTTATATCCTAATTCGATATTTTTGGATATTGTAATCCATCTTGTCATCGCCTCCCATATGGTTGTTGTATTTCCTTTATTTATTTGTTTTTTATCGCTTGACTAGTGTTACTGGCTCTACTGTGTCATGATTGGTTACAGTTTGACGCAGTTATTATCCTTCCATGTAACTACCAAAACCTCGGCGTTGCTGTCAAATCTGTAATCGTAAAATCTTCTTTGGAATCAGGTGGAAGGTAGTGAAAAATTGTCAATGTATATTCTGTGAAGTTGTGGAGTTTGTAGTACGGAAAATACCTTCAGTGCCGAACAACACAAATTGAACATCACCTGAATCCTTATCTTTTCCCGTATATATCTTATAACAGTATCCAGTTTGAGAACAACACGTGACCCAGTGCTTGAATCCAAACTTCACAGGCTTTCCGCGAATAAACTGCTTGAGACAATGGTGCCCATAGTGTCGTACCATTTACTCGTCGGCTCAGGCTCTCAGATAAAACTCCGAATTTCAGGAATTTCTTATTGAGCTGGTCGATCAAGGACGAATCTTGAAAGTGTTATTCCTGTCTTTCACTGGAATGCTCCTCAGGAGTGTGTTGTCGTTCAGGTGAAAATGACATTTAATTTTCAGGTATCTGTTACGATCATAAGTTATCGCACCATGCTATATCGTAGTCCTAATCTTTGCTCCTGAGAAAGCATGTCGTATTCACTGAACAATAGTATTCCTATGAATCGTTAATGCCTGAAAAGTATGGTTGTTGTTCTGTGTTGCACACTGCTTCATCAAAGAGTTCCTCAACAGCAGTTTTTCCCTTTAAAAGTGATATAATGTCAGCTTTACGTATGTCAACTGCATGTAATAAGCACTGCTCTAATTTGCTTCTTTCTTTACCCATTTGGAAATGTGCCTAATGTTAGCTTTTAACTCCTTTCTTATAAGACCTCGATTGGTTTCTGAAGTATTTTAAGTGTTTCATTATCCTGATGTCCCTAGTTAAAACGTGATTCCAAATTTCCTGGTACACCAGGGGAAATGTTATCATTAAGTTTTCATTCATACACTTGCAGTCTGACACCTCATCAACAAGATCTGGGGGAAGTTCAACTTCATCATCAGAAGCAAAAAGATCGATATCGTGGTATCGTTCACAATCTCCTCAGCTTCCCTCTCACTAAGTTATTTGATGCGATACATGTGGGATCTGCAAATATAAACGAAAGAATCTTCTTTGTAGTTAGCACCTACCTTAAGTCCCAAATGAGGATCTGTGTTCAAACAGTCCTAACAGAAAAGGCAGAACATTGTAAAAAACAAATAACCTTTATATGTAGTACGTGAAGACATTTCAAAATTATTAGATCTATGCATCACGAGCACAGAGAGAATGTTTAATACACCTACAGCAGCGTGTAAAATAACAAAGGATATTCATGCCACTCTTTTATTCTGTTCTGCTCTTTCTCTTTTTATTTCCTTAGTCACCGTTGCAAAGATCAAATTTTCTTTCCGTTCGCTTTTAACGCATTTTCAGCACTGTCACTATCGGCGCTTTCCCATTGTCCACAAAAGCAACACCTTATGCAATACTTTCATCACCCTTCCTATAAAGACTTCAATAACGTCATTTTCTTCTGTAGCTTGCGATGAACGTGTTTGGGCAGATACTCCGTTGTTAGGGTTTCTTTGTAGTGATAGAGCCATAAAACAGAAAACATTAAAATATTTGGTGATTGTAAAGTAACTACCCTGCACATCAGAATTGGGAGTATTCACAGTAATGTGGAACGACGTATTTATTGAAGAAATGATAAAACAAACGACAACAAACTAATATTAAAATATGCATATGCACAAGATGAAACTGTAATCCGATCTGTCCAGCTATTAATATGATGGCAGCAAGATTAACAGTACTTAACTACTTACTGCCACGATCACTGTTTGGGGATTTCTATTCGTACATAAAATTTTAAGCCATCTTCAAGTTAGCAGCATTGCTTCCTTTTTTACTTGTTGAGCTCTCCTAGTTCAAAACTTTGCCTATCAAATGAAAGTCCGTTATATGAGTAATTTAGAAGTAAGTACATGACTTTGTGTTTCATCAGATCATTATGTTTTCAAGTAAGACATATTATTAAACATATAATTTTAAATTTCACTGCCGTGGAACTACTCTTTCGGATAAATTCATTTAAATGTCTCAGGTGTTATACACAATAATTTGCAATTTTTTTCTGCTCCAGTGTTTTTCAACATCAGTGTATTAGGTTACATTTGCTTATTCTTTTACTGTCCAGCATTTCAATAGACTGTTTCCATGCATATGATATTCTCTGATTCATTTTTTAAATAGTTTTCATCTGTATTTACTCTCTAATTTATGCCAAAGTGACTTTTCTAATTGCTGCTACTAACTGATTAGTTATGAAAGCAGTTGAGAGAATTCACAAGGTGGCCGGGAATCTTTCCCTCCAGCCGTAAGTGGGAATTGTGGCGGACGAAGCGACATCTAGTTTCCCCTGTCATTGCTCCATCAACATCTCATCCCCAACTTCACCTTCATCATTCAGCGTAATGTAGTCCGGCTTTACAAATGGACTAAGTGTTTGCGAAACTCCAATGCCTGACCGTCAAGCGAGTTGAGATTTAAACTCTCTGACTCACTCATCCACCAATAATAGTAAATAAAATACCTGCCTGGCTTACTGCGATTTAGATAAGTTCCTTAGTTGGAACATAATTATCGCAACTATGTATATGTTTAATTATTAACATTTATTGTTTAATTTAACTCTGATTTAAAGGGTACATTCACCTTCAAGAGTCAAAATATTCAAACAATTTTTGCATGTTAATTTGAAACAAACTTTCAGCTTCATATCTGTAAAATATTTACTTTTTTAAATAACAAACTGACCGAGCTATAGGTTAAAATATTTTAGCTTATGATCACAGCTGAACTTTAAATCAATCTATTTCCTTACTCGAGGGCATTTTAATTCATTAATTATTAGTTTAAATTTCGTGCTGTTGCTGAATTTGTTACAAACCTGTTACAAAGCGGAAGTAACTTATTCAGATGTCCATTGCTGCTGAATTTAAATATCAAAGCAGGTGATGGGTGAATATTTTTTTGTGAAGTATGAATAGTTTGCTATCTATGATAACAAATACAAACAACTTTAACTTAAGGAAGTTCATGCGTAGACCAGCATCTTATACGTGGTTGGCTCGAGGACAGTTCATGTTTAGCAATCATTTCAATAACCCAAATGCATATAAATCCATTGGGGATGCATTAAATGACTTAACGAGGATGTCCCTTTAAGGGATGGAATTTATTCCTGCTTCTCCTTAAAAAAAAAAAAAAAAAAAAAAAAAAAAAAAAAAAAAAAAAAGACAGATCAAAGCAAGCGTATGTCTTGAAACCTTGTCCTGATGCAACCAGATATGTGTTCTAGGTTCAAATCCCGGCTGATAATGGTGTTCGGAGTTGTAACTGAGATCTTCAGTTTCAATTAAATTGCTTTGTGATGCTGAATTCTGGCCAGAGACAAGGGTCTTAGTCTAATGGATTATTTCGGAGGTATGGCTGGTGTCTTGTATTTGCCTGTTTCTTGCCCTCTGCAATAAATCTATTCTGGACTTTACAGAATTGGTGAAAGCACGCTCCTTAATTTGCTTGATAATCTCGGAATATAGTATTTGGTCTCGGAAAGACAATAGTTTACCCTTCGGTTGGTCCTATTTTTGGTGGCAGGCACAAGAACACACTGCAGTACAATAGTCATGCTGAAGTTAGAATTCGCTTCCGCAGGTTTAAGTGCGGCGTACCGTGGGCGTTTAAACTATTGCCATAGATCGCAAAGAAAGGTACAATAATGGATTTTTAAAATTCGCGACATTAAAGAACACAACATAACAAACATGATACGAAAAGAAAAGTGAAACATGCATATAGGAGTAGCAATTTTCAGTACATTAATCGTAAGTACGTCCTTTTTTTTTTTTTTTTTTTTTTTAACTGTTTACATCTTAACTTCTACAATGTTCGAGATAGTTGCATGACATTTTGCAGATATTCTGCTCATTAGCATCAACAATACTAACCTCAGGCTTTATTTTATGGTAAACCAATTTTTTAAACGTTACAAAGGAAAAAATGTGTTGCAATATTAAAAATATCAGAATTTTGTATATACATTTGCATTTTACCATTATAACTATTGAGGTACAATTTATAAGTTTAAATACTACAATTATCATAAAGAAAATGTTCTCAGGAAAGATTAAAGTCTTGGAAATAATTTGTAAATGTCTGGATTGAAGTCTTGCCATGAATTCGTTGAGAATTATTACTTACAATACGTCATAACATATCGGAAACTTTGTATTTTATATTACGAAACAGGATTTATACGTTAAGCACACAAAGTTAATGTGAATAGATCTTACAAATAATTTTGGGAAGCAGGTCCTAAGAACTTCTTTGTCTTTTTTATTCATTTATTTACGGACGCTCTTTAACATTTCAGGTCATCAGCATCCCATTCAATTCAGGGCGTGAAATGACCGATAAATTTTGCTCAGAGGCTTCTTCATTCAAGCTTGAGATTCTTTTACATGCCGTAAAATTACGACACGAAACCCCCAGCTTTACTTCCCTTCCGAAGGAAGCCATACTTAGTTCTTTTATACAAAAAAAATCATTGACCCTGGCCTGGATTGAACCCGCGATCTTGGATTTTTGTCTTCAAATGCCTTAATATTCTCTGCTATAAATGATGACATCGAACTATTTTCTCTTCAGATTTAAAGTGTAAGTAAAGAATGTTATGTAGATGGCAAGACCAAACTACCATTTTGAGAAGTATTGCAATTAGTTTTAATAACAATAAAACTTGCTGATAACTTATCTGGAATCTCTCCCTTTACGTGTGTGTGTGTGTGTGTGTGTGTGCGCGCGTTTTTTACGTCGTTTCCTTTTCCTGTGCTGCGATGCATATTAATGACGCAGTTTTTTTTTTTTTTTTCAATTTCTCACAATATAAAATCTCACAATTGCAATAAATATCTGCAATGAACACTTTTCCTGTTCAGGATATTAATGAAATAATTCCTTTTTAAAAACTTTTTCTTTCAGCACCTTAGAAGAATTATTACAAGAGTGTAGATTTATAGCTATATTACAGATAGAGAAAATGACTATTTGGAAAATGTTTTCACCTTTCTTTTCATGCAATGCTTCCTTCTTTGCATGTGCATTATAATGTTTAGCACTGATCCGTGTGGTGCACACATTTAGTTAGATTAAAACAAGGGAAGATAAATCAGTGCATTAGTGACAGTGTATCCAGATGGTCCAGAGATTTATATGCCCACCCAGGTTCTCGTACTGCGTGGCATAAATCTTCAAGTAACATTATTACAAACATTTCCCTGTAAATGGGATAAAGTAATATCGACCCTTTAAAGAGAGTTTCGCTTATTAACGTGGACAATGATGAAGGACAGGTTCATTTGTACTGCCACTCCAATGTATTGCAAATTGTTGCGCTACCATTTGCAGCTCTGTTTTTGTTAAGCAGGACTAGCGCCAGCCGATTCTCACACTGAAGTGCTTAACAGGAATTACGTACTTCGCTACATACGCTAGCCTACATTTAAAAGCAAATGCACATTTCAAATATAAGTTCTTCGAGAATGAAAAATTGATAGATTTTTATAAACAACATAAACACAATTTTGATGATTTTTAATTAAATATAAGCAGTTCATTTTTATTGTTTATGAAGTACGTTTTGTTATATAAAGTATGTAGTACCGCATATTCGACTTAATACTTGAAATTGTTTCTAAGACTGTCCTTGAGATTTTATTTTCTCATTGCATAGGACAGCTTTCACGACGCATGTTCACAAGAAATATCCAAAGGCTCATCCAATCCATTGATACTTACATATGCTGTTTAGAACTTCATGCTCAGAGGTTTTGCTTTATTCAGCTGGTAAGAGAGTCGTAGTTTCCGTTTCGTCAAGTTCAGTAAACAAACATTATTCAAGTACGGAGTTATTTTTGGCCTGCATCCGCAGCTGAACGCAAGCAGAACACAGCCAAGAATGCGCCATTCGCCGGCTCCGACGATGTACAAGTTCCCTCGCATTACTACTCGCACAACTTTGATCAATAATGGGTTGATAACAATGTTAGTTTTATTTATAATGAGCATGTTCATGTACAGTCACAAATTTCTTATATCTTTTAATGAAAATTTGTATCCATTCTGTTTCCGCAATTCTGCCACACAAGTGCCATTCATAAACAAATCCGTTTTAATGATAGCATATCAATACACTACAATGTATTTCACTAATACATTGTAATTAATAACACTGGTACATCAATAGCCTGCAATGACTCAAAGACTACAGTGATGGATGGATGGATGGATGGATGGATGGATGAATGGATGGATGAATGGATGAATGGATGAATGGATGGATGGATGAATGGATGGATGGGTGGATGGATGGATGGATGGATGGATGGATGGATGGATGGTCCGAGGCAGAGGAAATAGTCTCGGTACTCTTTCTGAGCTTCGCATGGTTGGCTTTTTGTGCCTATGTGCCCAATGTAGACACCTTCGGGAGGAAGGGATGTGGTGACGGAAACACCAAGAGGAGACTACACGCACGTAGATGGGGTCCCTAACATCTTTCCTGGTAGAATGCCCCAACGCCGGTGGTGGGCCCCACCCTATGAAACCCTCGGAAAGTCCGCTTTCATTCCGGACGCCGAGGCAGAAACCACCATCACATTTAAGCCAGCCCATCTCGCTCTGGCACTTTCGACCGTTACAGAATTAGCGAATGAAATGGGAGAGAGGGAAATTCGTGAAATGGAAATACCAATCCCAGCAATCGCCCATGTAATCAGGGGAACCACGAAAAAATCAACGGAAAAGAACCCGGAACCTCCGGAATGCGAGTTATGTGAATCACCCCGCCCGGTAAGAGCACAGTTATAGACCTCTTAACCGCAAATTGAGGTTTATAACACAGGGACAGAAATAATGCTTGCTCTCTTAACAGCAAACTGCGACTGAGCGCCCACTTGCAGCCATTATCGTAAAAATGACTTGTTGTTATGGCAGCGATTGCAGTGACCTTGGCCCGACGTGCTGCGCTCAGGTGCAAACGTAGGCCAAAAATAGCTCCCAGTGTTTTCAAGCGAATATTGCTACTGATTTTTCTTTCTCATGTAAACCGTAATTCAACGAGACCACAAACCTGCCGCAATGATAATACTTATCTTGTATAGGTACTTTACAAGAACTTGGAGATGTGTACGTCATCTTATTTCTCTTCACAACAACAAACACCTCCTTCAGACTGGTGAGCAATTCCAACAATTTACTGATCTGGAAAACGCATTTCATACAATTATGATCGGTAAACATACTCTCACTGTTTTATTTCTTTACTTATCAGTACTATTAACAAAAGGTTGCATGCTCAGTCGTCAAAGCGTCACCCATCGTTCTTATAGATACCGTGTGTATTCTTTAACAGAATACCAAGAGAAAATAATGAAGCTGTGACATATTGCTAGGATATCAGTTATCTGTTGATAAATGTAAATACAATAACCCTATATTTTACAGATACAAAGGAATAACAAATCCCTTTGCTCACTGACACAGATATTTCATGCTATGAAGGTTTATGGGCAGGGGAAAAGTACTTTGACCGGACAAATAAATACCCTTATTTGACGTATTACTTTATTTGTATTAAAATAATCTGTGGCTACATATGACAGACAGATGCGAAGCAGATAACAAAAGAAGATTTTTTACGATTCGCAGTACATTCCCTCTGTCACTGTTTATGCAGAGTCAACGCTAACTGTAGACAGAAATGTAAAAGCAGTTTTACAATACACATTCTTAAGTTTAAATTGCACAAATTGGCCTCCTCAGAAGAATTAAGATTTGAGAATAAATCTAAGATGTTGAGAAAAATAATTTCTAAAAGACGCGACTACGCGCTAAGGTCTTATAGCAAAAAACATCCAATACCTTCTTCCCAGATATATTGAAAATTTAGAACCGTACTGTCAAGCATAGAAGCTCCTATAACTCAACACATTATTAGTTTTACAGAATCAATAAATGTTGAGATGGTTCAGCACAGTTCCAATAAAATGTAACTTAATACTTACCATCAAAGCTGTAAGTTTTAATGCAGCAAAGGTAATTCTAGACACCATACTGCTTCTATCCAGAGGTAGAACAAGTTGCAATAGCAACAGGAAAAGGACCTACGCCTTAATCATCAGCAACATTTAAAAAGCGTTATGTATTATTTTGGTTAGTAAATAAATTCCAATTAGTTTCGTAATCCGTGAACTGGATGCATAAAAACTGCAATAATGCAAATAATACTCAGGCACAATTACATAACAAGCAGCACAGGCATATAATTAACAGTGAGAGGATTTTTATCTGCTAAAAATCTTATGTAGAAAAAAATTTAAATGCGTACAACAATTTGAAAACCTTTTGTTTCAATGTTAATGTTAAGTATCTACGCTGTTATAATTATAAGAAAAAAATCACCATTTGGTCAAGACACTGTTGGTCTAATTAATGTAGCTCGCTCCTAAAATGGACAACAAAGAGTTTCTAAATATTCCGTCGGACTTTGTGATCTAGTGGTAACTTGGTTGTCTCCAAAACCCAAGATCGCGGGTTCAATCCAGGCCAGGGTCGATGCATTTTTTTCGGCAGTAATAATTCTAAGTATGGCTTCCTTCGGAAGGGAAGTAAAGTAGTGGGTCCCGTGTCGTACATTTACAGCACGAAAAAGAACCTCAAGCCTGAAAGAAGAGGCCTCTGAGCAAAATTTGTCGGCCGTTTCACGCCCTGAATTGAATGGAACGCTGATGACCTGAGACGTGAAAGAGCATCCATAAATAAAACAAATAAAAAGGACCTCAAGCCTGAAAGAAGAGGCCTTTGAGCAAAAGTTGTCGGCCGTTTCACGCGCTGAATTGAATGGGATGCTGATGACTTGAGAGGTTAAAGAATGTCTGTAAATAAGCCATCACACACCGATGTCGGTTTTCTCGGAATAATGGAGAAGGATGGTTCAATTTTGCATATTTCATCATAGGAATGTCACTGACACACAAATTCTCAATTTCACTGTCTTCTTGCTCTTCTAAAACTTTGACATTTTACACATAATATAAAAGTCATTATTATGCCATTTAAATGTCTGACTAATAACTTCTACTATGGGTCCTTTGAGAGAGTGCATGTTTTTCTCAATACGATACACCTCATTAAATGTCTCAGTCAGTAACGTGGATGATGTTTCTAGTTTCTTTGTAGAATGACACAGAAAAGCAAATTTGCAGATATGCAAAATGATTAATTGTTTTTAAGTATGTAATTTGTGTACATAATACATGACAGGTTGTAACACGTGCGCTAACGTGTACTATGGGTAAGAGAGTAAGATCCGGATATTTTGCTTTGAACAAATGAGCTCATGTTGGGGCTATCAGAAAGACTATTTTTATTTTTTATTTTTTATTTTTATGCAAGTTACATACACCACGTTTGTGCAGCTTCCATCGTATGGAGCGCAACATCCGCAAATAAAAGTAATAAAACATAATCAAATTTGATCCTACCCCGCCATGTCAACTGTAGAGTTTCCCTGAATCAGCGAGCCATTGTTACGTAATTCGATGCTGACACTCCTCTGCATGCTCCTTGGAAACTATTTCCTTATTTTCTAGCACACCAACTTTTCACAATTTTCTAACGCTAGAATTCGGTGATTCTTCCATGCTTACCTGTTGCCTTGTTTCCACAATCCGCTCTGACCTTTTCTATTGTTTCTTCATAGCACGCAGGGATATAGGTTTTCTTAATGTTGCTTTTTCTGGTGTTTCAGAATATGTGTATTTTGTAAGAAACAATCTAGCTATACTCTTTTAATTTATATAAAGGAATATCAGACGTAAGAAGTGCTTTGCACAAAAATGTATAATATTTAGAACTTTTACGAAAGGGGATATGTAAATATGTTTCAACTAAAAGAACTTGTTTAAAGGTTGCGTGAAGCAGTCATGCTGTGTTTACTACCTGATAAATGCTGCCAACTTGAGATTGCGGATCTGCATTTATAGTTTTTTCACATTTTTGACAGAATAGACCTTTTTTCGTCACTTGTAAACGATACCAATAACTGAAAAACGTTCAAGTCACATGCATTGCTTCATTTTATAAAAAGGAAAAGAGGCTTAGAGGGAGCACGTGCGATCAAGGCCACGATATGATACTTCGTTTCCATTAAAAATAAAAATATATGTATGTGAAACAAGTTTTGGATTGAAATTTAATAAATAGAATAATGAAAAACATAATTTATGTACTTATAGCAAAACTTCCAATAATTATTACAAAAATATATTTTATACAAATAAAATTTACCTAATATGCATAATATGAATTTTCATTCGAAATTACACTCTTAGCTGCAGAATTTTATTTATAAGCAAAAAAAAAAAAAAAAAAAAAAAAAAACCGTACATGTTTACTTAAAAATCCGTAAAAATTACTATTGTTTCTTTTCACATTTACGGCATGAAAAAAAAACTCAAGCCTGAAAGAGAGGTCTCTGCGCAAAATTTGTAGGCCGTTTCACGCCCTGAATAGAATGGGACGCTGATGACCTGAGATGTTAAAGACCGTCCGTACATAAAACAAATGAACAAGAATAACTGAAAATATATCTCAGATTTAAAACTAGTATAAGTAAGTTTATAATACACACACTTGAAGATATAGATAATCTCCATGAGCATTCCATTTGCTTAGACGTACCTCAAAAATTAGTGGAAAAAAGGCAAGAAAACAAGGAAAATACTATTAATGAGTTCATAAATCTAAGGGTGAAACAGGAGTCAGTAATGGGGATGATGAACTTTATCTTTGAGTTCTTGAAATATTAATAAATGTTTCCACATTATTGAAATATATAGAATGTGGCTCTTTTCCATTGAATATTTTTGTAGAACGAAGATTGCATTTCGCATAATTTTCATTAAACGAAATTTGGAAATATCAAAAGATGCTTGAGGTTATATCATATAATGTGTTGAGCCAGTTGCAAGCTATAGAAGGTGCGATGGTTGTGTGATGGGCACAAGATAAATTGTTATTAAGCGTGCATAAATGCTGTGGTTGGATTAAAGCTTGAGAAACGCTGAGAAAGGAGACAAAGAGCACACCCGGATAACGCCGAGCGTAGACTAATGGATGCTGCAAAGAATTCCTGAGTAGTTCAATTGGAACAACTTCCGCTTCGCAGCAATAATTGCTAGAAGCCCCTACAATAATTGAGAGTTGATTTGAGAAGTTGAGAGAGGGCGCAGAGCACTGCAGTCTCATTACCACAAACTTCCTGAAGTTCTTCTTCTAGATGACAGACTGAAAACAGCGTGGAAGCCACAGGTGTTATTGTCGACACTACAATAATCAACGCATTTGTTACCGAACGATTCTAATCGGTGGAACTTAAACTAACAATTCCAAAAAGGTCAAAACTCCTAATTTTTGAGATGGGTTGAAAAGACTCAAACGAGGAAAACGGGCAAAAATTCAAGATCATGTGCAAAACTATGCACGAGGTGGGTGCAAAAGGAAAGCAATTGTGGCTTTGGCGCAAAATGTGGAGCTGTTTAAAAGAAATCCAAGCGAATTTCGTACACGGTATGTGACAGTTGGCAAAATTACACACCAGAAACGAAGGAGCTGTGAGTTGCAGCTGGATAAAGTGCTCCAAATAAACATAAACTGCTCCCTTATATGCAATGGATATGGCGACATTTTATGGGTTGCCAAAGCGTAATTAGGTTTGACTGTTTGGAGGAGGGTAAAATAATAACCGGTGATATTCCTGGAAGGTAAAGATACAATCAAAGAGAACGTTCATTTATTTCATCACGACAACGCGCCAGCGCACAAAAATTTTGATTTCGTACTTCTCCGGGTTTTGAACTACATTTTGAACCCCCAACATAAGAAATGTCTAGCAGGAAAGACATTTACTTGAAATGAAGAGGCTCTTGCCTAAACCAGTGCTTATTTTGTAGAGATGCCACTTTATGGGTGGCTAAAATAAGAGTAAGTTTGGATAGGATACTATATTGAAAAGCAAGAGTGTTTTTTTCATTTCTTTATTTATGGACCAAACCTCGTACTACAAGGATGGCTAAGATGAAGCTCAAAATTCTTCGTTCGCAGATCCATTGCTGTGTCGCAACGTCGTTTCGGGTATTCTTTGATCAAAAAACATGTACCAGGTTGTTTTCGACACCAATGCATCACCAGGACATTTCCGCTTCCCTTAGCTATAAAACAACAAGCTATATGGAATATTTTCTGACTGTCAAGTTTTCTATCTCAGCGGACACGTGGTGCAGCAAAGAAATGCTAATTGCTTAAGAGCGAGTAACAAAGCAGTTGAGAGTGTACCGTAGCTTGGCACGGTGTGGGTGGAAGTGGTCCAGCCAACATATCTCGTGCTCTTGCTCTAGTTTTAGACGCAAAATTAAAGAGTTCCATGACTCAAGATAAAGAGCATTCCAAACGTCGTCAACTTGCACGCTAACTTGTTTAGAACAACTCCGAGCTAACTTTAGCGGTACGTTTAAAAGTTGCTGAATTTATGGCGATCTTGAGCCAGGTGGACGGCATCTTGGAGCATCCGCAAATTGTACGCATTGCTTAGAATTTGGGCGCGATCACTCACTAATTAACGAAACAAATGTTTCATCACGTCTGTCTCATTGGCAGGCTGCCCAAAATTCCTTATGCTTTCTTTGTGACGCGTTTGATGAAGTGCACAATTTCCGTCAAGTGTAAGAGGTAACAGAAACACTGACACTTACCCACATGCTAGCTCCAAAACATTTTGGTATAGCTCAGTAAATCTAGTGTAGGTTCAACTTCGCGTTTCATAGCAAATAATGTGCAGAGTTTTTATTTATAATAATGTGTAGCATTACTGTAAACGCGCGTGCTTTGCAAACCTAATGAATGTTGGCCTAGCACTCAGTTTTACATTCATGCAAATTTATTTTACCAAATATCAGCGGAAACAGCAGTTAATCTTGTAAATAACATGCAGCATTAACAATTTTGTTTTGCAGATGTACTGACTGTTGAGATGTGGTTGAATTGGCGTGTTTACAAGTTTGAATTGACATGAATTCAACAGTAATATTAAAACGTATGCAGGTGCTACATTAAAGTTTGTAGGATAAACGATAAAACAATTCAATTAACGTTTTCTGTTTGAGGAAAACCAGCCTGACAATTTTGAGTGTAAATAGATTCAACATACAACTATAACTCAAACATGAAATGAATAATAGTTCACTATGGAGAGTGCAAATGAAAATAGAACTAAAATCAAAGTTAAAAACATGCATTTATGTCGCTTTTGTCTCATTTTTAATTGCTAAGTGCTTTGACAGTTGTTTCCTTTTGGTGTGATATGTTATGAAGCAGTTTTGACACAATTTTTCCGATTGTGGGGCAACCTCATCAATCTTTCCTGAAGCAGTTTGCTAGAGTAATCATCGAGTAGTATTGGCACATTCTCTTAACACTTTTACAGTGGTAACCACCATTGAAGAGGTGAGTTGTGTGTGGCTATCATAGTCATGGAAGCAGTTGTCCTTCCTGCTTTTGGCATTTCTTGTACCAGGTAATCTTATACTGTTGTCATATGCAGGCAAGAAGCTTTATTCAAATGTTATGGACGTTTGTTATGAAACATTTTAATGCCACGAGAAAAATAGGAATTTAGAAAGTACAAACACTTCTTTTTACAATGTCATCACGGCCCATTTTGTTCTAGCCTTGACCTCCTCTGAGAGATTGCTACATCAACAAGAATTTAGTTGCGCTTATTTTCCTAAAGAGGGCAGAGTGATGGGCGGTAAGCAATCTAGTGCGAAACTCAAATACTATTCAACCGTGTAATTAGCAGATAAATTTATCCAGGGACCTATTTTTTCAAAAATGGAGTTATTAAATATTGAGTTTCCTCCCGCAGAACCTCCGCTGTTGATTTTATGTCCTGAAGAATCCATCGATCAGCCAGAATGGAACCCGTGGGCCTTGGGACTGGAGAAGGCTGTTGCCACAAAATCACTGAGGCCGACACCTTGTGGAACTCTCATTCATGAGTATGTGTGAATAGATTTTAGATGTAAAGAACCAATGCTGAATAATTAAAAGAAAAACTGTCAATGCTGTACCTTCAGAGAGAGACAGTAAAGAACATACGCGAATAAGATTTCAAAATTGAAACTCTTGAGAGTGATTTGAGCGATAGTTTCTGGGACAAGTGACTGTAGTGATATTTTCTGATGAAACACGGTTCACAAATTACACTGCATGATGACATTTCTACTTTTATTGATGTATGCAGCAGCTACTGCACCTATATTCTTTTTTGGACGGTTGTGCCATTTTTCTTTACTTGTCATTGCTATTTACATATTTCGCATGTTGGCAATACTGCAAGGACAATGTTGCTGTAGAAACAATAGAAAGTTTAGTGTTGCTATAATTATTCACTGCACAAGGCCGTGTCTCACCGCTCTTGGATCCTGGCTGCCCGGAGTTTCCTTTACCTCGTCCCTTCCTGCCGGAGGTGCCCCTAACGGGGCACGGGCACAAACGGCCTGTCCTTGATATCCTCCTCCGTCCCAAACAAGCCAATTCAGTATGTGGGTGCCAAGGCAGTTGAGTGGTGGAAGCATGTTGGAGCGTACACAATGCTGCATTGTCACAAAGATGAATTTTTTGCTCTTATTATCATGGAGGATGAAATCTAGAATCATTATTATAATAATTCATGGAAATGACAACATATATCTTCTCAATTAAGTCAGCACTCTTCGCTGATTAAGCCTGCCTGCACTGTTAAGGGATACGAACGTACCAATTTTTTAACAATATCAAGAGAAACGAGAGATAGTGTACAGCACCATGCTGCAAGGTAAACTGAAGTTTGCAATTCGCTGTCGTCGTTGCGGGCTTTTGTCTTTCTCCACAATAGTGCACGGTCGTACACTGCTAGTGCACAATTACTTCCATTCAAAAACTGAAATGTTAGGCTCAAATTATTTCTCTTACAGTTCTGACCTTGCTCCATCAAACTTTCGTGTGTTTATGAAACTTAAGGAAGCATTACGAAATCCGAAATTTTACAGCGATGACGAGGTGAAGAAGGCGGTGCATTTCAGGCTTCGCAACCACCTTATTTTTTTTTTTTTTCTCTAGAAAAACAGAAGCTTATCTAAAGATTGTGACTACATGGAAAAATGTCATCTTTGTATATACGTGTGTGTGTGTGTGTGTGTGTGTGTGGTATGCATCTCAATAAAATATACTTTACTTTTGATTATTAAATTTGCCCTGAAGATTGTCTGTCAGAATGGGGGGGGGGGGAAAGTAATGCGCAATATTTAATACGTTTGGTATACATTATAAAACTTTCTAGTTTCGAATATAAATACTGGACCTAAAATATATGTTAAAATCTTTAGTTTTCGGAATAGTTTAGCATTTAAGAATGTTTAATGGTTTAGAGTAAATTTTTTTATTATGCTTGTATTTGTTTACAAATTATAAGAAAAAGCAGTGCTTTTAGTCGTTGTTTATAGCATATAAAACCTCTAATTTAATAACTCCTTTAATTAATTAAAATTAAAATAATTACATTGTTACGTATTCAAGTCACATTCTTCGCTGAATTTTGCTTACATTTATGTCGTCGTTGTCTTTTTCTACAACTGGTTATAGCCTTACTGTCGTCTATTGGCAATGTCTGCTCTGACAAAGTTAAAGTGGCCACGGAAGTTTTATAGACCACCTCAAATGTGCTATGTTTAAGGGCGTTAATTAACATTCCTAAATCCAGCTGCAAGAAAGATGACACCTGTGAATAATATGAAATTGTGTATTTTAACTGCTGAATCTCGGTGTATGCTCTTAAAGGACCAACGTAATAATGACATTTTTTACTCATCGTCAAGTAAGAGGTCCAATTCGTAAAATGAAATTTAATAAACTACAGAATCGTTGCCTTTCATTTTTTTAAATATAAAAGAATGTACCACGAAAACTAATTTTATTTTTTTGCAATGGATTTTTTCCGATCATAAATTTTTAAGGGAGGATTTTCATAAACATTGTGCTCACATCTTATTGGATTGAGCAACCTGCTGTTTTCGGCAATATATGAATTCTGAAAAAGTTAACTATTATGTAAGATGAAAAATTTATAGATTTGAGGCATTATGCAAAGTTCTTAATAGAGAGTGTAGATGTCCAAAGGCACTTTGCTTGTACTCACTTGTTTCATTTTGTCAATTCTAGAAGTCAAAGGATTCGCTTGCAATGACAAAGTTTCCATCTCTACGCTTGCAAACGATAAATATATCTTCCTAGACCTCGTTACCCTTCCTTGTAATTAGCCCGAACCAGTTTCCTGTTAATTATCGTGGTGGTTATAGATCTGAAACTGCGGCGTACCTTTGCGCTTACAGTTCATTTTAATGCAAACAGAAACGACTACATGTCACTCGCACACTCCGGGGAAATTTCTTACAGTTACATACAAGAGAGGTAGTGTTCCATTTGTACGGCAAACAAAACAGCGGAATTACGAACTCTTCGCTCTTTCTGCGAGTTAAAAATATGCAGCACTTTAAATGTTCATACAAAGACAGCATTTATTAACCATAACTTATACTCTCAGAGCCTCGAAAAGAGTTTGATCTGTTCCCCCTTGTCTCTTCTGAATTAAGCGACTCTTCGTCGGATTTTGTTATGAATTATGACAGCGGTGTCCTGCCCAGTGGTTAGGCTATCCCACTAGATGAACCGGGTTCGAACGGAGGAAGTGGAACCTGGGCACTTCATCCCGCCATTGCACCATCTTCACTTACATTGACATATTATTTTGTTCATCTCTTGCGGTCTGGAAAGCCACGTACTAACTGAACCTATGATCGAGCGGGGTAGCTTAGGCGATAACAGGGCCGCTTTTTCCCTTTTGGTTTACCCTGGTCGCTTAGGGGAATGCCGGGAGGATCTTCTCTTTTCTGGTTTCATTTCACCTCATTTCATTCAGTGTCAGGCAACGTGGGTTGGTGATGTGTGCGGTATGGTGATGGCTTGCTCTTTGCAAAATTTTCTGCCCCGGCGTCTAGTGTGAAAGCGGCCCTTCAGCCTCCGTCGCGTTACATTATCTGAAAACCCGTCTACGCCCGTGTTTCCCTCGCCGCATCATTTCCCCATCTGGGAATTTATAGGAAATAGTCTTCTGACACACACACACACATATATATATATATATATATATATATATATATATATATTTAATAAATAAACACTCTTTGTGGAATAAAATATTTAGGCTTAGTGTTTGCCATTTAGTGTTCTTTGTGACTTTACTCTGGGAGTACGTACGTGTTGTTTCTTTCAGTGTTCAAACTACATTGAGTGGCGTGAGACTCAAAGTTAACGCAGCAATTCGATAAACCCCTTCGGGCCTTGAACAATGGCTTGTCAGCCGATGCAGTTCCCTACTTCTTCGTTCGTTATCAGATATATTAAAATTTGTTCGCATTATTGTCTTTCTTCTAGGTTGAAAATATTACTTCCTATATTTCATTGGCACGAGAATGTGCACAGAAAGACTTCTTCAGAATTAGGTTTATGCTGATGTTACCCAGGTCATTATTTTATATCATAAAGGCATTTAACGTGTGTTGCTACACGCTTTCATATCCATATTGGTGCCACGTACACATATCTCTCTGATCCGCTGTATCATTCGCATTCCACATAATAGCCGAGACACAGCGTTATCATTTTGCAAAATATCTCACGTAACATGGTTTTCTGCTGATAAAGAATTTTGTCAGGTATAGTACATCTATGTATGAATGATCAAAGACCTAATAGCCGTGCTTCATAACCAAAAAAAAACCAGCACAGCCTTCAGTCTTACTACCGTTGACGCTTTACCGGATTTACCCCAGAGGAGCAATGGTTTTACACAAAGCCGGTCATTATCAGCTCCGCTCTTTCTGTCATCTCTTTGCACTTTAGCCATGTTCTCTTCAGCAGACATCGATTCGCCCCGTCTCTCTTGCTTGTTTTTCGCGCAGTGTTCATACTAGGTATGCCGTCATTGGAGGCGTGTTAATCGCTGAACCGTCAGCACTCGAGATGTTATACATTTATTTATTTGCGCTTGAATTCTTACAAATGACTGATATGTGCTCATTTCAAATTATTGTTAATTGTGTAAGCAATGTGTTTGAATTGTTATTTTACAGCATCGAAAGGACGATAGTTATAATAAAGTTGTTCATATAATTTCTGTAACAACTGTCCGGATCTTCATTGTGCGAATTGATACAACTGGCGCTTTTGCATAGGACTAATTTTTAATAATTAGCGTTTAATTTGAAGTACATACAAATGAGAGTCTCAAAACATTTAATGGTATCGCAGATATTTGTTTATATAATACAGATTTCAAAATTCATACAGTAGTATTGAGCAAAATGGCAATGCATTTTAGGTACTGTAATAACACAATTTTTTTTTGAAAACTTCCGTTTCATTGCCGTGTCTTATGACTCTTAGAGAGGATGCATTTACAAATATAATTAATGACAAATAACATGGATATTTAATAAGTTTGGGCGTAACGTCTCGAAGTACTATAGCATGAAAAAGACAGCTGTAGAACAGGTTCTGACAGTATTCATAGATGGCAGAACACTCTCAACAAAAACATGACTGCCTCGCTATAAATTAGCACTATAGAGAAGCAGCCTCTGTAAAAGATTTTGTGGTCAGAAAAAGTAAATCTTAGGAAAATTCATAGATCTGATTTTTCAGCATTGTGGTGCAAATTGTATGAGGGAAAAGAAAGTGGATAAAGAGACTACGAGAAGGCCTAACATCTGTCGTTGATGAACGCAGTTACATCTTGTGGACCAGGATAGGTGGCCTATGTTGCTGACATTCAACATGTTCATAATCCATGAGACACTATTTTTGAGCCAAAGCGAGCGGGGTGGCTTAGGTGGAAACGCTTTGGAATCGCTTTTGGAAGGTACCGAGTCCAAAAGGGGCAGGGCACCCTGACCTTGGGGTTTTTTCGTGGCTTCCCCTGATCGCTTGGGTAAATGCTGCGATGAATATTTATTTATCTTCTACTTCCACTCTCCCATTTCATATTTCATTCTTATGGTTCTGTCACAGGGTTTGAAGTGTCAGGCGAGGTGGCTTGCGCCGAGGAAAGGCTTCTGCCTTGGCGTCTTGCGTGGAAGCGGCCCTCTAAGGTGCTCGCACTTCTTAGAGTGGCTCCGCCGGCGTTTTTGTAACCTACAGACGAGCGAATATTAAAGAGCCAGGAGAAATACCCTGAAAATTGTTTTTGGAACTATGCACAAAATAGCATCATTCCTTTGGCCAATATTTTGACACCTAAAATTACCTTAGAAACATGATAGGATTGAAACCATCAGAAATGTTTAGTTAAGATCATGGACTCGAAAAAGGGGTTAAAGGGGCATTAATATAAAAAAGTGGAAACTTTTTGAAGAAGAAAAAGAAACTCATAAAAGTATCTTGCTTGCTGTTCTGGAAACGATGATTCGTTAATATTACGTAATAATGAGTTATTTCCTTCACGGGACCGCTACATGAGTAACGACCGGTCGGTTGGTTCAAGCTGGTACCGAGATGAATGGTAGCCAGGTAGTTCGCAGTTATGGTTGTCGGGTAAATTATTACTTACACTTAAACACTTAAAAGTGCATTTACTTAACATTAACAAGCAAGAACAAGCTGGAAATTAACTTCTGCAGTTTCCTCTATGAAATAGAAGAAATATCTTCACGGATGCTATTTTACAGGTCATTAGTGTGTGGATTCGTCTTGTACAAATTTGTCTTTAATGTCCTCCAGAGATGCATGCAAGGTGACATGGGCTGTATGCGCCTTTGCAGAGTCCTGTTAGAAATTCGCCAATCTGTATTCACTCACAGTTAATTCAGGGAAAATGTTTTGCACATACCATCTGTATTAACTGTTTCTTAAAAAAAATAGGGCCTACGGATTCCTCGTGAAGCAGGTTAGGTTAGGTTTTTCTGAACTGCAGTATCGATTGTAAATTAACATACGCACCAAGATTCGTTCATAAGGATAATTAGATTCAGGTCAATTTCTCTGTCATGCCACTATTCAAAATCCATTCACAAAATCTACACGAGAATGCAGGGTCACCCGGCTTAAGTTCTTGCATTACAGTGATTTTATAGAGTTTTAACTTAAATGGCCATTCGAAAGGAAGAATAAGAAATCTGTTTGCTGAGAAAGACGTCGAAGTGATTTTTAGGGGAACGTTCTAGAGTACGTACATTGTTATCTAACGTTTTTTCTGTGAGTACTATACGTGGCTGTGAACGCTTATTATCAAGAATACTTCCCGTCTCATTAAATTTATTTAACAAAATGTGAATCGAACTTTAATCTTAGTGAGGTGTCATTCTTTATCTATTTATGACTAAGTGGGATAACTTACCTGCTCTGTTTTCATACAGTTATTTAAGTTCAAGTGCTGCATAGTATTATGCAATGTTAACCGTACGTCCAGTAATAAGTAATTCCTAAGTAGAGAAGATCTTGCTCCATTAAAGCCAGTCCCCTTTGCATTCAACTGTGAAGCAAAAGGCCGAGAGAGTGCTGATCTACCCTTCTAGAATGTGACACTGGAAATATTTTTTGTGAAGGAGGAAGTGCTGTTCAGATTATTCACGGACATCTTCATATATATGTCCGGGAGGAAGGCATGAGATGAGGGAGACGGGTGGTGAAAAACGAACTTAGACGGGGTTCCTAACATTGTTTTGAGATAGTACACCCTGAGGTCGGCAAGGAGCTCGAGTCCCTCAGAAGAACCGCCGAGGCAGAAACCTTTCAAAAAGTCACCGTCACGCCGCACACAGCACCAGTACAACCCCGCCATGCATTTCCGATACAACAAACGAATGAAAAGTGAGAGCAGAAAATACATGGAAAGAAAAGGTACATACCAGTTTTCGCCCAAGACTCAAGGTTACGATAGCCGTCTCCAAGGCATTTGAACTTTTGACACCTCGCTCGGCATTGTCATAGGGAACGAAACTATGTTTCTAACTGTGTTCTCCTGCAGAATCGATGGACTGATGTAAGGCTGACGAAGCCCTTTAGAAATGTCAAGCTCATTCAGTCAACCAACAATATCATCGTGACGATCTTTTGAGAGTACGGAGGGATCATGATATTTATCTTTAAAGGATGGAATACAACACTATGCCAGTACAAGCTACAAGATTCTTATCTAAGAGGAAAAGCTTCTCCGTGAAAACGCGCCAGACCAGGAGATTCCCTTACTAAGAAAGAAGTGGAAAAGAGTGACTTCAAAGAGACTACCCATTCACCCTAGAGTTCAGTTCTTGCCCCACCCAATGTCTGTCTGTCTTTCTCTCTAAAATAATTCTACTCCCTGGGAAAGGAACTTTAGCGATCAAATACGAAAATGAACATTTTGCAGACAAAACTTATGAGTGTTTTGTCAGTATGTAGAACTTTAATTTAAATATATCAAAACTGTGTAGCAGTAAAGGGAGAATAAACATAGAAGTAAAATGTGCAACTTTTTCAGATCATAATCTGCACATTGACGGAGATTCAAATCCTACGTGAGCCAAACTTCCTGCTCAATATTTTCGTAAGTTAAGATGAAGACCACTGGTAGCTTTTGTGCTTCTGATGCAGCGGGTCCGGGATCGATTCCCAGTTGAGCAAGTTTCCTAACTGAGTTTAGTACAGGGGTTCTCCCTCAGTTCTTTAGATGAATGCCTGGGAAGCTTAGGGCACAAAGTACCCTGAACTCATTCACCAAGTTATCATCTACCGTCTAGCACCAGGGGTGGGCCGTTAATAACCCAGATGGGCCCGGCTCCCTCAAAAAAATGCCATAATTATTTATCATTTTCTCTTCTACTGGTCCGCTTTTAAAACAAAACAAAACAAAACAAATGCATGAAAACGGCGATGTATCGCCAATTAGTTCTTAATTGTATCTTACGCAATAAGCGCATTTTCCCTCTACTGTAGTACCAGTAGCGGCTGGTTCTTCGTTAGGGAGGGAGGGGCTATTAGGCCAGCCCGAAAAATGTTACGCTTTAAACTTATACCTTCATGAGTCAGCAAAGATTTACAAATTTTTCTTCCTTCAAGATGTGTTATCCTTTCTCTTACTTATTTCTGCGTTCTCTTGGGCCATGGCTAGTGCTCGGTATTCTCTCTTTTCTTAGGAACCAGGTGTTGAGGGTTTACTGACACATCGCATGACCAGGGGTTGTTTTCGGCTTTGTTTGAAATTGGGTGGCATTCTTACGGTTTGTTATAGCGGAAATTTGATTTTACAGTGTTAAGTTACAAAAAAGGTTATCTGTTTTGTGGCGATGAATAAAGCGAACGTTTTATTGAAAACTCCATTTACACGTCAAAGTTTAACTGTTAAGTTGGAACCGAAACGATTTGGATCTCATCAACAGAAAGCTATAGGAACTTACTCAGCAAGATAGCATAAAATTTAAGAAATGTTTTTTTTATTTATTTACGAGATTTATTTATTTATTTATTTTTTATTGTTTGAAAAATCATCTTGGCTGCCAGCGTGTGAAATTAGAAACGTATCTTGTCTGTAGGAACAAGTTAGAAAAGAAATAGAAAGGCAAAATTCTTTCTGTGCAGGCCGGCGACAGATATTACATGCATGTCACAATTTGTTGTGATATTACGATACATCAGTGGAAATAACCGGTTGAAAGATTCATAAAATTAATTGCTGTTTCTGAATTTACTGCAGAAGGCTCAAGGCGTGTTTTACAGCTGAATTAAAAGAGTTCCATGTAAACCAGAAATTTATAGCACAAACATATGATAAGCCTGCATTTATGAGAGGATGTTGGGGAGGAGTATAAGTATTGATAAAAGAGACCGTCCCCACGCCATTTTGGGTATGCTCCTGGCCCAACCTTCTACGGCCATGAGCCGCCACTGTCTAGCACGTAGATCTTAAGGTGCACATATAATGGTGTCATATCATTTAAAAAAGCTAAAACGAAAGTCAGGTTACTACAGCTGACTCTCGCCTTCGGATACTTTCAGCGAGAATTTCATTCAGTTTTCAAATTGGAATAAAACGATAATGACAAAAAGCATGTGATCTACTTACTGAATTATTGGGCGAGTTAAACGACAATGCTATACAAAGCATTTTAAGTGAATGTTCAGAGCCTCGAGATTGAATGTGCTGCAATGTTTAAGCTTTCAGCAAAGAGGGGGAAAATTACAATGTTGTGGCCCTCGTTGATATTTCAGCGGCAAAAATACTTCCGATCCAAGTTGTGGGGCATCAAATTCAGTCGTTAACACAGTTCATTATGGACAGCAATCAATGGCCACTTGTATTCTAGCAAAAGTCCAGAAACCGAACCAAGTGGAACAGAAAGTCAAAGTTGCAACATCTGATATTTGAATGTTGCTATTACAACTGCCATTCAGTAAAGGGAAAAAGGAAGTGTTAAAGTTGTTACAGTTAAGTTCCAGGTAAAATATGTTTCTCAGATTTGCCACAATGAAAAAATTTGGTTAGATCAAGAAATATGTGTCAATGCTGTTGAAAAAAAAAACTGCGTTCACAACCAAAAAATTTATGTAGTTGAAATGAGAAAAATCAGATATATACCTTTGTAAACAATTTGATTGGAATGTCTTTAACATTATTTAATATTTTGAACTATGTAGTTTATCTGCATCATATATACATGAGGCAAAAGGGAGAAGGCAGTCGTTAAGGCCATTATAATGCATGTACAGGTGGCAGCTTGTGGTTAGTTTGAGGAAGGCTTTGTCAGCGAGTGGTTGTGTGTTCATGTGCTATCCAGTGCCTTCATTGTGTGCTAAATGTTCTTCACATTTAGTTTTGAAGAATGGGTTTTTATGTACGATAGATAGGTGAAAATTGATCCTTACAGAGAACTGGCAAGACAAATCGCAAGAAAATATCCTGGCAATCATATTTTAGATAGAGAAAGTTTTTTCCAAATTTTTAAGAAGTTACGAGAGACAGGAATTCTCGTCGGATTTACCGTCTACTTAGGGAACAAAAGTTAGACGAAATACAGGAATTTCCTACACTGATACCCGCAATGTATTGCCACTGAGGGGCATAACCACTAACACAGGTTATTGCTTATAATAATCATATTTATTTATGCTTTCACTAAAAATATAAATACTAAAATAAAAATACTGACCTTACGCGCGGCGATTCTCCCTTGCTCCGCTTGCGGCGACCACGCTAGGCGGCCCGTAAATCAAATAACCCCACTGTAGAATCCATGTTGATTTTTATACCATATTTCGGAACGGAGATAATAGTTAAAAGATGCTGTTGATGTTAATTCTGTTTTTAAGTAATTTCCGACAAAAATTGGTTACCACGTGGTAGCGGTGATCCATTTGCTTTAAACAGGCAATTATTTCTTTGAAATTTTCAGGAAATTTGCGAAAAGAGCTGATTAAATTTCCGTTATCAGCATGAACCCTTTTGTGATTAGAAGGAATTTGAAGTATATACTTAGTCTCCTTAATAATTAAATATAGCCCTATATACTAATAGAACACAAATGGGGCCACCTGACATTTCCGGAACCAAACCTATCGTCCTGAAAATGTGAATAGCCTAGAAGCCAACATAGAAGCGAAGTTTAAAGTAAACTTGAATAGTAATTAGTAAAAAAAAAAACAAAAAAAAAACGTGATTTTAAAGAAGAGCACTGTTTCAAGATATAAATAATAATAAATGTCGGACAAAGAGCGCATTCTTACCTAAACAACAAGGTCTTAGTGCGAATACTCTCTGCCGTGCATCATATTCTTCTAAATTGCACTAAAAGGTTATTAAAATTAAAAAAAATTAGCTTTGATACTAAAGCACCAATAAATCTGCCCTAAATAACAAGACAGCTTCATTGTTCACTGGCGTCACCGAGGGGGCTGAATTATGTATGGCATCTCCCAGAATGTAATTTAATTCGAAATTTGCATGGTTTTGATCCCAGAAGCAATTAGATTTTACGGTCTTTGATATTGCTAATGTTATTAATGCACGAAAAGTAAATCTGCATATTCTACTGTCGTTTATTGTAAAATATTTAATTAACTTTGGACTCCCATAAAAGCAAATGCACCGCAATGCTGTTATATGCTGTGGTGGCATTGGCTTCTGCCTTTCTAATGCTCAATCCAGGGAGAAGCGTTAGTTGCCTCTTGAATTAATTTACATGTTTAATTTATTAGAAACAATTCATTTATTAAGTACAAGGGCTGCCTGAAAAGTTCTCGGCTTCGGCCACAGGTGGCCATGCAATTGGCAAAATAATTATTATTTATGTTGGTACAGCTGTCTCAAACATTCATTTGAAATACCAACTCACTGTTTCAAATAGTTTATTTAATACAGTTTTCTGAAGCAGTAGGGTTTTTGGTATGCCATAAAACTGGATATCGTGCAGTTACTTATAGCATTCTTTGAAAGAGATGCTTTAACGTCAGATGGAGTTCATCCCAAATTTATGAAAGTTTACGCAAACTCTTCTGCTTAATTTTCATTGATAAAAATGGGCTGCTTAATTTAATTATGACTGTACCAGCCTTGAAGACAATCTACACGAAGGATGTACAATGAATTCAGCAGAACTCATTGTAAAATACCTTAAATGATATTATATGACCGGCGAGTTAAAGTGAGTGAAATTGCTGAGACTAAATGCATTACAAAGAATTCGTTTTATTTAAGGGCGCTCTTTAAGCATTACAAAGGAAAGATGAAGAATTTCATATGAAAAATGTTTTGCGCAAAAGGTTGCAGCGCTAACCAAAATTGCATTCGCATGAAAACGGCGCAACGTTTGGATCGTTTTAAAAGAAACATAACTAATTTTGTGCATGGACTTACAGCTGTGGACGAGACATCACACCCCAGAGTAGAAAAGCGGTCAAAAAAGTGGACAGAAACCAGTTGTTTAACAAAGTTTGTTCATCTGCAGCAAATGACATCAGTCTTTTGCTACGCTAAAGGAATTTGACCAACACCAACTATATGAAAAATTAGCGAGAAAACCACGTTTTGTAGAAGAAAAAAATGTTTTCTTCAAAACTGACGTACGTTTTTCAGCGACGGGAAACTTGCGAGATTTGAAGCATGAATTTTTGGAATCTTCATCCTAATCCACAGATTTTACTTCCTCAATTAATTCCTTATTGCTCAGAGGTCATATTAAATCAAGAGGCAATTGCAGACGTCCCGGAAAAAATTTCAAAAATAACACATTGGCATTGGAGTCAGTATATTGCAATAAATATACTGACCTTAAGTGAGGATCTCGAAAATAAAAATAAAGTTTAAGTTAAAAATTTGATGTCCTCGTTGTTAGGCCTGGAACTTTTAGATCGCTCTTGTATTATAACCTGCTTTTGGGCTCTACATATGAAAATTTACTTAAACTGCGTTGTGTGATACATATATTTGCATCCATTGTCAGAGATTTTTTAACGAAGCGAAGGGATTTTGAAGGATTATGTAGGCAGCAGAACGTACTTGAAACAGTATATTAAAATAGCAGTTCAAAGTCGAAGTGAGGTGCAGACATACAGCAAACTGCGATTTTTTAGTAAGTTCCAGAAGGATTACTTAATTAACACTCTTAGTTGTTTTAAGCATGTAACGTGTTGAAGCTTTAATGTTTACATAATTGAGTTTCTTTCAGTTTTTATTAGCTCGTTTAGTAATTATTGACGGTTTTGTGATTTAACGTCAATAAAGCAACAAAGATTACAAATTAAATTTATTAATAAAAGCACTATTGAAATTTATACATTTTTTCCCCCCGATTAGTAACAAGTTTGTTAATGCCGTTGTGACCAAAATTATGGCTTGTAAAAACGACGAAGTTTCTACATCCCGCCTCAGCATTCTTTGTCATTTTTGAACTTTGTTCTTCTGCAAACTCTCCATGTGCTTGAATAAGTGAAAGTCTGTTGGCAAGAGGCCTAATGAATATGCTGGATGAGATAAAGTTATTCAACTTCTGGAGTGTTCTTTGCGAGATGTGTAGCAGGGAGTTGTCATGAAAACGAATAAGTCTTTTCTAGCTGTTGTTCTATTGCATTTTGTCAATTTCTGTACTATATCTCTGCAAGATAACTTTTTCGCCATTATGCAGAAGATTGCAGTGTATTAAACCGGCCGCAGACCACCGTGCAATCTCTGTGAAGTAATTTTGGTTTTGCTAAGTGTGTCGATGTTTCATCGACATTCAGTCATTGTGCCTGTATTTGTGGTTGTCATGAAGAATCTACTTTTCATTACAGGTTGCGCATAAGCTGTGAAGAACTTACTTTAAATCTACATAGTTGGGTCCATTTATAGAAGTTTTTTCGTTTTTCTATTTTCTTCGGTGATTATAAACAGCTGAAGGTACAAGCATGAGTGTTAGCATAGTTCATGAATAGTTTGGCGTGTATTTACTTAAATAATTTCCATGAGTAGAGGTCTGCCATTATATTGCAAACTTAATGCATTTGATGAAAATATTAATTTTATTAACATATCATTATATTGAAATAGAATGTGCACTACTGGCCAGGGAGCTGCATAGATTACTGAAGCACTTTAAAAATTAAGTATAATGCATGTAGAAAATAAAATAATGTGCATATTTACTTAATTAGAACGAAACAATCCAGATTGCGATGCAATGTGTTGTCTCATTGTGTGGCGCAAGTCCTTGAAATGAAATACTGCAGTTCTGACTACCGGATGTCGATAAAAATCAAATCCAAGTATAATTCCTATATATAGCGCGAGCTGCCACTTTCAAACCAACTCGGCCTGACAACAGCTCCTTCAACTATAATCAATTTCTGGGAGACAACAAATTAAACTAACATTTTGAAGGAAATAGAAATGGATGCTTGAGAATTTCGGTACTCAAGAGGTATCCATAGAACGATACTACTGCTCATGAATTGATACTGTTAGATACTTTGTTAGTGCAATATTGTCAAAAGTACCACATTTGAAAGTAATAAAAGTTTCTGCAAGCGCCGCTGAAACACATCACCTATCCGATGTTACGTTATAACCTGATATCTCAATTCCTTTAAAAAATTATTATATGAGCAGTAAAAAACAGCTCTGTTGCTCCTTTGAGACAATGGAATTTTTCTTCGCGTTTAGCTCCAGTTGTTTCAGCACTTCATGTTGCTCTTAGTAGCTTTGTAACATATATTCGACTAGCTTTAGCAATGAATCTCCCAAAATTTATATTAACAAATGCTTGCAGTAGTCATCATTGTGTTCATACAAGGAAGCAACTGATTCCATTTTATCTTTTTGCTTTACTTCCAGTTAAATCAGATTAAAAAAAAAAAAAAGCTATTAAAAATTATAGAAAGAGCACAATGTTAAAGTATCTCTCATAAAACTGTAGTACAAACTCTCAAGGTGTTTTTATTTGCTTCTGCAAATGTTCCATAAAGGAGCTTCGTGAAGTCCCAAGTAATCCTTAACTATGGAGTATTGCTTGGCGGCATCCCACCCACTTATACAGTGATGCCGAAACAAATAATTCCACATACGTGGAGATTTGTGCTGTAACAGAAGATTGTGGTATTAAGCACTACATTGGGAAAGAGCAAAACATGTTTTATTAAGGTTTGTCAAACTAACATTAAAACCAACAAAGGATGGTTCCCACAAAAACACTGGAATTGAAAACACATGCAACAAACGTAGAGAAATTCTCTATAAAGTGTGGTGGAGAAAGAAATAAACAAAAAATCTTCTGGTTTTCCTGCTTTTTGAGCAGTATTTTACAAAGGTTTTAGATAATTTTCCATTTTAAAAAGTAAAATATAAAATTTGAAGGAATATATGGAAAAACATAGAGAAAGAAAACTTCTTAGTGCAACTTACTGCGTGGACATTTTATGACCATTTTTGACTGGCACACAGCAGCTCGCTATACTCGACAAGAAAGTTTGGGTTTCGCGAGGTGAAACCACCGATATTTTAATAACTGGAAATAATGATAATAGTACTGGATTTACAGAATATATTAGTAATTATAACACACAAGAACTACATCAATGCCCTTCAAATAAAATGTCATGTTTAGTGCAAAATATATAATTTAGTTATAGGAATATTAATTATGCTAGTTGTATAATAGATTTGTTAACACAGTTATTGTACAGGGTGTACACAAAATTATTATAGCGGTTTTAAATTTATATTTTTTTTTCTCTGCGGTATACAGTGTAATTTTGAATCATAGCTTAAATTGAACAATAACTGTGGAAGTTACCATAACGCAAATTACAAGTATTCGATGTGGGATCCATATGTGACATGGCATACTTCCAGGGGTAGTCCCACTGATGTTAGCAAGTCTGGTGTAACTGATCCAGTTGCTGCCTCAACTCGGGTAGATCTGCTGCAGGTATGCACGATATTTTATGTACCCCCCACAAATAAAAGTCACAGGGGATAAAGATCGGGGAACCTCGGAAGTCAACGGAAAAAAGTCAAATTCGTCAGGACCATGACGACCGATCCAACGATGCGGAAATTTTTCAACCATTTCCACACATCCCGTCGTTTGGAAAGTGATGGGAGAGCCATCTCGTTTCCAAAGTATGTTGTTCGGTTAATCTTGCAGTTGAGGAAACAGCCAATTCTGGAGCATGTCTAAATAGATAAATCCAGTAATTTTTTTCCAAAAAAAAAAAAAAATGGGGGGCATAGACATGATGAGATATCGCACAGAAAACGTTCAATTTCGGTAAATTCCGCACATGCTCTATAATTTCCCGTGGATTCTCCAACCTCCAACTATCATTATGTCCATTCACTTTCTCGTTAAGATGAATTGTGCTCTCGCCAATTACACGCTTAATGAACTCATCATCCATCATTTCTGTGCATAGGTTTCTACGGACAGTATAATCTTAACGATAGCAATTGCAGACAATACTGTCTCTGTTGGAGGCGTTTTCCACCCTGTCATTGTTGCAATTGCTAGTTCTCGACTCGTCCGGCGCACAGATTTTTTTTAGGATTGCGCGCGAAAGCCGTTCTGGCTCTCTCCACATTCTCATCTGACACACGCGGTCGTCCGGTGCTCTTTCCTTTACCGAGACACCCTGTCGTGGATCTGATTGTACCATCTACGAGTGTTGTTACCAGTAGGGGCGTGAAGAATCTTGGCCTATACACCCGCTGAGCTGTAACCACGAAATTATATTTCGCAAATTTCAAGACACAAAAAGGTTTTTTTTTTTTTTTTTTTTAAGTGAGTTGCCATATTTTGTTTATTTCGTTGCCGTCGCTACAAAATAAAATCTGGGCATGTAGAATTGAAGCTTCCACAGTTACTCTTCAATTTAAGTTAGGGTTCAAAATTATATTGTATACCGCAGATAAAAATTAAGCGCAGCGCATGCTACATCAAGGCCACGCTAATAGCTTGTCATTATAACAGAAAGTTCCTTAGCCGATTCAGTCGCAGAGCAAGCATGGGTATTTACATTCGACTCCCATTTCCTTTCATTTCATTCCATAGTATCAGTTACAGAGTCGGGTGTGTAAGGCGAGACGATTTGTTGATTTGGTTTATTTAGGGACGCTCTTTAACATTTCATGTCATCGGCGTTCCATTCAATTCAGGACGTGAAATGAACGACAAATTTTGCTCAGAGGTCTCTTCTTTCAGACTTGAGGTTCTTTTTCGTGAAGTAAATCTACCACATGGTACCCACGACTTTACTTCCCTTCCGAAGGAAGATATACTTAGGATTTTTACGCCAGAAAAACCCATCGATCCCAGCCGGGTTTGAACCCGCCATCGTAAGGCGAGACAAAATGGTGCATTGTAGTGTGGCAGTGATTTGCGCTCAGAAAAATTTGCTGTCCTAGTTTCTTGGTGGAAATAGAGCAGTTTTCCGAGTTAACCATTACGGCGTCTGGAAATTACCATGTAGGGACCCCGTCTACCCCTAAGCATCGCCTCTTCCGATCCTGGTCGCCAGGTATATCCTCCATCTCATTTCTTCCTCCTGGAGGTGCCCCCTCAAGGGCATATGGTAATAGGTCTATTAGCGGCCGTGTTTTTTGTTTTTAAATAACGCCCATTTTAACTACTGAGGCACCACAGGCGGTCAGCCGTGATGCCAAAATTTACTCCGTAGGGCAGATGAAGCACTATTTGTTTCAGTGTTGTTATAATAATTCAGTTTGCTGCTAGAGACCAGAATAACTCAAGTCTTTGTGTTATTTCAGGTCATTAATGCGACATTACGTTAGCGCAAACTAGAATTTTCTGTAGTGTATTGCGTTGAAATGTTATTACTAGAACAGCAGAAAAATACAGTCTTAGGAATAACCCGGATAATGTAGAAAAAGGACAGATGCTGGAAGATTGCGGAAGCAGAAGCAATTGCGAGTGAATGTCAATGCCATTAAAAGACATGCATGACTTTGAATCACTTCAAACAATCTCTATAAATTAGATGCTCATTACGTCTAGAGGGTCTGCAGATTATCCACACAGTATATATCGCGGGTTCAATCACGGTCAAGGTCGGTGGGTTTTTTCGGGCGTAAAATCCTAAGTATGGCTTCTTTCGGAAGGGAAGTATAGCCCTGGGTCCGGTGTTATAAATTTAGGGCACGGAAAAGAACCTCAAGCCTGAATGAAGAGGCATTTGATCAAAATTTATCGGCCATTTCAGGCCCTGAATTGAATGGGACGCTGATAACCTGAGGTGTTAAAAGCGTTCGGAAATAAAACAAACACATGTTATATAAAAGGATATCCACTGCTCTACGAAAAGCGCTTATCCTTTTGCATTATTCTGCTATATTGTTCCATGATTATGTTAACTGTTCATCGTTAAAAGTACAGAAAATCTCCGTAACATTATTTCTTTATTCTCTTAAATTACACTCAACACACTCATAATTGTTTCTGGCCCCCTAATTTTATGTATGTTTCAATGTGGCATCATTTTAAAGATCGACTACGAATACAATATTGAAAAAAGATTACGAAACTTATAAAAAAATATATTCATTTTAAATTAAACATGCAAAGTATTGCAAAAGTCAATTAACCATTGCAATGTTATTATTTATTCAGATTCACCTTTACAGAAATTAATCAAAGTTGTCTCCGCCTTTAATCACTGTTTGCAACTCTGCTAAACTTTTAAGCATGCCATCTGTAAAAACCTTTAAAGGCTTCAGTGATTAATCCATGGAGGTGGTTTAGAATCTTTGCTATCTTAGATTATACTTTTATTTGGCAAATTTCCACAAAGAAATGTCTGGTGGTCACGCCACGGAGGCTAATCCTTTACCCATCCACTCAATGAAACAATTGCTAGGGACTTAACTCGTTTTGGTGATGAGCACCATTCTGTCGTCAAATGAAATGAATGCCTTGAAAATCTGGACGATTTCTTTTTCGGGGAGCACAGTTTGTTTCAGCATTTCATTGCAATTATCTTCTGTGACAGTCTTCGGAATATCATGGATCAATGATACCACTGCTTGAAATGCCAGCCAAACATAGATGGCAAGAACTTCAACTTTATTTCAGTATTTGACCCGTAAACAAAAATTTGGAGAGGAATTCGTTCATTTATTTTAAAATTTCTCATCTAACCAAATAATTAAGTTGCAAAACTATTTAATAAGAGGATAGTACTCGTAAAACCCAAGTATTCCGTTTTGAACATCTTAAAGTTTATAATACAAATAGTTACCGCCACTTCCTGAAAACCCTTGTTCCATGCTTCCATCTATTGCAAATTTAAATGGTCTGGCTTTCGTTAACTCGGGTGCACTTGAATTACTTTATCAGCACTGTAATTATAGGTATCCCTAATTAATGGGCCTGCTCCTGAATTGAAGCTCAACTTCCAGATACATTTATTGTTCTACATTGTTGTAGATATGCTTCAATGAAAACTCTCTCAGTGTTACGTAGCCCTTTTCATGTTTCCAATTAATTTGTAATATATTAACACTTTTTCTATACTAAATTTGCGATTCACAATAAAGATATTATACCAGTACGAATATTACAATTATTTTAATCTACGAAACAAAGCAAGAAGCATTTGTGCTTGATAATACAACCGAAATAAGGAACAATGTTGTCAAAATCGTTGCATAGGGAAATGTCTTCACTGTGCAAAATAACTGCACGAAAGTTTCATTTCTGTATTTGAATTAACTGACTTTTGAGACACTTTGTAAGTGTATAATTTACAGTTTGGAGAGCGCAAAAATATTTCCACAATAATCTTACAGCTCTAAGACATATTACACTCCTACATGAACATTTCTCCATGTAGCAAACGTTTTCAAAACCAAGGCGATTTTTTACCCCCATCGTTTGGATGCTCAAAATGGCAGTGCGTCTTATATTCGCATAAAAATGAGCCTTTTCGAAATTATGTATATTGGTATACCCTATATTTGGCAAATAATATACCTTAATTCACATCTCAAATTATAGAAATACATGTTGGATTACATCACAAAAATACAACAATAAATTTGTTTGAAACGAATAGAATGATGACTACTTTCTGAAGGGAACATTTATTCGCTTTTATCAGTCTGTGATGCATCACTTAATTCAACATATGAATCACTGTCAGTACCAAGGTTCAAAGACGCAGCAGGTCATCGAGAGCATCAACAAGGAGCTGCTTTACTGTTCAAGAAGCTGCTGCCAAACATTCTTCCTATTGCTTCCTGACGCCATTTTTGAGCTTTTTTTTTCTCCCACCGAAATGTCTAAGGACTGAAGAGACATCATTTCCTTTGCACATAAATTCGCTCTGTCTGCTGAAGATGACTTTTACTACGTAGACTTGCTGGACAAGAAATGAATTGCAATTTTTGCAATGCACCAAAAGATCGAACTCATATATAGTTTTCAGTCAATCAACCATTAGATACTCTATATCCAGAGTTTTTCTTTTTTACTTTCTGCGTCTTTGATTTTGGGGTGTACTTCGAAACACGGTACATTTGAAGTAGAAAGTTTATTGTAGATTTATAACGAGGAGAGTATCTTGGGAAAGGCAGGAAATTTAACGCAGCATGTTTTGCACGAGTGTACGCTATTAAGTGAATTTCTTGTTCAAAATGAATGTCATAAATAAATTTTGTATTTTTCTGTGAACATTTTAGAAGCGTCACACTAAGCGTGCATTCTTATAAAGGTTTGCTGATATGCAAACAAAAGAAACAACTCTTGGTTTTTTAAATTTCCCCTTCATATAGTTTTGAACAGAAATTCGGCACAGGAAATGCTAGTGGCATTCCAGAAGAAAGCTCTTTCCATTATACTGCTCCCAGAAATGTTAAGTGCTGACAATAACATTACCAGGTCTGAACTATAATTTTATCCGAGCTAATTAGCATTCACCTCAACCCCGAAGTAACAAGCACCTCACGCTGGTTGAATTTGAAATTCATATCGGCCTTCTCAATATTTCCAAACTAAATGTCTAAAGTCTTGAAATTGAATTATTCATCCCGTTTTAAATTGTTAAAATAGCCTCGCCAGTTCAGATAGAACAGATGAAATATTACTAAGGGGAGCTGTACTTCCGGGCTACTTCTGATTTACGATGTTTTATTTTTACCTTTTCTTCTGATTATCTCGGACACCGGGCTAACGTGATCACGGCAAGATATGGATCGTGCTGCAGAATGTCAGCATGAATCAGTGGCGCAAAATCCAGTTAAATGGTGATTTACCAGGTCATCTCCATAAAGCACCCCGTCAGTGGCGTATCATAAAGTTATAATACTGACGCCTACTTCTCTAACAATCTTATTCAGAAAACACAAAAATTAACAGCCAGTTTCTTGTTCCTAAACGCCGGTTTCCATTCGCAACTCTCATTTGAACGATGAAAGTTTTGGGGCAATGAATTCGTTGAAGCTGTGGCCATGCTTTTGGCAAGATAACAGTTTTTACGTTGGTATACCTGTCTTAAGCATTCATTGGAAATATGAAATGATTGTTTCAATGTTTGTTCAATACAGCTGGCTAATGCAGATGCGTTGAAAGTGCTCCATAAAATGGACAGAACTGAGTATCGTAGAGTGAAAATATTGTTTAACGCCAAGAAATGCTCGTACCAAAAAGATAATAAGGGAACACTTTTCCTTCTTTTTAAACGATTAAAAATTAATCCCCTGATTCATGGCCATATCAACCTAAAAGTTTGCCTACGGAAACGACGTTTAAAAAGTGCGACAGCAGCAGAATTTATTGAAGAAACGTTTTATATGTAATTAGAAGACTGACAGTTAAAGTGCGTGAAATTGCTGAGGCTATAGGCACATCAAAGGAACGTTAAAAAGCTTTGCACAAGATGGACGCCATGCTTCTTGCTAGCAGCTGATTAAAACGGGTAGGAAATGCCGTAACAGTGCTTGGAGCGTTTTAACAGCAACAGAACTGATTTTATGTGTCCATTTATAGCTATTGGTGAGACTTAGATCTACCATCACACACCATAGACAAAACAATAGACAAACGCCGGTTGTTCAATACCAAAGAAGACAGTTGGTTCATGTACAGCAGAGGTTATGTCACGCTTTTGAGACTGCTTTTGCTAATAGATTATCTGTAGAAAGGTAAAAGCAAAACCAGAGAGCACTATTACACCTTTTAAACCAGCTAGATAAACAATTAAAGAAAAGAACCGCATTGCAGAAAATAACACCCACCTGCTAACAAACATATTTAGCGATGGAAAAATTGTGAGATTTGGAATATGAAACTTTGACGTAACCCCCTTACTACCCAGGTCGTCTCTTCCTCGCTGATCGCAGTTTTTCATTAAATCAGGAGACAACTGCAACTGAATTTAAGTATTTCGCACCGGAAAACCACTCCAAAGTCCAGAAAGGTAGTGACCTTAAGGAAGATTAAGCTGGAAAATAATACAAATTATGTTCCAGTTGAAAAATTATTTATTAACTTTTGAGCTTTTCCGTATGCAGGGAAAGCAAGTGTGGTTCTAATTACCTTGGAGGTTGATTTTCCTCGGTCCACAGGATGAATGTCCGGCAATTTTATTCGCATATGGTCCTTAAAGCAACTCTCCTGTATTGAATATGTAATTATAGAACTTGGTAAATTATAAACAACTTCCTTCTAAAGGTGAAGGGGCCGGATTCGAATCCATTGTGTTCATAACCTTGTGTTACTTAAATGTGTGTCCGAGTTGAAGAAGCGGCAAAATCACCAAATGTTCCTTACTCGAAATAAAGAAAACCGTATCCAGCAGTTAGATCTGGATATCCGTCTAGCCCACCGTGCCTGAGAGCTCTTTTCCTGTTGGAAAACCGGAAGTAAAAAGTGCCCAACGTGTGAAAATGGTACAAAAATCAAACGTCCAGATAGAGTGGTAATTGTTCATGTATCGCTCATATTTTAGCAGCACATACATACAGTGCATCAACGTTGTTCAGTCTTTGAACCCGTTCATCTGTTGTCAATAAGAGGCTACCTTAGTTTGGTTCTTCCGCAGCCCATACCCAACCTAACCTGAGGTAATCTAGTCTATCTTAATCAAAAGAAGGCGCTTGTAGATATACCCATCACAATAATCGTAACACTTAAGGTCAAAATAAGGCCCTTGAAAATGCTTGAATGATGGAGTAGAGATCAAATTGTATACATAAACAATTCAAAATATATACCTTTGCAACTTGTTGTAATCTATTGTATTGATTGTAATTCTAAATAAAAATAAAGATTCCAAATAAGCGTAAAATTACTATAGAGGACAACGTTATAGCATGTGAAGAGAGGGTGATTTTTCTCAGTATGGAATACATAATACATCAACAGCATGGAGTAGAACAATGAAAGCAACTTCTGAATCATATTCCATAGATGAAAAATTGTCAACTGAATTACATTTTTGAAATTTGGGACTTGTACAGAATTCACGTAACCAATTGACTTTCAGGAGCAGACAACTGGTTATGACTTTTTCATTGTAAACATTCGACTTCTTAATTTAAGTTCGGGATTATGAACCCAGTGTTCCTATGAAATCCGTTATCCTTCTCGGATATATTTTATGTTGTCTTACGAAATAGACTTAAGGCTTGATTACATTAAAATTTATTATGAATACTCATGTACAATTTTGAAGAAGTGTGGGATTATTAGTTATATCAGCCAAACGAAGTGTTACAGATAAATGCTTTCATGGTCTTCATCATCATTCTCAGGTAAGTCTTTGTACAAAATTTGAACCGAAAACTCCCGTTCCTTTTGAAATATTCCAACCGTGGTTCGCAGTCATATTAATTTAAAAGATGTTTTATTTAGAAGACGCAGAAGTTAGATTCACTCACCCTTACACTTTCTACTTTACTACTAACTTTGAACTGGTTCGGATTGAATGATAAAGGGGAGGAATTTTTGGCACTTCAGTAGTGCTCAAGGACTAGTGCCATTATCTCCCAATAGGAGTACCTTAGGGAGGAAAGGGTGTATTGAGATAGCTACAGAGGCGACTAATGTCCAGGGGCGGAGAGGTATGGACCATTGTTTCCAACTAGAGCACACCGCTCCTGGCGGAACCCCCTTTCACGCCATAGACGCCGGAGCTGAAACCTTTCTAAAGCGCAAGCTATCGTCACAACGCACACCGCACAGTCCACATCGACCAGTACTTTCGGCCTTGCGACAGAACCAATGAAATGAAATGAGCTCAAACGGTTGAGCGGAAAATTGATGAAAAGGAAAGCGACCAGGAAAAACCACGAAATAAGCAAAGTTCTGGGAAGCCAACCCCAAAAGACTGGAACTTGGAACCTTTCAAATGCTTGCGCCATCCCGTTCGATTATACTGACCTACATCTTTTTACGTGGGCAGATTACCTGCTTGCCACGCAACCCTAAACTTGAGTATCGGCACACGAATATGTACTTCCCCTAAGCCGCCACGATACTTTACAGTCAGAGAACCTTAGTCAATGTAATGTTTGCTCATTTCACGTAACTGATATAAATTTATTTTCATAACACATACAGCTCAATTTCGGTGTTGTTTTAAAGTACATTAATGTTGCTTTGATTGTTTTGAAATATGCACTAACTATTATTTTGCATAATTTTTTAAGCATTTTCTATATTTTTAACAAAATTTATGATATTCCGCTGGAAAATATCCAGGGATAGGATGTTTATGAAGCTTGTGCATTGCCATGTGAGTTCAGCTAGAATGACTGCTAGATCTCTCCCCCCTCTCTAGAGCCTCTTATCGCCGATTAAGAGCAAATGTCGAGGAAATGATGACCATTTTTGTCCCACAACTCCATTTCTTTATAGTCATCAATTTTCAGTATAAATGTAGTCCAGAGTTCAAAGTTTCTTCCACTCGAGGGCAAGGGTCACACAAGGAATTTCGAAGCAGAACCGTTTATTAGGAACGTCCAGTCAGAGAAGGAAATATGACGATGCACGAATAGCTATAATTTCTTAAGAAGACTTTCAGATTACATCATCAAGTTTATGACAGAAAAACTACACTCTGTGCAGAAATTACCTTCTTTCTACCTTGTTATAGAAGTACCCGGCATTGGAGTGTAAGGTTATTTTTTGAAACTTATGCATATTTTATGTTGACCTTCAGTATTGAGCTAAAAGGAGTAGAAAACGTTGTCTTTTTATTGTAAACAGCAAGTCATTTATGTACCCACTATTTTCCAAATGGTGTATAGACTATCACGATCTTCAAACTAATTGTTTATTTCATTATTAATTTATTATTGATATAACTACTTAAAATTGAGGATAACTAACTGATAATTATCGTTATAATGTTTAAAGTACCAAACCATACCAACTTTACCAATATTCGAAAGAGGGAGAGAGAGAGAGAGAGAGATCAACAGGAGAGTTTAATACAAAGATAATAATTTGATTGTGTACACTAGAATCCATCAATCTGCACCAAAGAGATACCTGCAGAGACTCAATTTGTAAGTTTTCCATTTATAAAATAATAATAATAATAATAATAATAATAATACCTCTGTTCCTTATAATACTCGCATTTCTTTAGAAAGGTGTAAAATAATGAGTGGATGGTATTAACAGCATTTCCAGAGACCAATCACAATGTCGGGATTGCAAAGGAGAACTGAAGGCAGTTTATAGCAGTTCTTCCCAATAATCTTCATACATTCAATCAGGACGTGTTGCAAAGTCAAAAAGATATTCAATGTTTTCGCAGGAAGATCCTCGAAGGCCTTCACAACGATGGTGACAAGCTCATGTACTGTGGAGGCGGCTTGTTTATTTTGGAGAGAGAGTGTGAAAAATTTCTCAGTATTTTCCTCTGTAAGAGACGAAGTAGGCGATCAGAAATGGTCCACCACTGATCATCTCCATTATTCTTCATTCCTCCCATTATTTGAACAGTACATTCCTCTGGTCAAATAAACTGCACAAAAATATTCCGATGAATGTCAACAAACTTTCAGATTTATGAAATAGTCACTGCACTTGCCTAATGCATGTTCCGAACTGAACACCCAATTAGATAAGAATCCCCAACCCTTTATTAAACTTTCCAAGCACGTTTTAAATGCTCTGTGACTCGTCCACCTACAGATATTGCAGATGTGCCGCTGAGAGTGTTAAACAGCTACGCCATTATGCTGAGAAAAACAATGCCTTTGCAAGTTCGTTTGAATCATGGCGACAGTATTGCCACTAATTACTTTCCGGCCCTCTAGACAAACTTGCTGAAACAGAAAGGAGTCTGGCCCCGCAGGTATCGTTAATTGGAAGGTAAAGAAAATGGCGATGAATACTATGTTGATTATGTAACATGTGATTTGAAGAGGAAGAAGAATTGGGAATGTTGTAGATTCACACTTATTAAAAAAATAATGGAGTAAGTAATAAAATAAAAAAACGGAATTGTGTGTTATTTGAAATCTTGTTAAATCCAACATATAACAAATTAAATTAAATTATAAATAATTAAAACTTATATGTCCACATATGTCCATATGTGCAAAAAGTAACTTTTCCAAACGTCATTTGAAAATAGTGACCGAATATTACAACAACTGTTGTCTTTTCAGTCTTTCTTGTTCCTCTTTAGATTGGTAACTGCGCATTTTTTCCGTTTTCTTGAAAAGTTGGTATTTGTGGTGAAACTGCTCTTTGGAAGGATGCTTTTCACATGTTCCTTAAGCAAATATAATATTAGCTATAAAACGATAGTAAAGTTAAATTTTTGAATGTGGATAAATGTAATAATTACAAACTGTGCAACACTATACCACTTCAGTGAAATAAAAACAGAATAGCATGATTAAAGATCGGTAAAAAGTGGTTTCAGCTATGCGAATTTTGTTGTAACCACCATAAATGCATGCTAACACAAAGAAATTATAAAAAGTTCCGTTAATTTGACCAAGTGCCTTAACAAGACGGAGTAGGGTCACAAAATATTATTATCGGTGTAGTCGAGTGGGCATATTATGCTAGCACAATAGTCTGGGATTCCTTTTCCGACAGATGACAGCGGTTTCCTTCAGTAAGAGAAGTAGTGGTAGTCTCATTTCACAGATCACCAACCAAAGGCTCTAAGCGTTACCTTTATTATAAAGCACTCATCTCGGTCTGTTTCTTCACATAAACTGCACATTTATCTCTCGATTTACTTTCCAGTTTGTACAAAAATGCCATTCTCCGGTTAATTTGCAGTTGTAAGATAATTCTTTTTGACATTATTATTAATATTAATGGTGCAAGCTGTAATTTTCTGGTCATCGGTTATGAATGAAATAATCAAATGGGTGTGTATTGAACTCAGTGCCACTAGGACTCCAGTTTTAGTTGATATGCATGCCAAGGGTTAAGCGTTCATGTCCCGCATGGAGCTAGTTTGAACTTTATTACGTGTGTTTGTTGTCTGTATTATCGCATAGTCGTTGGCCACATTGCCATGGAGTCTCACCATGTGTCTGTTATCTTATGTGTTTCACATTATAGAGAACACATCTTAGTTCTAGCCTCTTCACTTGATGATAATGTCACCTTTTGTAATCAGTCAGGCCAACTTCGAACGAGTTCTAGTTGAGTAATGGAAATCCATCGCGGTGGCTCAAACATTGAAGATCCAGATTTACGCTTGAGAGATCGTGGGTTCAATTGCCGGCCACTTTTAACTTGGATTTTTTCGTCGTTTCGTGGTTCACTTAGGGGAAAGCTGGATGGATATTTACATTTCACGAGTTTTCTACTCTTCCATTTCATTCCGTTTGTTCTGTTAAAGTGTGGAGGGTGGGGCTAGTGATGGTGGTTTAAGCTTTGTACAGATTTCTGCTTCGGCGTCTACTTCTGAGGGGTTCCAATCTGCGTGTCTGCTTCAACTCATCCCAGGTGCACCAATTGGGAATTAGGCACAAACGGCCAGCCGGGAGCAAAGTTGAGGTGTCGAAGTATTCCCCGCCCTGGTCAGTACAGTCCAGTGAGAAATTGAATGAATTAATGAAAGCCAAAATGAGTTCAGAATGTTTGACTCCCGGTGCAAACTGACATATCCCTTTAAGGATATGGTGAAATATAATTCACCCAAGCAACTTGTGCCCACTGTTAACCAAACCACGGCCTACCAATTATGCACTATTGTATGCACATAGTTACAATTCGTTATGATTTATTGAGATATAACAGTTTAAAATAAAAACTATGTATTAGTGTGCAGGTGTTCTTTGTTCATAACACTCACTAAGGAAAACATTTATAATGGTATATACATGAACGTACTTCCTTCATTATGTACTTTATCAATAAAAATATACAGAACATAAATTATTTTACATGCTCCCCATTAGTATCTTCGAAGAAACTATTTAGCCTAATCAAACTAGAATGTCTCAACCCAAAAAAAGCCCACGTTGATTACCCAGTTCATCGTATTGAAGACCTCAGCAACTGTAATAAAGGAATAGCGTAATACAGCGTAGGCAGCTAGAGGTAGACCCAGTTGTTTTCGTGCTTCCGAAAGGGGCAAGTCTTGGGCACGCCACTGGCTCTCCTTCCAACTCTACCAACTATTAACGCTGTTTTTCCCCACCTCTTTTCCTTCTGCACTGTGGAAAATCAAAATCGTGGTCACGCGAGGTTTCCGGCGGCCCAGTGTGCCACGGAATGAAAAATTAGCTCGAGTCCTGATCACGAAATTGAAGCTCTTTCGCATGCACTTCCAACAGCTGAAAGACAACTAAAACATATGCAAACAGTAGATAACAACTGAAGAGCGACATTCAGAAAGTTACATAATTAGTGTAGGCTGGTAGCATTCAGGTTTTAGACAACAACATTGTTCAGAAAATAAACAGAGTAATATTCCAAATTGAGGAATTAATGAACACAATTTCCCAAAGAAGCCAATTATTGACTCATCTTTTTTTTTTTAGTTTACAAAATAATCTGACATTTGCCATCGAAACATTGCCACTACTGTTCTGTTTGCTAATTTTATAGGAATAGTAAAAATCCTTCAATATTTAACCGAAACTTTGTGAACTTATAGAGACAGGAAAGAGTAAGCTTCATGCAAAATATGGATAATTTATTACTAATAGTTTCTGTACTAGAAGTATATTAAAAAGAGTATTTTTGAACTCTCTAAATAAATAACTTTAAAATGTTTCGAAATATGTTTAAACCAAGTTAATATTAGTTGAAAGCGTATGAAAAACTGTTTGCTTTAAATACTTATTTATTAAATATAATTTTGCCCTAAGGGATTGTTTTTGGAATTAATTGTTTCATAATGTTACAGTTCTTGTTGATTCTTTGCTTATAGAGAATCAGATTGCTAGTATCCTTTAAAAGAAGAGAAAAAATAAATGCGCAAGGAAGGGGGTTGTTTCAAATCTCTTCCGCTCGCGCGCAGTTTTTTTAGTGAATGCACAGTATCTGATCGTGCAGCGAGAGTGTGCTAAACAGTTAACAATAGTGAGAATTGGCGCCCTAAAAAGAGAGGGCACACACGTGAAATATGCCAACAACTCGTGGTAAAATAAATTTCTATAACAAGTTTTAATTTTTTGAACATTCTATACTGATACCGACCCCTGTTTTTGAAATTACTCAATTCTTAAAGTAGAAATTTTCTAACACGTATTGAAACATTTTAAATTAAATGCACTAATAGCCATGGTGAGTTTGGTGTGAAAAACGTAATATTATAACAAAAATTAACAATAATTCTATAATATTAGAATAAGTAAAATGATGTATTATGGGTAAAATGTGTAATATTATAACAAAAGATTTCAAAATATTTAAAATAAAAGTTATGGAAAACGTTCTTACATGTATATCTGGTCAAAATTTGCCATTTCTTTGTGCATAAACATATGGCATTAAAATGAGCAATTATATAATATTAGGGCTCTATGGATGAAACTAGCATAACAGTTTCTAGAACTTTAATAATCTTGTGCAAAAATAAACTGTTTTCTTATTACTATGATAACGGATTCAAAGCTAACCAAATTATCATTTAATCTAGATGGAACAAACATAATAAAATTCATAACATACAGCTATACTAGACCTACAAAGTGATATTAAATTTGTAGCTCTTCAAATTGAAAGGCATTTAAATTAAAAATCACACAAAGAGTATATTATTAATAGTATACGCGATTCACGCACTGTAGCATATTAGTTCCGAAGCTGCTCTCAAAACAACTATTATGTCTATTTCTTACAATAATGAATAAACATTTAATATTTTGAGGAAATTCTGCTGGAAGCAAATGTCGTTTATATTGCAAAAGAAGGCAATAAAAATATTATGTTGTGCAAATAATAGAAAGCCATGCAGAGATCCATTTCAAAAACCAAACATTTTAACACGTATTTATAAGTATGTATTTTCCCTTATGAACGTTTTCATTAAAAGTCAAGACAAATTCATTAAAGAATCGCAAATTCATGACACAAGCACATAGTTCACATAGGTACATCGCAAATTTATCCTGTCATTAAAAACTTACTATTCAAGATGTATTAGAATGTACTACTCTCAAAAAAGTAATAACATTAATAATAGATCTATACTGTTAAAATAATGTTCAGTCATAAATCAACATATCTGGTATGACAAACTTCAATGTATAGTACAGTGAGGCTATTTGAATTACAGGCCGGTAGAACGCTGCTGCGTACTGGAAGAAGCCAGTGTTAAAGAAGGTTTTCATATGTAAAAACGGATTCTTGCAGAGATGTGGTCAGGCGATTAGCAATATTCTTGTAGAGAGAGAGAGAGAGAGAGAGAGAGAGAGAGAGAGAGAGAGAGAAACTGCTCGCTAACTTATTAAAAAGTTACGAAGTGACGAGAGACAGGATCTTTCAACGATAAGAAACGTGTTCCGAATCGGCACGTTCTTACGGAAGAGAAGTTTGGCGAAATACAAGCATTTCCTACACAGATGCCGGCATTGTATTGCCGCTGAGGGGCATAGTTTTTAAAGTTGTTTATAATACAGGTTAGTGCTTATCATTATTTTTAAATAATGCTCTTATGCTTTCAGTAAAAATATAAACAATAAAACAAAAATGCTAACTTTACGCGCGACGACTGTATCTTTTTTTCTCCGGTAACGACGGCTGCACTTTCCAAGTAAGCAGCCGAGCATTGGTGGCCCGCAACTCAAAAACCTTACTGTATTTGACATTGTATTAAATGTACTGCTCTTTTAATATATTTCCTAATTTTTTCTATTCAGCTTGAGTATTTTGTTATATACGTGAAATTAGCGAACACTGTATTTACATCATTTATAACGTTTTTATTACTTAGAAAAATAATTAGAGCCTGCAAGTTATTTAAACTTTTTTTTTAACTTTTCCACGTTCTGAAGTAAGTAGGTTGTACAAAAATACGATGGAATATAAATAAATTTTAATCTTAAAAAATTCTTCAGCTCAACGGTGTCTGCAAAAATATACCAACTTTCAGCTATCAATATTTTTAAAATAATGTAATAATCCTGTACTGAATCTCGCTCAAAAGTGTACCATTTTACCGTTCTACAACATTTCGCTCTGTATATTTTAACTGTTCATCATTTTAATGCTTATTTTAACATTTTATCTTGTTCAACAAAACAAAACGTTTTCCTATCAGAAAAAGATGTAATTTTTCTGGTTCTTCACAGCAAATAACAAAAGAAACAAGGGCTACTATAAAATTACATATTGTCAGAATATGGTACTATATGTTGTCACTCGGTTAAATGCAATCAGCTTGCTCTTTAATACACTCTCTACTCCAAAATATTACTTCGGATTGAAAAATTCTTTTGTGTAACCTCGTTAATCGGTTAGCATAACTCAAAAGAGTTTGAGCAAACTGTATACATACCTCGTGCTGTATTGATGGGATGCCTAAGGCTGTATATATTTGCTACCGTGTTGATTGTGCAACCAAAAATTAACTGTTTCTTTAATAACTAATAAAACCCACTGCATGTTCAGAATATAACAAATACTGGAACACACTTAGAGGGCGAATTTCTTACACCAAAAAATGGAATTAAAAAGTGCTATAAACACACGTCTGGAGTTACTATTAAAAGATAACACTTAAAGCGTTTCAAAGTGTGATCCAAGAACTTAAGTTTGATAAAATAATAATTTATTTTTCAGACAATTAAGTGATATGCATTGTATTGAAGAGTTGTTTACATAAATCATTTATGTACATTCGTAGTTAAGCTTCTTACGCCTCTGTCTTGGTGGTCTAATGGTAACCATACTTGGCCTCGTAGACCCAAGATCGCGCTTTCAGTCCCGGGTCGATGGATTTTTTCGGACGTAAAAATCCTAAGTATGGCTTCCTTCGGATGGGAAGTAAAGCCGTGGGTCCCGTGTCGTACATTTACGGCACGTAAAAGAACTCAAGCCTGAAAGAAGGGGGAAAATGTATCGGTCATTTCACGCCCTGAATTGAATGAAACTCTGATGACCTGAGATGTTAAAGAGCGTTAATAAATAAACCAAAAACTTCCACTAGTTTCTTACGTTTGACTTGTCTGCAGCTGAGTTACATTTTAATGGCTAACCAGGGCAGAAATTCATGTCGTGAGAAGGCAACTAAGATTTTTATGTTCGGTAGAGAGAATTGTATGAGTTAGCTTTCCCCGAACGAAGGTAGCATGACTGATTAACTCCGAATGTACACAAATAATAAACATGAACAAGTCTCCATGGCAATACATCAGAGTAAAACATTTATCAGCTTCGACAGCATCACTGGGTTGTCTGAAAAAGTTAATTATTATTTTAACAAACTTAATTTGCTGCTTTGTACCTCGAAACGTGTTGAATATTATCATTCATAAAACAGCATTTATGGACATACGTTTATATGGGGAGTTTTTCTTACTTCATATGAGGAACTCGCTAAAAAATGTGTGCCAGTATTTTATTCATATGTGTGTGTGTGTGTGTGTGTGTGTGTGTGTGTGTGTAAGATGCTGAATTGATTTGTAGGAGAGGTTTCCAAGTGACGCCCACATTATCTGATGTTTCCTTGGTGGGAATCATTGACTATTCTTCATTTATCCCATACACTTTCCGCTTCTATGAACTAGATGATGAATCAATTTGATTGATTGAAACTTTAACGTTGTAATCTATTTTCAAATCGTGTTTAACCAGAGGAATCGATTTTGTAAATTCATATGAATCAAATAAATGCTCGCTGTGCAGTGGGCAACACATTCATCTATAACACACCTCGCAGCTTGTTTTGCGTAACTAACCTTGTTTTGCTAACATTTCTATAAGCATGCCTCTATGGTAACAAATGTCGTGCAAGTATTTGATACTTGCAGGGCTTATTCAGATTTTCCAGTTTCTTATATTCTTCTTATTGTGCCTGTGGCAAAGATAACTGTAAGATGCAACAACACTTTGTTTAATTTTAAATTCTATTTCTACCAATATTCGAATGTGAATATATACATAGGTAGGGTAGGTCCATAAGCTTCCGGCCTAACTGATTTCTAGGTATGATAAAGACAAAAAAACTATATTTCACTTTTCAATATAGCTATATAGTTACTCTTTATTGCACCGCCACGGTTGGCCGAGTTCATTAAGACGCGGACTCGTGAGCGGGAGGTCTGGGGTTCCAATCCCGCCAGGAACGTCCTCCCTGACTGATATTTTTTCCAGGTTTTCCTCAGTCCTCATAACAGGCAAATGCCGGGGAGGTACCCTAAAATTAGGCCTGGAACGCTTCCTTCCTTAAAAAAAAATATCCTTTCTCAATATATCATTCCATTTCATGTATCATCAGTGTCCACCGCCTGTGGTGCCTCATTAGTAAAAACGGGCCTTAAACACTACTCAAAAAAAAAAAAAACTCTTTATTGCAACACACTTCTCTTACAAATTCCGCTTCAGATAGGATAGGTAGCAGATGCTTTTCATGTTAGAGTCTCAGATTGTGAAACTTGTTTGTGGCGTGTCAGATGTAAACAGAACGCACTTTTGTTCAGTAGTATTCACTGTCTCTGGGCGTGTCTGATGTTCAATGCAGCATTTGTTTGATGAAGCCTACTGGATGGTACCGTAACACCGAATGCTCATTTTGAAATAATGCGAAACTTATGATTTTCATATGACGGTGCCCCTGCACATTTTTCACTTGCAGTTCGAAATCACCTAAACAGAATATTTGGCGACACAGATGGATTGGACGCAGTGTAACATAGCGGTGGCCTCCAATGTTCATAAATTAAGTACGAGTATGTAATGTTTATTTTCCCTTTCTGTACCAGTGCTCATTAGTTTAGACAGTACGTATAGACTTGTCGTGTGAGTTACATTTCATTTTGACTGGCAAATAAAGATGTTTCATAACATCAGATTATGCAGCATTCCCGTTGGTACACTATAACTGCGACCCCATGTTCTTAACCTCAAAATGCTTAGTTTGGTACTGTCTTTCAACTATACAATTTTCTGCACATTGTTTTTCCGGACCCTTTACATAAAGCATTAGGCACTAAAATGCTGTAGAGGAAAGAGTTAATAAAAATATTTTGAATTAAATACTTTTATTCAAGTGCTATAGGTTAATTTTCCTTTCACAAAAGACATAGTTTTTAACAGATGTTATAAGTGTTAATTTATTTACATATTCATATAATATAATAGTTCACAGTAATTCAACATATATTAGGAACCATGTATATGAAAACTATCATTCAGATTCACACTGCGAAAAGAGTCTAATGGGACTGAGCTCTTCTTTTGCTGTGTGAGCAGGGCATTTGTACTTGTTGCCGTGTAGGCCTTCATGTACTTTCAGTTCTTACTTTTATCTCGTAAATAACAGCGATCGTTTTTGGAACTTTTTGAGTTACTTCTGATTGCGTTAGTTCAACTACTCACTAAACCCTGGCATTGATTGCAATTATACCTAAGCTTTTATATACTTTAAATTTACACAGAATTTTTTTGCACGTTTCTTTATATTTTCTATGCAAAGTTCTAGAGCCAGTTTTTTCAAATAATCTTTCCTTCCTGAATTCCTCTTTGTGTGTTGCTTAACCCTGTGGTGAAACAAGACATTAATTATATGCTGCAATTTCAGCAGCATATAATTAATTTGGTTTATTTACGGACGTTTTTTAATATCTCAGGTCATCAGCGTTCCATTCAAGTCAGGGCGTGAAACGGCCTATAAATTTTGCTCAGAGGCCTCTTCTTTCAGGCTTGAGGTTCTTTTGCGTGCGGTAAATGTACGGCATGGGAGTCACGGCTTTATTTCCCTTCCGAAGGAAGACATGCCTAGGAGTTTTACGCCCATAAAATCTATCGACCCTGGCCGGGATTGAACCCGCGATTTTGGGTTTACAAGGTAAGTATGGTTTCCACTAGAACAATGTCAATCAGGTTCCAAAGAGCCGCCATTGGCCATCGTCGCTTTCCCCCATGGAAAGAATGTGTTCTCATGCACTTTGTCAAGAGCATCCACTCCTACTTTAGTGGAATTGTAAAACAGGATTATGACTTATCGTCACTCACCTTCATGTCGTAGTGTTGCCTGTGTAGAATCAAATAATTAAATACCGCCACGGGTGGTGGAAGTCGTTAAAGTGCGAACTCGTGAGCGGGGTTCGAATCCCGACAGGACCGCCCTCCCTGACTGAAGTTTGTTCCAGGTTTCCAGACTCAGCCTTCATAAATGGCAAATGCCGGGAGGTACCCTAAACTTATGCCTGGAACGTTTCCTTCCATAAAAAAAATATTCTTTCCCAATATATAATTTTTCTCAGTTTCATCAGTGTCCACCGCCTGTGGTGCCTTAGTGGTGAAAACGGGCGTTAAACACCACTGAAACAATGAAATATGCTTTCTAATTAGAATTATTGCTCATTCGAATGTGATAAATACCAAGACAACAATTCCGGTGTGCACATGTACCAACAACAATTGTTAAGCTCAACAATTAATTGCCACCGAAATTTCATTTCTTGTCAAAATGACAACAATATAAGTGATAAATCGCAAAACAAACTTAACTCACCCCATTGGTATGCAAATGTTACGATACCTTATAATGATATTTCAAACTCAGACTTGATTGAAAGAGAAACAAGAAGAATGAATCGTAGATAGGAACAAAACAAAAGTTATACTTCCCAGTTTGAGCTCCTTTTTATACAAATACACCAGAGAATAAATGATAAAATGTTCCTCTCTTTATTCGAAGTAAATGGAAGAGAACATTACCCAAAGAAATGCTTTTACTGTTGATGGGGTGGCTTAAAACTAAATGCCTCGAGTTCTTTCATTGACAAATATACATCATTTTTCCGTCGTTCTGAAATTCTCAGCACCCGGCATAGAATGTTGCTGATAATAATACTGAACATTAAAAGAACAAAAATGATATAAATTCTATCATAGAATACTTGTTATTTTCCAAACCTACTCCAGGGCAACAAGAAAATTTATATCATTTTACGTGTTTTTTTTTTTTTTCTTTTCAAGAATATGTACAACGAACTTACATAAAATAAATGTAATGCCATACTCTGGCTGATGATATTGCAAACCTGCCTTCCAATCAGCATCAAGGTATAATCACTAGATAAAGACGCTCATAAACATTTTCTAGTCCTTGATATATTCAGAAAAATGCTAAATATTTTGACTATTAACATACACATCTGAGGTACTGATTCGGAGAGAATTCTCTTATGACAACAATGCCGTAAAAATCTCATCATTAACTTAAGATATTGAAGTCTATGTTTCACAGTTCACATGTAAAATTTCACATACCTTTAGACACCCTCAAAATCTAATTATTTGTTTTGGCTTTGCACTTAGTCCTCTGACATTCATGGAAAGGTGCGATTGACACCTTAACAAAATAAAGCTATAGTGACGATAGTTGAAGCCCGTGTTTGGGATGGCAACACTGCAGGATATTAATCTAAATTTATACGTTTCCACGTTGTTCACAAATATAGAGATACTGAGCTTTAATTTGATGCGGTAGATCTTGAAAGTAATAGAAGAAACGCTTCTTTACTTTGTGCCGTGGTATCATGTTACGTAGTCCGTTTTTTTGCTTTTTCCTTTACCCTTCACTGTTACACCGGCCAATTGCTGCTTGAATAGAATACGTGGCGTCATCCACTCTTTCGATTTACCTAGTCTGCTTGTTTTGACGAATAGATCGCATGCTCTACTTGCGTAAACAGCTTTGGCTTAAGGCTTGGGGAACGGGTGAGCCACCGTGTTGTACTTTGTGATAACTTTTATTCGTGGTATCGGGAAGGTGCCTCTCTGATGTCTTACCGTTAAATTTCTTTCTTTTTGTCTATCAGCAAAGTCCTTGTCATATTGTGTTAGGGACCTAGGTATTGTTTGTTAAATTTTAAGTTTTAAAATTCTTTGTTTATTTGGATAATCCATGATACTCACTGCCTTCGTTGTAGTCTGACCGATAAATCGTTTTATTTAAAAGTGATTTAGAAGATATATTGTCTTAATATAATATGTTTAATAAATTAAAGATCAGATTGAAAATTTCTATCCTTCATCCGTTATATATGGTACAAGCAATTTCACTGCCGAGTTCTGGGGGGTCATAATATCATTAGCTGACGGTAAAAATGTCCAAGTAAAAGTGAGAGAATGCTGAGACTTGTTACAGCTTTCGGTTTACTTCTTCCAATTTATAGGCTTAATCAGATTAGGGTTGTAACTTTAGTTTAATGGGAGATAACGGTCCTATTTGAGACAAGTTAGAGTTTTGTAATGCCTTCGTATTTATACAAGATATTCTTTTATTTACCTCCCAACATACCTTTGAAATCTAACGATAGAAAAAAAAAAAAAAAAGTAAACATGCCTTGAAAACGGGGGGGGAAAAAAAAAAAAGTTTTACATTTTTCGAGAGATGCTGAATTTTTTCTTGACTTCTTTCCCTCATCTATAGATCACGGAAGTATAATTCACTACTCTTTAGGCTGCATTTTACCTGCGTTATTTTTATCATGACGACTGTTATAAGGTTTTGGTTATGATTATTTTCGAAGGAAATTTAGGTACCCATTGGACTATGACTTGAAAGATCTCAACCAGGTAATGAGTTCCAACAGCAAATTCCAAAACGTACTTAACGCAATGAATTGCAGTGAAGGATTTCTTTAAGGTGACACCTATGATCGTGATGAGGTAACATGAACAATTTTAAGCCCACTAGTATTGTTGAACCATCTAGTGACATGTCGGAGTTTCCCTCTCCCAATAAAAAAACATATGCACACTTGTTTGGTAGTAAAAATCGGTTATTCCATCTTCAAGTCACACTTCAACTTTGGAGGACTTGAGTTTAAACTCAATATAAGGACACCAGTTTTTCAGCATTTCCAGTGGAATTGCACAAAGTGCCCATAAATTATTTAAACATGTTTAATATATGATTACATGTAAATATTACAATTAGGCAGAATGTTAATGAACTATATAGCAACAATTTCAGAGATTGTAGAGGTGCCTTAGACAAATAATTTGAGATAGGGAACCAATAGTCTATCTGTTAAAATATCAAAAGTATGCATTAATTTTTCTAAAGGACCAATACGCCAATTATACCATACAATAACTGTCGCGCAGTCGGTATGGTACTTGCGTCAGCTAAAAATGGATCATTGTTATCGAGTTAGTCTCATTGTTTACTTTTACGTCTTATATATGAGCATACTTTACAATAGAATTAAAATAAATAACCCACTCATAATTAACATGCATTAGTGGAACCTACGAGTTTTGAAACCACAGGCTACAATGCGTTCAGTGTCGTACTGTCATAAGATTTTTACAGCTCTAAGTCTTGAAAACGCTGATGATTACCTATTGAAAATCCAAATTTCCTTGTTCATAAAGCACGTTTGAAGATATTCTAAGGCCAGTTTTCACCCCATTTTGCTTTAACACTGACTTATCAGCATCTAATTTTAACTTTATTTTCGTCATATTAATGCGTTATTTTTCTTCGCGAACCATAGAAAGTTCGTCTGGAATTGCTTAACGAAGATCCTAAATCTCGAAATATTTGTGATATATTTCATCAACACCCGGTATATTTGTAGCTAGTGCCATTTGAGCAAAAGAAAAAAAAAACAAACAACAACAACAACAACAACAACAACAACGCGAGTTCCAATTGCAACTATAAATACAGTCAGCATTGCATTTCATTCAATATTTTTCCTAAAATGTAAACTTTTTCGATAGTTGCTTTAATTCTCAAATACAATTGTGTTCATTTGCACCCCTCCCAACAGTTTTGCTGTTAATACAGAGAAAAAATTAGGAGACGCTCCGTCTTGTCTTCCGTTCTGTTAAGTTGTGGCATTTAGTTCTGAAGCATGTCTAGGTAATGACCGTGTTCTCGGCGGTAAAAGTAAGCGCCTATTTAGACTCTCCTGTTGCTTTTCCGCTGGTAATGATTACTTTGTGGTGTTCGCGTATTTATGTTAACTATTTACGGATAATCTATACTTGCCAATTTCCATTCCCACACCTATGTGTTGAGGGGCAGTTGCTTTCACATGAGGCTTATTTTGACAAATAATTTATTTTCTTTTTTGATTCTAACTTTAGTTTGTGAATGCACGAAATATGTAACAAATGCTTACTTTTCGAAGCATCCTGTATAATAATATTAATCGTAAGAACAGTCCCTTCCTCCTTGTAGTGAGAAGCCGGAGATTTTGGTATATTGTCCTTTTCGTACAGCCGAGGAGACTTTATCGTTGTGACCTTCTGTGCCAAGTCAATAGCACGGAAGTTGCTAAAGCCTATTAGCTTAGGCTCTCCTGAAAACCAACTTTCTCTTCGTCTTACACTGCACGGAGACTGTCCTGCTGGCCTAGTGGTCTCCTAAACCGAAGATCGCGGGTTCAATCCCGGCCAGGACCAATGAATTTTTTCGGGCGTAAAAATCCTAAGTATGTCTTCCTTCGGAAGGGAAGTAAAGCCGTGGGTCCCGTGTCGTACATTTACGGCATGAAAAATAATCTCAACCCTGAAAGAAGAGGTCTCTGAGCAAAATTTGTCGGCCATTTCACACGTTAAATTGAATGGATGTTTGATGACCTGAGATGTTAAAGAGCGTTCTTAAATAAACCAAATCAACAATAACCACTGCACGGCTATAGCTGATTAATGCGATCACAATTCACTCCAGTTATAAGTGTGGTTTATAGTGTAATATCTACAATTCCATATGTAATATTTTGTTTGCCATACTTCTATGAACTATTGAAACATCGTGTGCACGTAAATATTTACATGACTACTACAGAAAATGGTTCTTTACGTTACGAGTGTAAGACCAGGGTGAAACGATTGCGGTAAAGGCACTTTCGTAGTAGTGTCGTCCAATTTTTTTTTTTTTTTTCATACTACGCCGAATTATTTCATTTTGATGAAATATTGTTACGTTAGCATAGATGTATGTTAAATTTAGTAAGCCTTTTAACCTACAGTTTTGCACATTGAATTATGTTAATGTATTACGTACACCGTTGCCAACACATATTTATTTTCCGAGGAATTTAGGAAATATGACAAGGTGTAGAGATTTTCTTCTGAAATCAATTAAGAGCATTCATAATTCTTTTGAAAAACATGTAAATAAAATTTCGGTTTATTCTGTTATATGAGAGTAATGTGGGTGTTTGAATACTTACATTATAATGAAAGGGAGAATTATGGCAATAGGTAACTTATATGATCAATATGATTGTTTTCCCACTGTCCTACGATACGTCACTTCTGAAGTACGGGGCAATGGCCCATAGAGTCAGCAGCAGTCAGTTTTATTACCAAAACTAGTCACCGCCCATGATAACATTTGTGTAATAATACATAGATTGGTCAAGAATCGTAATAGCTTCACTGTTTGTTGTATGTATAATGGAAAAATCGCAAATATAGAACATAATGCAGTTATTATGTATTTGGTAAAGAAGGCTATGAATGCAACAGAAATTCATTAGATATGAAAAACACTTTAGCGGACTCTGCATCATACTTTTCAACTCTTTCCTCGTGGACCACGACTGAAAACTTGGAAGATGATCCACGCAGCAGACGATCCTTCAGCACATTAGAAATTATGGATAAGGTGCAGGTGTAGTTCAGCAGGGTCACAGATTACAGGTGTGGAAAATTGCTAAAACTCTGTGCATTTCAGGAGAACGCGTTTTTCACGTTTTGAGGTGCCGTCTCAGTATCAAAAGCGCATCAGAATGCAAATCTCTCACCGTTTTCAGAGAGATACCGCAGACTTTATGGCGAATGATGAAACAAGAGTGCACTTCTGCACACTTGAAACAAAGCAGAAGCGTAAACAATTCTCCACCGGCAAAAAAGACCAAATGTGTACTGTTGTTAATGGATGATCTTCCCATGGAACATGCATCACTGAAGCGTAATGTGTTCCCTTTTGTACCCATTAAAGACAAAAATATGAGAGAAATGGGGGGGTTATCAAATAAGAAAAACATCTTGCATTAATACAATGCTCCCCTCACGCATGTGTTGTTGCAATGGAGAAAATCAATGCTTTGGGCTACGATTTGCAGCCACATCCGCCTTATTCCACTCACTTGCCTTCATCGGACTTCTATCTGTTCCCTTACCTGAGAAAATTTCTTGTTGGAAAAAATATTTGTCCAATGGAGGACTTAATTCATCAGTTGAAGCGTATTTTGCCGGCCTGGAGGAATCTGACTTTCATAATGGGACAATGCGTGGACAATCTGCATTAGTGCCAAGAGAAACTATTTTCGAAAATAAAATTACTTTCAAAATGCTATGCCGTCGTTTTGTGCTTCATTCCGAAAACTTTTCAAATGGCCCTCGTATAACAGAGCAAAAACTGTGTTTATATACAATTCCTTCTTTATATCACTAAGTCTTTTGTTTCCTAAATACATTCCTCATAAAACGAAAATATTTAATGTCAATAATGACTTCAACTCGACAATAATAATGGAAATCAATATGGTGCTACTTTTATTAGCGACTTTGTTACAGTCCAAGGATGCCAAGCGCTATTGTTATACGCTATGGTCCAAGAATTCAATGATTAAGTAAATGCGGGATTTATTTTATGTCGCATTTACTTATGTTAAAATTATAGACATAATGAACATTACAGGGCCCACAAATTCATCTCGATATACGAATACTTATCTCTCAGCCAAGTAGCATGTTCTCGTCCATCACATACGTGAGCATAGCAACTGAACAGTTGTAATGCAATTGTGTTATTCGAATGTATTAGTTTTCTCACAGTGTGCTCATATTGTTAGTAAAAGGGGAATCCGGAAAATAATTATAATTAGTTCCATTTCCCATACTGTTTTCAAGAACGGAAATACGTGAAATTTGACCTAGTATGAAATAAAAACACATACACTCTAAGACAAAAAAAAGTGTAACTGCAAGAAGTCGGACATCATCGATAGCATTCGGTGGGTTCACAATAAAGGTTTTAATGTGCTTTCAGTTCATGTTCAAGTTATACCATAAACAGAACTATACCGCTGAGCGGAGAAATGCACGTATAGTTAATAAGTAATGGGTAATCGACAAAGATCCCCTGTACAAGTTCACCGCACTGGAGAAGTTTGGTAATTCTACATTTCTGACATTCCTTCCTTCGAAACTGATTTTTATCAAGTAATCCTCCCACCAGTGCTAAGGGTTGGACTTTGGAATGAGTGCTTGACTTGTTGGTTAAGTGAAAACAATAACTATACGTTCGACGCGCGGTCAATGGTGACACCAGAATTCGCTACCCTAGTGAAATATCGGCTACACAATGGCTGCGGAGCGACTTCTCGATGACTCTTTACTACCTAGGATAAAATCCTCGTTCAAGTAAAATGAATGTTTAACATGCGACATTAACTTCTTTTAATGCACAACGTATTATTGAGTTTTAAGGCATTTGTGCTCAAACATAAAAAGGTAAATTAAACTTTTTCGTTTTCAAAATAAAATGTTCTGTTTGTTAGTAATCTTCCAGAGTTCCGCTATGGCTGAGCGCACACATTCAAAGACAAATCACTACAAGATCACTCCTGGCGTTAGTAAATATTGCAAATTATTTTGTTTCTCAAAATTCAAGATCGCTCTAAGTCAGTATATCTACGACTACTGGGTGGGCGCGTTACAGCCTTAAGCTCTGTTTGCTAGCAATCATCCAGAGTTCCGCTATGGCTGAGAGCACACACTCAAAGACAAGTAACAACGAGATCACTCCTGGCGTTAGTAAACATTGTATCAGACTGCAAGAGCGCTTGAACTCGGCATATTTATGGTCACAAGGTGGGTGCGGTTATCCACGGAAGGGATTATTCGCTGTCGTTCTGTTTCAAGACTGTAGGATGCTACTCTGCATGAAGAAACAGAACATAACCCCTTCCAGTATGTCTCTACAATGAAACAATTACAATTTTACTGGGTCGAACCTCACAGTTCTATCTCATCTGAATTCCGCAGGTCTCTTTGTTAGATCAGACTTAAAGACGATCATAAGTTACTTCGTCTCGCTTTTGCAGAAGAAAATGCGAACCGAAGTGGAATAGGGGTGACAATTTCTTCTACAAGCGGGGGAAAATGCTCGTATATCGTCCCCTATACATGATATGGGTGCTGGGGTGGAATGTCACGGGACAGTCTTGATGTGCTGTGCCAGCTTGACGATACACTAAACAGCCACCAATATAAAAACATCCTTGAACATATCAAGGTTCTTTCTGAGAGGATGAGATATTGCGATAAAATAATTGAATTGCAACAGGATAGCCTACATGTCTACATGTTTCGCAGAGGCAAGACATTACAACGACTGGTTGGTCTCCTTAATCACCAGATTCGAATTCTATTGAAAACGTGCGGGCAGAGAAGAACAAGTTGGAAGTTAAATTGGTCTGCATGACAGCGGAGGAGGAAATAGACTATGTGCGACCAAATACAGGACGCTTGGGAGTAAGTATCCTTCCGTCAAAATTTGTATAGGCTTTCAAGAATGAGAGCAATAATAGAAGCGGAGGAGTTGCACAATCGATATTAAATTAATTTGCATTTTCTTTTAGTTCTTCATTTAATAATATTGATTTATTTCCTATTTATTTTGAAAACAAAGATATATAGTTTACTTTTTTTATTTAAACATTATGTCTATGCAATTAGAAGTAGATAATACTATCATTACTTCACGCCTGGGTAGAACTTCGGTAATTCTCATTGGTTGACACCTGCCTTCAATCGCTCGACAACCAGCGCACTGCTGCTACAGAGGACTGATGATGACAGAAAGAGGCACGCAAAGACATACCAGCGTAAATCCAGCGCGGAGCCCAGCAGAACTTGAGTCTATATTGTTTTTTCTGAGTGTATAAAGCACTTGCGAGTAGAAAGGATACTTGGCACTAAGAATTTTGAGAGTGGGAACGAATAGCTTCAGACGATTTAATATGGAGGTACAATCGTTGATGTAATAAAATTCATAGCTACGTTGCAATGTGACGTGTATTCATAGCCAGTTACCTGTAAACTACTGTCATTGGCGGAGGCGCAATTATATTAAGAGGACTGCAGCTTAAACCTGAAGCCGGAAATAAGGCTGCCTTTATTAATTTAATAACTAAAGGCTACAGAGTTATATTTCTAAAGGCATTAGATTTGATAAGGGTAATTGTTATGTATAGGTATAAGAAAATCATTTTAGAGATAGGTATCAGAAATGGAAATAATTTGTAACTTGTATCTTACAAAAGGGTTTTTGTATACATTTTGTGTAAAATATGTTAGAAAGAGACAGATGTATACCTGAAGCCTCTCCACTGACCACTCCTTAGACAAGGCTGAAGAAAGGGTAAACTATCTTTTGTTAGGTCACGAACCTTCTGCCCAGGAAATACTTAGGAGTTGACAATAAGGGAGACATGTGGCCGTAACGGGACAGTATTTAACAAAGTCAGACGTAGCAATAATTTAAGAGAAAATGAAAATGTCAGAACGGAGACGAAAATGTTTTATTACAGGAAAGCCAAAAACAGCCATAAACACGTGCATTATCTCTGGGAACATTTAGGAATCTACAAACTAAGGAAGGCAAAAGATTTTCAATAGAAATCAGAATATAAGGAAAGTGCCGAAATTTACGACAGGCTGTTCTGGGAAAATTCAATTTCGTGGGAACACATTAGATCAGGGGGGAAAGAATAATTCTAGCCAATGGTCTTCGGATAAAAGTTAACGAATCAGGAGAACTTAGATACAAATAAATAATTTTAGGATAGCCAATGACGAACATGTAACACAGAAATAGATAAAGTACGAGGGAATTTAATTTAGCGAAAGGCGTGGCGATGTAGTAGAAAAACTAGAGTACAGAAGTCAGAGAGACAATCAGACACTCACACATTCATAGATTCACATTCAGACATTCAGTAGAGATACACTCACAGATTTACATTCACACTCGCAGAAGCCAGACATCCAAACATTCATACGAGACACGAGAGGATACAGAAGCCGGCAGCCTAAGTCACACGAACACAATCAGTTCAAGTCATTTCTAAAGCCAGTCTAAGTGAGTAGCGAAGTCAACGGCGAACAGTCAGGAAGTACATTACATGTGAATAAAATATTTTAAACAAGTCAACCTTGTGTATTTTGGGGCAACACATTTCTCGTTCCCGTGGATCTATACTGATCCACGAAACACTCCAGTGGACCCTGAGATCAAATACAACACATTTGGAGCAAACGACCATCCGGTGAGCAGCCCGGGCAGACTTCGAAACCACGATCAGCCCCAGCTATCTACAACACTACGCCCCCGCACCCTATAATTCCTGCTCCAAACCTAGCCGCATGTGTCCCACTGTGCAGTTTTTTGTTAAAGTGGTATGGCGTTTAGAGAACTACAGTAGGTAAGTTTTATTATCGTTTACTGTACTTGAACTGAAGTAACGTTCCATAAATAATTTATTTAAGGTGAGTATTTATGTTTTCAATCCACTTGACAATCCATAAACAAGTTTGTAGTTTTGGAGTTAACGTCTGCTGCACCACAACGAAGTGTCAGGGACCATTTTTTCTGTTTTTGAGGCGTCTATTTTTTCCACACATATACATTCCTTAAAAAATTATATTTTTTTGATTTAAGTAGCTTTTTCCTAAGAGCTAGGCATTGCAAAACAGTTTGGAGCCACTATCTTCTGCAATTATTATTATTATTATTATTATTATTATTATTATTATTATTATTATTGTTGCTGTTTTAACACCACCACATTAGCTAATTATTTTATCATAGCAGTGGTCATATATTGGGATAAAACTGGTTTACATGATGTATACTTTTATTGGTTTTATTCGGAGGATCTGAAACCATCCCTCTACTTAATGATAGCATTTGTTATTTTCCTTGAAACCTTGATCAAGTTGCCTGCAGTGGTTGGGACAGTTTAGTTCGGCATTTCAGGGTTCTATTCCCCATGCTAAAACTACTCTAAGCTCCATTTAGTTCCCTTTTTATCGTACCAGGACCAATTTCGAGACCCAAATACCGTGCCAGCATTTACCATCATTTCTGCATCCACTAGATCTCTATAAATGACATACCGAGTGGCGGATATTCTCTGTTCAGTATTTTTCCATTGCTTTTTATGTTTATCATAGCATTTCCTTTCATTTCTTTTCTGATGGTCTCATTTGGGATTACATAATCCCTGGTTATTCCGAAAAGGCGCATCTGTTGGGCGTTCAATTTCTTCTTATCCTTCTTCCTTAATATTCAGGTTTCTGATGCATATAACACATTGATTTGGAAAGCTTAACTGAATAGGCTTAGGCAACACTTTTCCCAGAATTTCTTCTTATGACTCTATCAATCCATTTAAATATATTTATCTTATTATTTATACAGGACGATCCATATAAACTTGAGTTATAATTTCTCTTTGACTGCTAGTAAGAACTTGAAATGAGATGTTATGATCTCAGTGGCTATGGTAGAGTCTATGTTAGCTCCCCTGCTGAGTTAACTTAAGTAGTGCTAGTTTACATTACAAACATGCATACTCCCCTCGGCGGGGTGTTCTTGTACTGAAAACAGATTCCTTAATTCAAACACAAGGGGCTTCGTACAGAATTCGTTGTGTGCGTTGTTCCCAAGCAAGTCAATAACCTTGCCAGTAATCAAAAAGCTGCAGACAACTGGCTCGCTCCTTAGCGAAAGGGGAAAATAGATGTGAAATGCCTCAAGCTTCCAGTAATGATGTTTACACAATTTACTAAAGAAACTGTTGTGCCGACTATCGGGCTTACGAGCATACGACACAGGAATAAAAGAAACCAGAGGTAGAAAGGCGAGTGCATTTTTGCCAATGGTTCCAGACTCTTCTAATTGTACACAATCATTCCATAACGAGCTGAGGTTTCATCTGTCAGGTACACCATGCAAAACGCATATGCTGAGTTGCTGAGAATTCCAATAATTACCCACGAAAACTCACTGCATCCTATAAAGATTGCGGTCCGGTGCGCAATGTCTGCTTCTAGAATTGTTAGCTCTTGCAACTAACAGTGAACGCTGAGATTTAAGGAAGCATCATAAATCAATTCGTGAATAATAAGACGAAGTCCAGGTGACGGAACGCAACTTCCAAAATGATATACCTCTGAATTTATTAACCTTATTCGTCGGTGAGCGCCTAATCTCAAAGAATCTGGCTCCCAGATCATCTGCCATAACCTCTTCAGACTTCTACATATGGGACTACCTTACAGACCACCTCACTTGCTGAAATCTCAGAGAAAACAAGGAAGGAAATCAACAATATTGACGAGGATACACTTCGGAGAATGTCACAGAATATGGTGCGAAGGGTACAATTATGTTTCAATGCTGGCGGAGTACACTTCGAACATTTACCATGACAAAACGATTCTTCCACTGTCATTGATAATACACTGCTGATTGCAAATTCATTCGGAAGTTATCAATTATTAAACTTGTAAAGGCTTATGTAGATTACACTATTTCTTCATTTCCGTTTATGGATATCACATTACCTAAATAATTGAAAGAGTTAACCTTTTCAATAATTTGTTTACCTTTACCTTTCATAGCTATGATTGGTTTATTAGCTTTTACTACAAACGCCAAATATTAATTAAAGAAACATTTCCTATCAAGTGATTCCCCGGTAAGAGGCTTTGTATGTATTGCATTGATCCCTTTGCTCCTTCCTTCCTGCCCCATTTTAGTCGATATTATTTTGAGATGTTGCACAGTCGCATCCGTAGTTTCAAGTCTTTACAGCCTAAGACAAAGAAACATTAGAAGATTCTCCTAAGTTTCGTTGGCTCAGCGTTAAATACACGGCAAGTCCGCGCGGGGATCTTAGAGCATTTAGCCTCATTTTGTCATCACCACTCACACCGAGTTCTTCATGGCAGATGTACGCTGATGGTTGAGCGGTTAAAAGCACATGCGAACTACAGAAGATCGAATCCTACCCATGCGTGCATTTTTTATTTTGTTTTTGCAAGTAAAACTCTTTTTAGTATACACGTGATAATACAACTTCCAATTGCAAAGGCTTATATGAACTTTAATGAATGCATACTCACACACACACACACACACACACAAAGTAAAGTAAGTTTTGTTTTCAAAATAAACAGGAAGCTAATAATTATTTTAAACGAAATAAAGGAAATTTGCATTTTCTCTTTAGTTTTTCCACATTAAAATATTTATTGTGGCATTTACTTTGAAAATGAAGATGATTAATTTACATGTTTGTGATTGAGTGTGAGTGCCTTAAAAGTCACATATATGCTCTCCATTAAAAGATATATTATTGTCATATGTTAAGCATTAATTTTCCTTAAAAATTAGTAACCAAAAATTTAACCATAGATTTGAACCTAAATAGTTTTTATAACTAGACTGGTGTTTTTGTCTGTTCAGCCATCAGAGCACACGGTTCCAGCAACCGCATTTGCTGTTTATGGCATAACTTGAATATGAGCTTAAAACATTGTGAACTCAGCTTCAGCAAAGCTTTCTGTTTTCGTAATCGGACATGATTTCCGACCGTTGCTCATTTTTTATTTTAGAGTGAACATACTTCTGAATGTTATACCAGGTACTTATATGAAAATATGTCCTAAATACATCATATGTCAGCAGTTTAGGGGGAATCTATTGTTTAGAAATGTAGTAAAATGATAGCTGTAAGTTTAAATGCCATAGAATATTCTGTGAAAATGATCATGACGATAGTTTTTAGGACGGTCATTAACAGGCAAAATCAAACTTTTTTGGACCATAAGAGCTGTTTTTGTTGATTACTGGCAGATAGTAGCACTTATGAAAGCATTTTTCAGAATTGCGTAATGCAATTAAGCAGAAACTTTGTAAAAAATTGAAGATTTTGTTTTACAATGACAGCAATAGATTCAAACGACCTTTGGATCGATGGAACATCCTGCTTGCTTACGACATCTGGATCGATGGAACATCCTGCTTACTTACCACATCTGGATCGATGGAACATCCTGCTTACTTACCACATCTGGATCGATGGAACATCCTGCTTACTTACCACATCTGGTTCGATGGAACGTTCTGTTTTCTTACTACATTTGGATCTCAAAGAGTTAAGTCTCGTCCCCAAATTTAAGAGACACCTGCTTTGGAAGAGATGTTCATCATATGCCGAACGGTCCTACTTCCAGGATGCAGGAAATGTGCATCAGTGTTCAATAAGATTATATTGAAAGCAAGGAAATAATAATCATTTTAAATGCACCGGTGTGTTTTAAGGTTGGAACATAAGAATCTACCTCATGTGGTATATTACACCGTTCATTAGCTTCAAGTTTCGAAAAGGCTGTTCTTAGTCAAACCAAGACTACAGTAATGTTAGCATTTGTTTATGTCCAGCGCAAAGTTCCTACAGGTTTTGTGGAATATATGAACAGTGAAGGTGCTGGAACCTTTTGTCGAATATTTCTGACAATATGGAAGAAAAGTGAATGCCGGTACTTTTCGTGGCAATGTGTAGAAGTGAATGCTGCCATTCACATTTGTTTTCGTAGAACTTAACTTTTGGGGGGTTTGTATGTGTGTGGATTTAGATTTAATTCTTTTGTACAGTTTTAAACTGCACTCGAACAACTGATTTATATTGTTCAACTTTGAATTCAGCTAAAACTTCGCATTCTGTATGCTTGGTGCTGTTCCGGTCTATGAAGACCGTCATGTACTACTTGCAGAGAAAAACCTATATTATGGAATGTGCAAATTCCTTTCTTTCTGTAGAACAACCTTGCAATGCAAAACAGGAAGTTAGCACTTTTAAAGAGGGATTATTACTTTCACCTGTGACTGCTGTCTTTTTTAGATTTATTCGCTGTTATTCAATTTAAGTTATAGTAATTTAGACACAACATTAAACTCTTTTATTCTTTGTTAAATCAGAATATTTTATAGTATGCTTATACCTTAAGATTATTTTACCTGTAATTTGATAAATTATTATTTGGAAAAATGTTGCAAGTGTTTCAAAATTTAAGGCCTAAAATTTAAACATTCAGAGTTCTCAGTTAATATTTTAATTGTTTTATAATAATGCAGACATGGGTTTACATAAATTGCACATTAAAGTTATTTGCTATTATATCACAATTTGTTACTATTCGAAATTTTACTGTACAGCAAATGCTATTGAATTATTCCAATTTTTAAATTCTCTTTCTTCTGCCATACTGCAGAGCTGCATTAGCATTCTACCTCCTGGGGATTTTCTTGCAGCGTACTCCCAAAGTAAAACTTGCCTGCCATTAACGAGGGGGTGACGAACTCCTGTTATTAAACAATTTACATTAGACAGATGCAAGGTGTTTAATGCATTTTATGAAGATGTAAAAAATCTTCTTTCAAAATTATGACACACATTTTCAACGTTTTAGTTGTTGGTTTTCAAAAACGAATTGCGATTCTAAAGTTCCAGTGTACTGTTATTTTGAGCAGCAAAAAGTGTATAATATTTTCATTTACGTTCATAATCTTTACATTGTACAGTATTTCAGTTGATGTGAAAGAATAGAAATACTAGAACAAACAGTAAAGTGATATAGTTCAATATCCTGTTTTTTCCTCGAAATATTTCTGAACTTCAAAAAATGAGAAAATTATATGCAAAATGTTCCCTGGATCTCTATAATTAAATTTATATTTGAGGGTAACTTACAAATTGACCACCTTCCTAGTCTGGTGGTTAACGTTGCTAACTGTGGCCCGAAAGGCTGGGTTCGATTTCCGGTATCTACTTAGGAATTATTTTGAGTTAGGGAGATCTGAAACGGGATCCACCCAGCATCGTAAGGACAATTGGGAATCTCTCTGATGGAAAATTGGCATTCTTTGATCTAGGGAGCCACATAATAGGCGATCCTCAGGGTGCGGCGTACTGCCCTCTACCAATGAAGACGTGAAATGGAGTTAGAGGAAGCACACAGGTCGCTGCGGCCGGCCAAGACTGTAGAGTGCCAAGAAGAAATTACAAATTCCTAAATTTTTCTGTAGGAGATATTTAAATTACAATTTTCGATATCAAAGTGTTTCTTTTTCCTTTTTCTAGTACCGCTTTCTACGGCCATTATGACATCTAAAGACCCGGATATTAGAAACTTTGAACTATGCGCACATTTCTTGTTTGTGAGTCACTTGTGCTACATACAAAATGCCAGGAAGCCAACGAGTTCAGAAGAGCAGACATGTCGGTAAGCCAAAATATGTGATTCTAACAGATTTGAGGTTAACCTTAACCATTACTTAATAAAAGACTTGGTGCTGCATGTGTACATCACAGATGAATGTGAAATCTTCACTAGAACAATATGAAGGAACGAAGAGCAGCAAATGCAGTAACACTCATCATGAAATATATAAATGGTTATTACTGCCTGTTCTACATGAAGGTCTATGTTTTATTAGGTTGTCATGGTTCCTTCGTAATATATATTAAAATATCTTGGATTAGTTATTTAAATGACAATAATAGCAAATTTGGAGACAAAAGTGTTTCACATTTAGCACAACTTTTATATTTTATCATATTAACTCACATAGAGTTTATGTCGGTCCTGGTGGTGTAGTGGTTACCATACTTGCCTCCTATACCCAAAACGCGGGTTCGAACCCGGCCAGGACCGATGGATTTTTTCGGGCGTAAAAATCCTAAGTATGGCTTCCTTCGGAAGGGAAGTAAAGCCGTGGGTCCCGTGTCGTACATTTGCGGCACGAAAAAGAACCTCAAGCCTGAAAGAGAGGCCTCTGAGCAAAATTTGTCGGCCGTTTCACGCCCTGAGTTGAATGGGACGCTGATGACCTGAGCTGTTAAAGAGCGTCCTTAAATAAATCAATCAAAAAAAAAAAAAAAAAAACATAGAGTTTATGGGCTAAGAGCTTTCGCAAATTCTCAGGCAGCAGCGGGGTTTACGAATCTTCCTAAAACTCCATAAAATATCTAAATAATGTTTGTTCAGCAGTTGAAAATGTTATAGAAGAGTACTGAAGAAGCAGATTGCTATCTAAAAGATAGGGACATAACTGTTCTAGATATCGTAGCAAAGTTAAGTGCTGCAAATGCAGGAATAAACTAAAACAGTTCACGAAACTCAGTGCATATTAGAATACCATGCAATCAGGGCAGAAACGGAATATGACGGTACTAGGGAATTTTTGGTTAGCATTGTTGACTGCTGTTCCTGGGTTCGATTCCCGGTAACTGTAAATTAGCGAAGTGTCGAACAAGGTCTATCAAGCCGCACGAGGATAATTGGAGAGCTGCCTGATGAATAGATGGCGTTCTTCGATCTATAAAACCGCATGATAGGCGACCGGCATGTGGATTACATGCCCCGCTGCAATACTGCCTTTTATCAAAGAAGCCGTAAGACGCAAATAATAAAGCAGAGGTCCCTGCGGCAGGCTATGGTCTGTCACCCCATTGAGGAGAAAGATATTTTAAAGCACGGTACGATAAATAAATAGGATACTTGGGAAATTAATATAATAGGGATATAGGGCTAATTAAATACGAATTATTTTAATTTTGAAATAATTGAAAAGTGAGCAACTCGATTATATTATTTTTTGCAGAACAAAGAAAAACTTGGAAATTAACGTTAAGGTGGTTTTTTATAATTTTACAGATAATTGACATTTTATCTTTATAATGTAAGATATATATTAATACAGAATGAATATAAGTATTGAGAGAACGGAATGCAAACGGAATGTATTTAACCTAAATAAAAGGAACGTTGAGAATTTCATGTGAGCAGAAAGATATTGACAAATTTGAGTATGCGTAATAGCCATTTGCAGTGTTTATTTTGAAATTAATATCTATCGAATATAATGTTCCCATGTTTATGTTCAAGTGTATACAATAATAGTTTAAATATAAAGTTCAAAGGACTAATTTTATTATGATTCATATTTTATTAGGTTTCTCGGTATTTAAAATGTGCACGCTGTACAGATTAAAATAAAGGTGTACAAAAAAATTACTAAGGAATAACTCTTGGGTGGCAAAGCAATTTGGTGGAGCAGAGAATATTGCTGATATCTATCTTCTGACTTATTTTGGAATAGCAAGAATAGGAAGATGTAAGCTGTCTGGGCTCTGTATTTCCAACTGCCTCCACATAATGTAACATGGTACAACTATTTCAAAGTTATGGGATAAACCAAAGAATCTTAATGAAGCACTTAGCCGCTTTTACCCCCAGCATAGACGAAATAAAAGTGATTTAGAGTCATATGATCCAGGACTTTTGAAAAATTATTTTCAAGGAATGATAACCGCCACGGATGGCCGAGATCGTTAAGGCGCGGAATCGTGAGCGCGAGGTCTGGGGTTCGAATCCCACCAGGAACGTCCTGCCTGACTCAGGTTTTTCCCAAGTTTTCCTCAGTCCTCAAAAATGGCAAATGCCGGAAAGGTACTCTAAACTTAGGCCTGAAACATTTACTCCCTTAAAAGTATCCTTTCCCAATTTATCATTTCATATACCACCAGTGTCCACCGCCTGTGGTGCCTCTGTAGCAAAAACGGACGTTAATAGGTATACAGAATGAAACTGCATATAATAAATGTTGGACTAAAGTGCATATTGCGATGAAAGATTTAGATCAATACCCAAATGAACAAAGTGGAAATGCACAAATTTGTTAGACAGATCACAACCAGGACAAAGAGAATATTGGAAAGCATGTATTATGAAGACGATGGTGGTATGTACAGAAATAATTCCTTCGTTTAACAGCAATTTAAGTAAATTCCTTACGTTAAAATAACCAAATGATAGGACTTTTGTATACCCCAGGAACTATGGGGTTGAGGAAGACAACGCACGTCCAATAGCAAGAGGCGGCTATTTCATGGACATAGGCGGTGTCCCTAACATTCATTAGATCATAACAGTCTTCCCAACGGCGAGCCCTGAGAAACTTTCTTGAAGGCGAAAATATACCATCACGGCGTACAGCACCAATCACTTTGCCTATGCATTAACCCTGCAACCAGAAGTAGAAAGGAAATATCAATCCCAGCATTCCCCTAGGAGCCAGGGAAAATCACCGAAGTGTTTCGTACCCGGAACCTTCCGAAAGCGAATCCAAATCTCAAACACCTGAGCCCGCATACTGAACATGGTTATTACTTCTGAATTGTGTTGAACCGTTTTATAGGCGGAACTACCATTCCATCCAATTATGTAATGACCGACGCAAAGCGGGGGACTGCATCGGTCGATAAGCTATTACTTACGGCTTGCCGAGCTACGCTAGAGTCAAGTCGTTCTGGAGGGGCAACACAAGAGTGGTAGTAGAAAAACTAGATACGTTGTAATGCACTTTAAAAGTTATGTATTCACCCATGTTACGCGAGATGCTGGAACTGCCCGCCTTCATTTCCCACACATTTCTGGCATGTGCTTATGAAATTACCTATTACCATTCTTAATTTTCTTTAAGAGATTAATTTGATCCCTTGACGAACGTTCGTCTAAAATGTGTGGATGCCCCTAATATATGTATTGCTTTACGACTTGGAACCCGATTACCTGAGAATTTCATTTAATCCTTTTCTGACGGCAGGAGCAAACTCGGTACGGACATAAAAAATTGAATACACTTTGAATAGTAATAGCCATATTGTTCTTGGCAGACTTCCCTCTACGATTACATATATGTTGTTTAATTCATTGTTCAAACGTCACTACCGCCACGGGTGGCCGAGGTCTTTAAAGCGCGAACTCGTGAGCGGGAGGTCTGGGGTTCGAATCCCGCCAGGACCGTCCTCCCTAACAGGTTATTTCCAGATTTTCCTCAGTCATATATGGCAAATTTCGGGGAGGCACCCTAAACTTAGGCCTGGAATGTTTCCTTCCTTAAAAATAAATCCTTTTCCAATATATCAGTTCATCTCATGCATCATCAGTGTCCATCGCCTGTGGTGCCTCTGTAGCAAAAACGGGCGTTAAACACTATTCATTCGAATGAAACTGAAAGGCACGAGACTCAAGGCCAATATAGCAGTGTGGTAAACTCCATTCACCCAGATTCTCGTCATCCGCTTGCTTTGAGCGATGCCTCATCTGCCGAACAGTCCCCCGTCGCCGCGTCGGTAATCCGATAATTGGATGATCTAATATTAAACTTCAGTTGTTTATTCTCTTGCCATTTGTGTCTTGCGCGGAGTTACATACTAGATACTGTCTGAGTCTATCACAGTGTGGCTTGAAACCTTTTCTTTCTCGAGAACTAAAATCTATATCCAGAAACAAGCATTTTTAAAAGCAAATCTCATATTAATAAATTTCAATTTATTTAGATTATAAATTAAATAAAAACTAATTAAAAGTTTAAGATATTGGAATAATAAGCTCATGATTATAGCAACTTTTTCTTTTTTTTTCTTTTCCCCTTTTGAAACAGGCAGACGTATGATTAATGTGATTGAAGAGCATATAGTTTATACTTTGATATTCTCGGGCGAATGAAAAATCCAAACAAAAACGAGTGCAACTTAAATGCTTCGCTCATTCTCTCTGTTCTGTTTATTTTCCAGGTCCTATAACGATACAAGACTGAACATTTTATCACGTTTACCTCAAGTGCCTTTAACGTAAGTTTCTTATTATTCATTTATAAACATGAAAGTAAATTGAAACTGTTATTTTTAACGCAATGAAGTATTATAGAAAAAAAGAACATCAATATGGATGTTTTGATATTGTCAAGAAACGTCATTCCGGAATACCTGGCGAAACTCTGGACAATTTTGCTTACCAGCGTGTTTGTTATTGGATGAACCTTTCAGTAACTATTTCAAATCTTCTGAGATGTTCCCTTCTTCAAACTCAATTTGCTGAACAGGAAGCTATAGGTACATAATGCGATAATCTGTTCCGATCATCATTTCTTTGTTCACGATGAGAACGGGTAGATAAATAAACACTGGTTTCTTTTAATTTTTTTCTAAAGTTTTAATTTTGATATAGTTTTATTTTAAAATTGTAAGTACTTTATTTCGTTGAATTTTGCTTTTCTTATTTCTTTGCGGTGTTCGCTATAAACTCATTTCCGAATGCCATTCACAGAGTTTTGACTGCAGTGAGTCGTTGGGAGATAGACCGAAACGTGCAAAATGTACATTTGTCACTTATTTATTGTACTTAAGCCAAAATGCACACATAGAAAATTGAAAAACTTTCATTTTCTTTCAGACGTATACAGGGAACTCAAAGTCTTCCAAAATACACCAAATGTCCACTGAAAACAATAGTTTTCATAATGCAAGGCACTAGTAAAAACCAGGTACATCATTCCAGAAAGTTTGTGTTTTTCATAGGCGTAATTCTATTAATTACCTTGTTGGAAGACAATTAATTACCTTAGTTCTCTGTACATCTTATATTGGGAATTATATTCAAAATTTATTTAACATTTTAGTGGTCAAATTACAAACATTTATATTAGATTAGCCTAACAAAATAATCAAATTTTACCATACTCTACAACACCTGTGTTCACAAATGTATAAATTAATAAAACCCACCATGCTAAACGCATTAGACCAGTATACCGAAATCTGTTCACGGGTGAATTCATTTTATGCTTTAGGTTTGTGGAAAGTAGGTACATCACGACTGGGTGGAAAGGTCACTTGCTGATCTGTTTGGTTCATTTTTTATTAGTGTTTAACGCCCGTTTTAACTACTCAGGCACCACAGGTGGTTTGTTTGGTTCAGACTGCATTCTATGGAAATAACGCATTGTGCGTTTTCAAATACATCGGCAACATTCTCAAATACATATTCCCCAACGGGATGTTCTACGATTGTGAACTTTCCAGAAGGTGTATGTTATGGGTCAGAGTTACCAGGAAATGACAAGCAGTAGAGAAGGCAGTGTTTTATAAGTAAATAACATTGTTAACCAAAAGGATCGGGTTTGAATCCCGTTGGACCGGATTCCTGACTTTTCGCTTTCTTGAGGTTTTTCCCTGGTTGTTTAGGAGAATGCTACCATAGATATTTACATTCCAAAAGTTATCCACATTCCCATATAATATATGGTCGAAAGTACCAGCGAGTTGTATGATGGTGGTTTCTGCCATGTTGACTGGTATGCAAGTGAACCGAACTTCTTAGACTGGGACTTCGCCGGTTTCGGGGTACTCTATCTGGAAACCCAGCCTACGTCCGCACTTAAAAATCCAATCCAAATAACGTTGATAAAACGACAACGTTCACTGTTTCTGGATACCTCAAAATTGCTGAACGTGTTTGAGTTGTTTAATCTGATTTTATATGTAAATGTAACATAAAGAATTGTGCTGACCAACTCGAGAGAACTAACTGCACCCAAGAGTTTAAACCTTGTGTTCTTGTGTGAAATGAAAAGTGGGACATCGAGAATCTGGAGCATTGACAGATGTACAGCTGACAACGTTTGCAATTCGTGTGCTCTGATGATATATTTCTGGGATTGAAGTGTATAGTAAGCAGCAACGGTTCTTGATTTGTACACAGACGTGCAGTCGTGCATGGGAGATCTGCGATTTGAGCCGTCCTCCTTGACTGATTATTTTTTCAATTTTCCTCAGTGAAGAATCCCTAATTTAGACCTGGAAAGCTTGTTTATTAAGTTATAAGCACTTAATGGGGAACTGGCCCAAAAATGACTGGCTTGGAAATCCCGGGGGTATAACAAGATCAAAAGAAATGTTACTTTTTACATGCCAGTGCGTAAAGTTGTAAAGTTACAATTGACGCATATATATATATATATATATATATATATATATATATATATATATATATATATATATATTGAATAGTGTTTAACGCCCGTTTTTACCGTTGAGGCACCACAGGCGGTGGACACTAATGATACATGAAATGAAATGATAAATTGGGAACGGATTTATTAAGAAAGGAAATATTCCAGGCCTAAGTTGAGGGTACCTGCCCGGCATCTGCCATTTATGAGGACTGACGAAAACCTGTCAGGGAGTACGATCCTGGAGGAATTCGAACCCTAAACCTCCCGTTCACGAGTCAACGCCCTAATGATTTCGGCCACCCCTGGCGGTATATCTATATAATAAAATGAAAGAAATTTAGACCGGAATAAAACACAGGGTATATTAATATATATTACAGGATAAGTTACGTTTTATAGTATATATTTTATAAAATATACAAAATTATTTTATAAATATAAATAACATGAACTGTATTAATCTTAGGTAACTTATTGGTGATATAGACGAACGCAATTTAAGGAAATTATTAGTACTGGATTGCAGTAGAGACATTCGCCGGGAACCGATGAACACTTCATGCTTTAGTTTATTAAGTAAATAAATGTTGAATTGTAATCTTATTTCTTAACAGCTGGTTACAAGTTACAAGCGCTGGCTTCCAGCATGTATGGGAATTTATAACGTAGTTTAGTTATATTGTATTTATTTTATTGTATATTCAGTTTTAGATTTAAATAAATCTGCATAAAAATGTAAAAACATAAATTGTGAATTAAGAATAGCCACTGGAATATATGTCCCGGCGTAGGAAACAAGGTAGCGGAATGTAGCATTACAGAATATGCTAGTGCTAAGGAGTATTTAAAACACTTGTGCTTAAAGAAACCAATTAATTTACATTACGCACTGCCATTCGGATTAAGCACGGAAAAAGAAATGATATTTTCAATGTACAAACTTAATGGGTTGCCTCTGATAGGAACACAAACAAAAAACAAAATTAACATTTATAATCACATGTTACCGGGATTTTATATATATATATATATTTATATATATATACATACACATATATATGTATGTGTGTGTGTGTGTGTTTTACTCATTGTTTGCAGTGTTTTAAAGGATTTGAAGAGAGCTGTTCAATAAAGAACGATCATAAATTTTCAAATGCATAATTTTAACTTGTGCACATTTACTAGTTTCATTGTTGTCACTTCCGGTTCTCGCTTGTGAGAGGTGTTCAAGTTGAGACATGTTCAGTTCCGGTCTCAGACACATCGTCCATTTTCGGAATATGTGCCTGCCAGGGGAATAGGAGGCGATGGATTGTGTGTGTACTGCTAACCTAACCTTTATAAACCAGAGAAGCAGTTGCGACTGAATGTTAATCACAAAGAATTCAGAAAAGATGCGTTCTTTTAGGGTTAAATGGCGCCAAAAGAAGGCGTTTGTACAAATGTGTAAATAAATCCATTAAAATAATGCCAAATATTAAACTGATGTTCTTGGAAAGTGTTTGAGGTGTCTAGCATATAAGCTGAAAATGGGCGATTTTCTCTCCAGCAGATACTTCCCCCTTTCTTTCTCTGATACAAACATGTTCACGCATTTTTCCATTAAATTATTCGTCCTGTGCAAAATCAAGCGATTTTTGTCCAGTAGATTTTGGTAGGAGCCAGAAGACAGTTGTCACTCAACACCCTTTAATAGATTTTCCGCTCATTAGCAATCAACAGATCCAAACATTACAATGCAGAGTGGTATTTAATGCCCGTTTTAACTAATGAGGCATCATAGGCGGTGGGATCTGATGATTCATGAGATGAAATGATAAAATGGGAAAGGATTTTTTTTTCAAGGAAGCGTTTCAGGCCTAAGTTTTTAACGCAACTATCTAGCATTTGCCATTTATGAGGACTGCGAAAACCCTGAAAACATCTCAGTCGAGGACGGTCTTGGTGGGAGTGGAACCGCAGATTTGCCGCTCACGAGGCCGCGTTAAGCGGTCTGAAATAAGTGTTAAAGAGTGTAGAACAGGGGTTGCGTACATAAATCTGCATGTTGGCGGTACACACACATGAAATAATATATTTGGAAAGGAATTATATGAACAAAGCGTTTCAGGCCTAAGTAGAGTACCTTTCCGGCATTTGGCAGAGATGCTTAAACGTTAAGCAGAGAACATGGTTCTGGCTGGATTCGAACCGCAGACTGCCAACTTGTTGCCTTTGTAATCTCGACCATCCGTGTCGGTGTTGAGATAGCGGTTAAGTGAAACACACAGCCTTGTTCGTATCAGATTTCGTTCCCCCCCCCCCAGTAGGACTTTCCCAGCTATGTTTACGCAAACCATTAAACCGTTTGCATTACAAGTAACATATTGGCATTATAGGTGTAGAGCTTTTGGTTTTGATTGGTTTTCTTCCGGGAAATTTACATTTTTTATTCTCTGTAAATATACTACCTTCGATTACATTCGTCACACAGAAGTGTCCCACTTCGGCAGTGTTTATCACCATGCCATTTTAATTTTTCAATATGTGTGAAGGGAAACTTCACCCCTTCTTATTTCCATTTAATGGCTTAAAAATATTCTGAAATAAAGCAAACGCGTTATACACTTGCATCTGTGCGCAAGTAGAGTAGTGGATTTCCACGAGGAAAATGCTTGGCACTACTTTTTTATTTTGGTTTCTCACATTGTGTCAAGCAGCAGTTATGACTACAGAAATTAATTTACATGTCAGAAGTTTTATTGACTGTGCGCTTGAATTGGAGGGGTGAATGGTTGTTCAAAATAAGCATTAGCGTAGAGTGAATTAATCTACTTGTACAACCCTTACAAAAAATTGTCAAACTATTGAAGCAACTTTGGGACAGCGGTTTGTTTACATGAGGACTCTACCAACAATTTCACGTCTATTTATTTGGTATACGTATTTACGGACGCTCTTTAACATCTCAGAACATCAGCGTCCCATTCAAATCAGGACGTGAAACGGCCGACAAATTTTGCTCAGAGGCCTCTTTTTTCATGCCCGAGGTTCCTCATCGTGTCGCAAATGTACCACATGGGAACCACGGCTTTACTTCCCTTCCGAAGGAAGCCGCACTTAGAATTTTTACGCCCAAAAAAATCCACTGACCCTGGCCGAGATCGAACCCGCCATCTTGGATTTTATGTCTAGTAAGTTATAGATGGGTTAATAAGTTTTTACAAATTGCTTACAATCGTATCGTAAAGACCAACAGTGCAAGAGGGGGTTGCATGAGATATTTACTTATTTTTATTTCCCTTTTTTACGAATATGTTCCATTTCAGATGCAGACGGAGAGGGTGGAACCAATGTTTTTGTGCCATTTCCCTTGTTGCGATTCAAACAGGAAACATAAATATGTGACGAGAACGAAAACAAACGCGCTCTACTGTGAATCCAGCTTTGCCAAATTATACAAATGCTACCCGAAGTTGTGCGAACAAACATTAACGGTGAGGGAGGCGACAGTATGCACTACCTTCTGACAGTGCAAGACTATGGACCAGGGATTTCATTTTTTTTTTTTTTTTTGGCACACTTACACGACTACGCAATGTATTTCTAATTCATATTAACTGCCCAATACTGAGGGTTGTTTGCTCCTAATGCAACGACATTGATGCTTACTCATGTGAGATATTACAAATATTTTAAGTACAGCTTCAGTGTTTGTAAACTGCTTACACAGCGTTCATCGCTTGTACGCGGCTATGTCCCTAATCTTCAGTGCAAATGATGAAGGGAAAGAGAGAAAGTGGTGGTTTTAGGATTTGGCTTCCATAACCCCAAAATAGAACCCCCCTCAAATTTAGCTATGTCCTGAAATCGAGCATAAAAATCATTCTTTTACAACCTCAGTTTCTGAAATCCGCTCATTCTGAGAACTGTTGAACAGAAGTTAAATTTGCAGAATGGAATTTGTAGGCGGCTATCAACTGCTTTCCCAAAGCGAACATTTTGCTTAAACGCTCCTATAGTGCACAATGGTGCGTTCTCTAACTTTCTTATTTTTATTGAAAACGTCGTGGTTCATCAAATCTTAAAAATAGAATTGATATAAAAATGCCCATTTACTATCCTGCAGCTCTGGCACTGGATTGAGTTGGATGTTCATAAACAAAAGCAATTTCTTCTCTCAACGCGAAAAAACACTGTTAACATTTCATCCCTGTTTAGCCAACGAACTTTAGTTTACATAACCACATTCAATTTTATTTATAAACTGTTGAAACCCCATGATTTGAACCCTACAGCTGTTATGAAAGCCGTGGTTTTTACTACCACATTCATCACGTTACTGAAACGAGTGGCTGAGGTCGCTAAAAATACCGTATCACAATTTATCATTTCATCTAAAGTACTACCAGAGTAACCGCTTGTGATGCTGCCTCCGTAGTAAACACTGATCATGTTACCAACGCCAATTTTTTTTGCATTATTAATTTTGTTATTTTCGTTAAGTGCTTTCACAAAGGCGACCAGCTTCTGCCAAGAAAGCCCAACAGTTGCACTGTGCCACACATAACAATATTCTCATCTACTGGCAGTGTGGGTAAGGGGTAGTTTCTTGCAAATGTTAATAATTCACTTTCACAATTAAAACAATTTATGGATACGACGCATCATTGGTCGACATATAAATACATCTATAGGAATAGGCTGCCATTATGTACTGTTTCACAAATTTATCATTTGTGCAAGTTCCTAATTTAATTCTTACAATTCTTCCAACTTAGCGAATATTTATGCACGATAAGGAGATAGATTCTTACAACAATGGCACAGTTAGCATTGTGCCACATTGTTATATCCTGTAAAAATAAAAGCTGGAATCCAGGATGCGTTTAAATTTTAAAAACAATGACCGTCCTGTCACTCTTCTCCGAGGTTAAGAGAGCCGTGTCAAACCCGAATAACCAACAACGCATTGTCTGTTTCTCTGCGTTGGGATGTTCCGGTGAGTGCAATGAATGAAAGCGGTGTGAGGCTTCTTATCAGATGGTTAGCGGTCATTTGGTAGCAATGAAAACGCACCACTTAAGGTTATCCTTGCAGAGGTATCCCGTTCCCTCTAACAAGATGCATGTCAAGCAGATGTAAAGATTCCATGCGGGGGCCGGAAGGATTAGAAAGGATCAACGGTGAGATGGGACACAATCTCAGTTCTGTAGACTATTTTAGAAAGTTGTCAGAGACATCGAGAGCTGACCTTCACGCGGGATCAATTACACCAGAAAAAATGCGCACTTCGCTCTGCAAGCGTTTCAAGAATGTTCATTACTATTGCTCTGGACAATTTCAAAAACCCTTACAAGACTTAGACCTCGCGCAAAAGCTGTTCAGTAAAGAGATGAACATATTTCTGTAGCAGTTATCTTTTCTAAGAAAACATTGAGAAAAGTAAACGCGAATAAAACCGGCATTTTCAGCTTATGTAAATATCTATCTTTGCAGGTGTGTGCGGGTAGTTGAGAAGCAGCCTCCAGTTGTATTAGGTAACCTGGTGTGTGGAGATACGCCTTAGGAATAGCACACAATAAATTTTCGGAAATGAACACTGTCTCGTTCTCCAGAAGTCTGTTATTTTATACTTATTTACCGCATCGCAGGGTATGTACAAACATTTTGATACATAGGTTATCAACAGAGATAGCTTCTTGGCGTAGGATTCGAATACAATTACGTCATATTTTCGAGAGTTCTGGGCGATAGATCTGACCTTGAATGCCAATGAGAGGCTGATATCTTGACCTTCGATTCTATGCGATTTTTGGCCATCAGAAATGTTACTGTCTCACTACATGCGAGATATAAGATCCTAGCCGGAACTCAAAGTGTGTGGCAGGCATATGTAAGGTAGATTACGCCAATTATAGATAAATAATTATTCCTTTCGTTTAGGTTTTACTATTTCCAAACTCTAATGGTTATTCAAGTTGAAATCTTTAGGTTTACAGTATTAAGTTGCATGTCTAAATTATTTTAAATTGAATACGTCTTGATAGCATATTTCGACATGGAACATGCGGATATATTACAGAATTGAATCGCATTTTCGACTCCCATGAAATGTGGCTGTGATGAAAGTTGTAGTTGTCAGCACAGTAATGTATCTCGCGTTATTACCTAACTTATGAAGATCTGTAAAATCACTAGATAGGGTGGAGCTCTTTGATACCAAAGCGCAATATACCGCCCCATTGGGAGACTTTGTTAGATCATATTGCGTAATATGCGACAAATTTTTAAACTAGTTTATTCGAGGAAAATTAATTTGAAGATTATGCATTCTATACAGCAGTAGATCTCAAATTGTCCTTGACCCCGTATATCTTAAATATCTCTCGCTGTTCCCAGTCACTAATTTTAGCTAAATTCCTGCATATGGTTTTTACATATTTTTTAAAGTTCAATTGTTCACAAAATTTACAAATACATTTTTTCAATATTTGCTTTCCTGCCCTATACCCTCACGCAATAATAATAAAATAATACATTATTAATAATTAATATGTATATGCTAGCACATTGCTCGTTAATTTTAATTCCTGAATGAGACGGATGGTGCTCCATTTCACTTACAAGTGGGATATATAGCTTAAAAGTAAACATTGGTATTCGGAGCTGTGATTGTTTTCTTATCGGTTTCTTTTCTTATTCTTTAGATGAACCAGTACACGGATTGACTTTTTCACACAAGAAAGTTGTTTCGAAAGGCATAAACACTTCAGTGCCTTCTTTGATTATCCGGGAAAAATCTGGCGCGGCCTAGTTCCAGCTTAAGTAGTTCGTTACCAGGGAACTGACAGTTTAGAGTATTCTACATGGTTCAAATTACCGGATTACTTGTTTCAAAGCCTCATAAGGAACAAATAGTGGTCTTAAACTTGAATCTAATTTACGTTACACCAATAAATACGTATATCTTTTGTTTTAATTCAGTTGTATTTACACATTTAAGAATAAATACTGATAATAGCATTCTAATGCTTCCTGGATCGGTCTGTGGGCCAGTTTTGAGGACCACTGCAATGCTGTAAGACAATTTTTCGGCGCTAATTACTTTGTCTTCATTAATGTAAATGTGTTTCCAACACAACGATCGACAGAAACAACAAAAGCAACGAAGGAAAAGAAAAATTCGTTTTTTTTTTGTCTAAATAAGAATAAAGGATTAGAAGTGATGCATCAAATTTCATATACATAAAATGTGTCAGTGTAGAGGATTCGGAGCACCTGAAAGAAGAAACTGTTAGTGACAGACTTCGTTTTATATTTTATACATTCGTGATAGTAGTCGTCGCAGGTTCTTGGTTCACTGCAATATCTCTTCTGTCGATGAACAGCATACAGGGCACTTGAGGAGGCAGTAGTCACATAATATGAAATAAATTTCTTATTTTTGAGCTTTTAACCCAACAATTTTCATTTTTTCATCACCTACAAATCAGAGTTCTGCATAGGGAGACATTTCCTACCATTTTCCCAATAATATTTTGGTGTTCAGTATGATTTGTAGGTGCACCTAATGCTGATGCTCAATCTTTGAAGGACATTTTCGTCCTTACACACTAAAGTGTTAAAGTTCAAATAACCCCTGAATGGAGTTTTTTGTTTTTAAAAAGTAGCGTTGATGTTCAAATAACTCTTAAAAGAAATGTTTGGATTTTCGTACTAGTGCTGATATTCAAATAACGCCTGAAAGAAGTTTTTGGGTTTTCACAAGTAGCTTTGATGTTCAAATATCTCCTAAAGGAAGTTTTTGGACTTTAACAAGTAGTGTTGATGTTCAAATAACCCCTGAAGGGAGTTTTTGGGTTCACAAATAGCGTTGATGCTGAAATAACTCCTAAAGTGAGTTTTTGGGTTTTCACAAGTAGCACTGATGTTCAAATAACTCCTAAAGGAAGTTTTTGTACTTTAACAAGCAGTGTTGATGTTCAAATAACCCCTGAAGGACGTTTTTTGACTTTCATACCTAATATTGATGTTCAAATAACCCCTGAAGAGAGTTTTAGGGTTTTCACATATAGTGTTGATGTTCAAATAACCCCTGATGGGAGCTTTTTGGACTTGCAAATGTAGTGCTGTTGCTAATTTTTTTTTTTTGAACTTGCAAATGTAGTGCTGATGCTAAATTTTTTTTTTTTGAACTTGCAAATGTAGTGCTGATGCTAAATATGACTCCTGAGGGGAGTTTTTTTTTTTTTTTTTTTGAACTTGCAAATGTAGTGCTGATGCTAATTTTTTTTTTTTTGAACTTGCAAATGTAGTGCTGATGCTAAATTTTTTTTTTTTTGAACTTGCAAATGTAGTGCTTATGCTAAATTTTTTTTTTTTTTTTTTGAACTTGCAAATGTAGTGCTGATGCTAAATTTTTTTTTTGAACTTGCAAATGTAGTGCTGATGCTAATTTTTTTTTTTTTTTTGAACTTGCAAATGTAGTGCTGATGCTAAATATGACTCCTGAGGGGAGTTTTTTTTTTTTTTTTTTTTTTTTTTTTTTTTTTTTTTTTTGGACTTGCACATGCAGTGCTGTTGCTAAATTTGCTGATGCTAAATACGACTCCTGAAGTTTTTTTTATTATTATTTTCACATCACTCCTAAGCGAGTTTTTTTTTTTTTTTTTTTTTTTTTTTCCCCATAAGACACGTAATGCAGACCCTCAATACGACCCCTGAGTGGAACAAGGCGAGTTGGATATGCGTAGTATACGAAATATGGAAAAATTTGAATTTTATATTGTCACATGCTCAATATGAAAACAAAGCTTCGTCGATTCTAATTATTCTTTAGCTTGACCGTGTATGATGGAAATGTATAAAGGTACTGGTCGTTGAAGGCTACATGCATCAACATTTTGAGCTACTACGATGCATACCAAGTGAAGGAGAGATCAGCTGCCAAGTGAAATTCTGAGCCTGAATAGACGCCGTTATGATTTCATGATGCCTGAAATGGAACAGTCCAACTGAGTGATGACAGCTGTGATACTCGTCACCCCTTTGTCTGTTCAGCGAATGATGTATACAGCATCGAAACTTGTTCTGAATAACACTCCAGGAATCAATTTCTGTGTTGTAGAATGCCAAGTGTTAATGAAGTGTGATATCTAATTAAAAATATATATTTGGACAGGTGGGTGTAAATCGTGATAAGTGGAACGGGAAGGATAAACCGGAATTAAAAAAAAGGGAGGAGGGGCGAGGAAAAGTGTGGATGAAAGCAGCATTTTTCATTCCAATTATTTCACAAAATCTGAACGTTTGGGATGATAATCCCTTGCACACTGGAATTAAAAAAGAATGGTTTCATCAACACGGGGGGAAAAAGCGAGGAAAAGGATATATGAGCTATAGGACAGGTTTTCTTATGATAATATAAAAGCAATTTATACTTGCATCAGTAGTTGCAAAATAGCGTTCATAGCATTTGCTGAAGACTTCGTAGATTTTGAGATGCTCCTCGCTGCGCAACTCACGTTCTTATAATCTCCTTTTGCATTTCTTCTTGATATACAACACCATAGAACACATCCGGGCTTGCCAAAGCTCGCCCACACTATACTGCCGTTATTCGGCACCATGATAGCTGTTAACTAGATGGATACAGACTAAAGGAAAATAACTGCGTTCTTTTGGAACAATCCTAAACGTTTTATTACAAAAAATCTAGCACAGCGCTGTTTCGAAAATTTTCAAGTTTTAAGACAAAATATTTGCAATGCATGTAGATCACAGGAGCCTGTTTTTTTCCTTTATCTGTCCGTCCAGCTGACATGCAGCAAAGGGAAACTTAACATTTTCGAGCTTGCCTGGCAAGCCTCAAGGAAAGGAACGGAAAGGGAGTAGGGGAATTTAGAGTGGACCTAATGCTACCATGTGCGTCACCTACGGTAGGGGAGAGCAGCACTTATATCAAGTAACACTACATCTTTAGTCCAACACTAATTTATTAAAATATCATTACGTATAGGCAATATATTCCTTGCTTACAAAATTGAACAAGTTGTAACAATTGATGTAAACATGGAAAAATAGAGAATCAGAAAGTTGACTAGAAATGCCACTGCCATGACATTCAGTATAATAAAGTCTAAAAATTGTAGAGTAAATTTGACAGTATTTTCAGGTAAGGAGTTGAGAGACAGAGAGAAAGTAAGATAAACTGATATACATAGCCTAGGCCTATGTATCAATATTTTCCCTGACGATCCGTACGCGGCATTTCAAACCAAGGATATCTTGTAACGACGGTTTGACCGCCATTCTTCGTCATTAACAACTAGTGCCGCCTCCCCTTTACAAGAGTTTCAACAAGCAACAGCCAACCAAGGCGCACTTTGAAGCTACTAGAAAAACAGGTTCCCAACCCCACACCTGAGACGGAACTAAAAATGAATAGACACTACATTCCAATAATTTATTATCTTTATAGGGTTTTCAACATGGAAAAGTACAAATATTGCAATACAACCAAAACCATGTGAGGATAAGGATAACAACAGTGTGTTGTGTGAAAGTCTACCACGCCTCAATCAGAAGATCCTTGGGATGAAATGACTGCATACCGGCACAGCTTAAATATTACGACTTGGACTTCAACTCAAATAATCACAAAAGCACTGTTAAGAACAAAATTTTTCAAACTGACTAGTTTCTTACACTTAACAATAAATACAATAAATTAAATGGGATAGAATTTGGCCATTCTAGTTAGCAATCTTTCCAGCTTTTTATTTATTTTTTTTTTCTTCCCCGATTGACTTTCGAACACAAATTTCCTTGCAACTTCCTTCTTTTCCTGGAACTCAAATATAACCAAAGTCCAACCCATTATCCAGTGTTATAATAAGTTATACAATAAATTACAGCAAAACACAAAGACAACTAAGGTAAAAGTACTAGCTCTAGTGCTGACAATTCATCTCTTCGTCACTGGCTAAGTTACTCAAACTAGAAATATGGCACCTGACACTCAGAACGTTTCCTGAACTACCCATATAAACCTACAACTATATGAAAAATCATTTAAGTAGTGAATCATTTCATTGGATAAATACAACCCATCAAATACATACACCTAAATGCAATGTGACACTAGACAGAAGCAATAAAGACATGCACTGCAAGATAGAAGCGGCGGCGGCGGCAGCAGCAGCAGCGGCACGGCATGGCACCCCTTTCTTATCCTGGACCAGTAACCAAACTCTCATTTGTTTCCTTGTGCTCAAAGCATTACCTGACAGACCATGGTACTATTACGTACGTAGTACTTACTATATATGTATGTATGCAAGGAGAAAATGGACTAAACTACCGGTTTGTTCTTGCTTTTTTATTTATTAGTTACTCATTTATTTCTGGTGGAACTGTAGGAGCGGATAGGAGCGGATGGGGTGGGAAGGAATGGGGAAGGTGTGTAACCAGAATGGCCGCTCACGAGCGAAGTAACAACACTCAACGAAACATTAATTCTTTCTCTTTTTTCCGGTTTTGTTACTTCAGTGAGCAGGGAATAAAATATAGGAAAATGGTGCATCATGTCGTGATCTGATATAAACCTTGCCTTGCTTGCCTTCAACAAGGCTTCATATCAGGCCAAGTTGTCAGTGCATCTAATGTTTTCGTCACTCGATCTAAAGCTACACTTTTAAGAACTTCAATAAGTTATTGCATCAATGACATATTCGAGGCATGGAAACCCCCTGTCTCTTCTATAAAAGTTTATGGAATGCACAAAAAGTTTTCAGTTCCGCACCGAGGATCATTTGTCCGGTGCCGGAAAATGAGGATACATCCATACAGCATGAGTCTGGCCCTCGAAAATTAAGTTTTACAACCTAGACCTACACCACACAAAGTTCAATACAAGTCCTAGAGTAATGGCAAGAACCTTCAAGTGCAGTCCAGTCGGAATTTCTTCTTTTTAATATATCTATATTTATATATATATATATATCATTTCTGTTTTGTATTAGGCCAGTTAAAAAGTCGGTTTCCCTTGCACTGCAACGCCAACGGACTTTTTGGAAACCAACCGCATGGTTTGTGCAACGATATGCCGGCAGAAAATCCACTGCCGAACGAAGTTCCGTTAATCTCGCATATGCGGTAGACTGCATTTGACTGGCCTTGCTTCTAGATAAAAAGGATAATAATTAATATTTAAGAAAGAGTATTTAAATGTATAATCAAGCAAACCACTATGTATTAAGAATGAGGAAAATACCAAAGTTAACAAACTCATTGTTTTTTTTTTTGTTTTTTTGTTTTGTTTTTTGTTTTTTTCCTTTTTTCCACATTTAGTCAATACCACTTTGGCAAAATTGCATCCGTTAAGTAGGTGAGAAGAACTTCTATAAAGCTTCAAAAGTTAATTGTAAACAGGTATCAATCACAATCTTGATAAATGCAGAAGCAGTTTTCAAAACTAGTCTCCACAACCCAAAATATATTCGGAACCTCTCTCTTTCTCGTATTACCATTATCCGATCCTGCATCTCCTTCTCTCTGTACAGAATTTAACAGTTGTATGCACCATCGTTTTGAGTATCATACAAAATATTCCACTTTAAAATCTAGGGTGGCATTGCAGTCTCTAAAGGGGGAAAAAAACCAAGCCTATCATTACCATTTAGAAACATGGCTCTTGGTTTCTTTGAAAATTTAACATAGTTAGCTGCAACTATAATAGATCTCACATAAGCAATTATATTGGCGTTAACTATATAAAGGGCCAAACCGTGAGAAATTTATCAAGGAATGTTCACAAGTAACACTAAATGTACATCTTTCTTCGTTGATTCATCAAGGGGCAAGTTAACACTGAAAAAGTGCATCGAGTTTCCTGAACTTTCAATTAATAATCTACTCTTTTGTAGTTAAACTCTTATCCTCAACAGCATGATAAAGTTTTTTTTATCAAAAAGGTTTCTCTATCTCTTTCCTAATCTCAGGCAAAGTATAATATATATACATTTTTCTTTTTTAAATCTTTACAATTGTGACCATGAAAGATAAAGTCCATCAAAATTTTGTATTCAAAAACTCGTGACATATTGCAAGAGTCCTGATTCCTTCCAATGCGGTCGGCAAACGGGCGCCCTTTTACCTTCAAGTGGCTAGGCTCTTGGCTCTCGTCTATTTTTTTTGTGTATTTTTTTTAAAGTATATTGCTTGCGTTAGCACCAACAAGCTGCACAGGATGGTGGTGCAACTCCGTACAGTTTAATAAAAAATAAATATCGCTGAAGTGCACTAACCACTTGTCGGCTAGGCTTGCGGGCGGTGGACAGGAAGTGGGTAGGTCGTTACCTCCGCATGCCTGGGCCCGTTCAGAAACTCCTATTGAAAAGGGAACTATCTGATACTATAGAAAATTTAAGAAGACGAAGAGATAACAAATTCTTCTTCGTTAGATATTTAAATTTCTGCAAACTTTCCTTCATGTCTTTCATTTAAAATCTTTTGCCCACTAGGAATGCATTTGTTAAATTTGATAAGTGTTCTTACAAAAATAAATTTCTTTCGTGGAAGTTGACATATCAAGTTGGGCAGCATATTTGATAGGTTACCTGATTTAGTTTCATTATTTATATTATTTATTTAAGCATTATGAATTATTGATACGTGCAAGTACGTGTGGTTCCCCAACGCCTGAGATCTCCGTCATAAAACAACCAAGGATAATAAGGAGGAGGGAAATGCTACAACTTAAAGTGAGTGTTAGTAGCGGGTTGTGGAAAACCAACCAAGAAAAACTAAAACAAAAAGTGGTCAACTGAAAGTAAGTTTAATTGTTTCGATCATATCAACCTATATAATACCTCCATAAACGTTGCATTTATGCCAAAATAAGTGAAGATTCATAGTCTGGAACAAAAATCACATGCAAGTGCATCAAATCAATGGAAACAAACTACATATACTACCACGCCTCGTGGCACTAAAATAATAACTCATAATGTTAAGGATATATGTAGGTGTTAATTACATATTTTTGTCAAACGAGTAAATGAAAACTACACAAAGAAAGAAAAAAAAAAGTACTCAAATGTTTAAAAAATTGAAACCTTCAAAATCAAATATTAAACGAAACCAAAAGAATTTTTCTGAGCACGCGCCTAAGTATAGGCCTAAATATATATGTATAAAAAAATGAATTTTATTCGCCGTCGTAGCTATTGAGTGCAGCACATCAGTAATAATATTAGAACAATAATGACAATAATAGTAATAATAATTTAGATATCTAGGTACCTACGCATACTCCATGGATATTACGAGATCATATTTACTACTGCCTGCCCAATAGCTGCGACATCTTGTCATCATCATTATGACTAGTTATGCAAAAACAATGCCAACAAACTTATTAGAAATTTCCTTTTGAAGATTTTGAGGATTCCCATTTGAGTAGGAAACACCCGACTTGCACTAGTCTTGACTAGCTCAATGTTTGGCTGTATATGATTCAAATTACATTCAAGTACGTATGGTACGAATACCAGAGTAAACCTTCTGAAGGCTGCATTCGTCCCGTTAACGGCGAGAGAGAGTTTGCAAGGGATATAATATAATACGAACATGACTGTAGCTACAGTCCCAGATCGGCTACGAATGCAGCCTCCAACCAATCCCTCAGCATCTGACTAGCATGGTCACAGAAAAATGCACCGCACCTGCCAATATGGCGGCGGCGGTTCGCAACACAGTTTCTTCCGTCAACATTTTATGTGGCTTTACTTTTGTTGGTTTTGAAGGACACCTGCAGAACGCGGTTGCCCAGGGTGTAGCCGTTCAGGGACTGAATCGCGACGACGGCTTCGTCATAGTTGGTCATCGTTACAAAGCCAAAGCCTTTGCACTTGTTGGTCTGCAGGTCTCGAATGACCTTCACACTCTGCACCGCACCGAACGGGCCGAAGAGTTGCCACAAGACGTTCTCTTCCGTCTCGGGAGCCAGGTTGTAGACGAAGATGCACCATCCAGATCCGTTCATTGCATTGCCGGGTAGCATCGAGTTGGCGAGCAGATCTCCGGCCAGAGGAGAGTACCTATAACGCCAAACCGTCCACACTGAACATATCGACATCAACTTCCTCTAAGGCCAGGGTGCAAGGACAAGGAAAAGGGAAGTGTGAATCACGCATGTTAATTTACATCACATTCAGTTTCCTCACAGAGCTTGCGAAAACCGTGGGGGCCACAGGGACGGTGGCAAATCGCCACCGTCCCCGTCATGGCCCTCCACGTAACCAACATCATTAGAAATAGCATTGATCTTTAGGTACCTTCCATGTCAAGTGTCAAGTGTGCTGCAGCGGGCATGCTAAACTCGAACCAAGGATACAGAGAAAGAGAGGTAAACACAACAAATCCAAACCAAAAGTGTTAAACTGCATGCTCTGTGGGATGTAGGATGTGAGGATATCTATTAGCTAGTAAACTGGGCAGGGGGCCTATGACCTCGGTACGGTACTTCGATGCCTGCTTCTTTCATCTGGACCAAAAACAGCTTTATCATTCATTTCGTCTGATTGACTGGCTGTGGCGACCAATATGGCTAAGGGCGGTGCGACGATTTTTTGTCATTGAGAAAACAAACTTAACATACAGAAATCAAACATGGTTGACATGCTCCAGTCACATAGAAACTGCTAAACAAACATCAAACCAAAGAAATACTGTAATATGATTATAAAAACTCGATAATACTGACCTCTGTAAGCCTTTGTTTATGGCTAGCATGGTCTTGCCAGTGCTAAAACAAAATACAGAAACAAACATAAGAAAATTAAACAGCAAGTCGATCAAATGTGAAGCTGAGAAGATAAGTCTAAATTAAACAGGAAATCACTTAGATCTGATTTGAGAACAAGAAAAGCTAGAAACATAACTATGGATATTGGGTCAATTTGTATAGATAAAACTATGCAGAAAATTTGAAATCGCCTAAAATGTAAGAAAAAATACAAAATGCAGAGTTTAGCAGCCATACTAAAAATTTTAACTCACAAACAGGCAAAATATATAGCTTTCAAATCATGTTAATGATATTGGATATTCATGAATGATAGACATAGCTATTCCTCAAGCAGCAAAACTAATGGCCTTTCAAGGCCCATTCACCTGAATCACAAATGCTTGGACAATTTCAACACCAAATTCACTAAATTTAAAACTATTCTTAAAAGTTAACAAAAAAAATCTGTACACCACAGTCTTAATTCCCCAGTTCGAAAAAAAAAAATGGTGAAAATAGGAAAGAGTCAGATGCAGGAATGGTCTACCAAAGGGAAGGACAGTGTTCTCGCAAACCGTGCCGAGAGGTCATTCCGGGAAAGCAGGCTCTACTTAAAGGTTCACTACAACATGCTGGGAGACTAAAAGGCAGATTCTGGTGGGCGGGGTCACGATCACAGCAGCAAGAGGTCCTTGGTCCTTTTACCTTGAGGCTCCTACTCATGCTGCGCAGCTCTACTTACCAATCTCTCGCGTCGGGCCAGGGTCCGTAAGGGCTGCTTGGTGGAAAGGCAGGCCAGTGTAAATTCACGTGGAATCAACTTCCACACCTTACACCTAAATCATTATTAACCTTGCTATGGGATAGGGGGGATTTTTATTGGTGTGCTCTAGCATTAACATGGCTATCTAGGGACTTTTATTAACTAGCTAGCTCTTCTAGTTGGTCATACCTTTCCACGCAAACGGGGCACTTGAAAGAGATTTGAAGCACACAAGTCACATAAGTCTACAAAAACGAAGAAAAGTTTCACAATGAAAACAGAACGAAAATACATGTGAAACGTAAAGAAATCGGAAAAACAATGGAAAACTCGTGAAAGGAAAAAGTAACGAGAACCAAACGGAGAAAAGCTAGTGGTAAATGAACTGCAACTGGGAAAGTCAAGTACCTGGAGAGTGGTGACAGTGGAATGTACCTGAAGCGCCCCGTCGGGTGGTGAATGGGTCCGCCGAAACGTCGAGCCTGGGGTGCCAGATATGCTGCCAAGGGAGGAATCGCCTTGTTATTGTTGCTGGGGTTGTTTGCGAACTTGACAGTAATCGGCTCGGTCGAGCCCTTCGGAATGGTTCCGTTCAGCTCCTGGATGGCTCTCTCCGCCTCGATGCGCTGATCAAACCTGATGAATCCGACGCCCTTCGACAGACCTGCAAGGAACCGGCCAGGGCATTATGGAGGCGGCCCGAGCCAACCTATATCTCAAATGTGGAACTTTTCGGAACCGAAAAGTGCCAGATTTGACTTAAAACGACCGCTTGGTTAGTTAGTGGTGCTCGGGTAGCTTAAGCAGTGGTTAGTGTTCACACACATATACGCACGCACGCACACACGCACACATGGACTCCGCCTCCGCCATCCCAAGCTCTGCCACATGCTAAATATCTGCCACGAATATGAACACCAGGCGGTAAACCGGGATCAACACTCCAGTCAGCAATCGATGATATCAACTACTCAAGCAGATCTACGGCTAAAATGGGTTAGGATACACTAAATTGGACAAAACATCAATAAGGCATTGGAACATTAACACAATCGTCAAATCGAGTTGTCTGTTTCCTCACACACCTTCCCCAGAGCCCCGCATTCACGAAAAGCGGACGAATTTAGCGCGATGTCGTTACGCGGTCATCGAGGCCTGGTGTTCATTTGCAGCCATGGCACGTGGGAAGGGCGGAGCAGAGCCCGCTACTTAGAAAACTACCTTTAGTATATTTACATGGTGCGAGAAGCAAGTGGAACACGCACGCACACACATACGAGCTAGCAAACAGAGTAAAAGCCGCGTCCCAAGCAACATCCAGTCTTCACCCCAGTTTAGTTTTAACTACTACTAAAAACTCAGAAAAAATAATAAGGTTAAACAAAGAAAACCAAACCACTGTTTATGGAAATGCGTGCACTAAGAGACCGCTATTTAATTTTTAAGCTGCAAGTAATTCAAACCAGCTTAGTTAACAGTACTTTAGTGTCAAGATAGAGCAGTGGTCTCCAATTAAAACTATTTTTGTCAGAAAGAAACAAAAAAGGTGTGAAGGCAAGCAGGCAGGCAAGTGTAGCACCGAAAGCCACCTTATTCCCCTTAGGATGAAGACCACTATTCTAAAAGGAAGGCAGATCCTAATGTTAAAAACAAACAGATGAAGAACTCACGTACAGGGTATAATGTCTCCAGCTCCACTGACATATTGGCGGACTAGGGGAGAGAAAACCAAAAATATACAACATATTCCTTGCTAGGCGACTCATAAAAAAATGTTAAAAACATTTACATAAATCCACTAGTACAACAAATTTTGTCATATTCTAGAATTGCCTTCCATCTTTTCAAACATTCAAATGGATAGACTTTGTGCTGAATTTCTTTCATTAATGTGCATGATTCTGCATTACTTAATTATATAGTTATAACTTCATCATTCTCTTTCAAAAAAGAAGGTACAAACATATAAGATATATTCTTGTCAAATAAATTGCCAGTGAAAGAAACCTGATCAGGAGAAAAACTAAAGCTTATACTTAAAACTTGTGCTAACACCAGACCTCGATATCCTTTCCGGAGCAACACTTCACCTCCACCTAATGCAATGTCTACTTTTTACAATGATCGCGCCGCTCGCTCATAACGGAATGGCTTTCTTATGCAAAGCTCGACAAAATTTTGGATTCGAAACCAGACAACTCCACAACATGCAGTTCCAATACAAAATGCAACACAACACACAAGAACTGTATGTTCGAATCGTCTGCATCAAGGGGATTAAGAGCTGAGCATTATAGAAACAATATATTTTTTAATGTATTAAAACTTAAAAGTTCCGAATAACCAAGCAAGGCGCATGGTGTATAACATAAATACGATATTGAAATAAAAAGGAAGAGAAAACATTATGCTCCACAACACTGTTATTGGTTTACGTTTACGTCTGCAAAGACTTCACAGCTACAAATTGCAAATCTCTCTTTTCAAAGCATCTAATATTCACTGAAAGCAAATAAATTTTAAACATTATTCTAGTAAAATTGTTTCGACACTCGTGAAAACAAAAGCAAGAATGTGGAGAAAGTGCCATTTCTATTAGAGTTGAGAGGTCCTGAAATTATTCCTATATATTTCTGCGACTACAGGTGTATGATACAGTCCCCCTCCCCCTCCCAACCACGAAGTGCTCTGCTGCAAATCGCGAACCTGTCAAGAGTATGTCTCAAGTTTCATGAGCAATATTTTTAAGTTTTTGCCTACATTGTGCAGAGTGTTAACCAAAGTGTTTAGTGACTGAACAATTAATTCAAACTTTGTATTAATTTTGTATGCTTTAGTTTTCAAGATGCAAAATTGTTCTTGCCCCTAGAAGTTTTGTCGCGTAAGAAAATAATACAACAATTTGTACTAATATTTTAGCTGAAAAGTATAATAGATTGAACTGAATAGTCCATGTACAGAGTGAAAAAAATAAAAAAAATTAAACCGACAAACATTGACAGCTTGCACCGGACACCAAAATAAACATTTTTTCTAAGTTCATATTTTTCTTTGAGGGATTGTTTTTCAAGGACGTTAGATCGTGGCGACATGGACCGTCTAACACGGTCAAAGCCTGTAGGATTGTTTACTGGTGCAGCTATCCTAGCCACCTTCTGTTTCAGCTGGGTTCTTGTAATTAGGATTACGCGTTTGACCCCACACAAATCGTGGATGTAAGAGCGTAAAAGCCATGTCCGTTAGCTACAGGTTAATAAACAGATAGCGCAAACTTTCAGGAGTCATTACATCTGAAAAACGCATACTTCATCTACATTTGAAAAATTTTCATAAAAAAATATAGCAAGAATTGTCTGATTTGGTGTCCCGTGCAAGCTCTCAAAGTTGATGGGTTAATTTTTTCCACCCTGTATGAAGAAAATGATGTACCTAGCTGTGTTTCAGTAACACCGTCCTATTTGTGAACAGCGGTGCACTCAACTTCAGCCACTAAAATCGCTTTTGCAGAACCACGCTGCGTCAACTTGGATATGATCGTTAACTTTACTGCCGTAGTTTATAGCTGTGATTCGCCTTTGCAGTAATGCAGAGACCGATGGAGAGAGAACCTTTAAACGTAAGGAGAAAGATGTAAATTTAGAACATAAACGCTACAACTTCAAAGATTATTATTTTCAGGCTATCCGCGAATAAGATGTTAAGTATATGAGTAGCGATAATGATTGGGCTTTCCTATTTCGACTACATCATCTTGCCGTAATATTTGCGCCGAATCGCGCACACACTATCTAGATAGGTTTTAAGATTTTTACATGCGTTTGTTTTATTTTTTATACCTAATAGTACAATTAAAAAAAAAACATGTTTGAGTTGCACACCGTTCGCTAAAGAAGGCTTAAGGTTGCCTGTAAAAATTCTGTTGTTGTGGAGGTTGCAGTATTTCGTAAATGAAACTCTAAATTTCTTTTTCATACTGCCAAGATCCGCCTACTATTGAAAATGTAGCTAAAGAAGAGAATACAATAATTCCAATTTTGTCTGGTTTCGTATGTTTGTCTTCAGTAAAAGTAAGATGATGAACTGAGTCCCGTTACCTAAGGAAGATATATTTTTAATTACCAAAAAGAAGCGGATAGCTCAATTGTTTGCTCTTCCTTTAAAAACTTCCACAATAACACAGCTCATTTGGTTTCTGCTGCCCCGTGAAGACCAGATTCAAAGTAAATTTAATTTCGTCGAGGTTTCTGGCGAATACCAGACGTGAATTTCAAATTCAGATACACTAGGTCATTCAAATATATTTAAAAATAAATCCTTTGCAAACTCACCAGGCAGTGGGTTACCACAGCGTTACTACAAATACTGAAGCCATCTCTCAACTCTTCCACAATATGATTATTGGGATGTCAACATGGATGATAGGATTCCAGCGATATAACGCTCACTTCTCTGCTGTGCTGCTCTCCATTTTGTTTCTTGTTTTTGCTTTTTCCCTTCTTTCTTTCTGGACAACATTGAAGCTAGTCTGTTGGCATTTGTGCTGTTTATAAGTACTGGCGACACTTAGTGTTAGCTTTGCCTTTTGACTTTCAAGAGTTCATAGGCCTGCAGGAACACCAAAAACTTTGCAGGAACTTTCATACACTTTGTCTCTCATTTCTGCATATAACTGCAGTGAATACCAGATACTTGTGACTAGTGCGACTATTTTCCGTGATAATATCCAATGGGTCGACATTGGCAGCATTTTTCAATCCCATTCTTTTACCCCACAAACTTTCTGGTTAGGCAAGGAGATCTCTTGCATGCTACATCAATTTCTTCACAAATATGGAATTTGATAATGCTTTGGGGGCAATAACCAGTCAAAGTCACGTAGCAGTTGGAGGGAATTTAGCAAGTCTATACTTGAATGACCTAGCGATATTAGGAAATATAGCTTCAGCTTCGATCATGCATAAACGAATGGAACTCACAGATATCTCAATTGTTTGTTGCAAACCACAGTCCATGTGTTTCGCCATAGAAACTGTGCGTTGTCTGGAATCACTTCATCCCACTGTCCCTTTTTAGCAAAATCGTTAAATTCTAAAACGATGGGTGTGTTTATAGAAATATTTAGTGTTTATTAATATGTTGCAGAGGAGTATGAGAGATAAATTGCTGTGCACGACATTCTCAGTGAAATTCCCTTTCAGAGACACGAGACCGCCAGAAGTGTAGTCTTACCTCATCGCCGGTTTCTTGGTAATTCAGAAATACCTACATTACCTCATGCAACACTTACATTCCGAATGACTAACTCATGCTTTCGTTAAAATAACTGCGCGTGTTCAATTTTGTTTGTGTGTGTATGAGTAATATTCGCGAACCTATTTCTGCAAACGGCTGCGGGAGAGAAATACTTTTATGCTAGAGGAAACCGACATCGTTAAGTTATTAAAAGAAGTCTTAAACATTGCCGAGTGGAGTGCTTGTATTGCGTCACTGAGGCTGGTACATCAAACAAGTCAACCAACAAACTTTGGGTCAGTTCACTGCTCCTGACCATCGCACAGATTTCTGTGTTAGTCAATCGGGAAAAAGCTACAATTAATTTTCCATATTATAGTAGAAACCGCATCATCCGACTGCAAGTATTTAGTGACATTTAACTAACTAAAAGCAGACCTTTCTTGCTATAAACTCCGTCCTAGTCGGACAATCGGTACTCCACAGGAAACTTTTGAATGTACAAAGCAAGGAACTTTCACAAACGTTAAATTAAACTCCGATTAACGATCTGCCGAGAACACGAACTGACCCAATGTTGTCGATCCACATGTACACACTGGCGAATCGTTTCCATGTGAGGGGGCGGAGGCAGAATTTCTCCTTAACCTACAGAATTTTCTTAAGTAAAGGTAGAAACACAAATCTCTCTACACTCACCAGTAATGTTGTCGCAGAGGATCCTGGAGGTGATGATGCGGCCGTAGGGGCTGAAGAGATTCTCTAGATCCTGTTGAGTCATGTTCTTGGGTAGCCCACTTACATAGAGATTAGCACCCTTTATTGCTTCACTGCTAGGCCGGGCATATGACACCTGCACATTAAGAGAAACATTCGTCAGCTGTTGAATCGCACTTTATTCTGAATCAAAAAAACAATATCGCACTTTGCTTTTATTCTTCTGCAAATTCTCCCGTCTGGTCTTAAAATTATTTAAAGTACAAAAATGAATAAACACTGGCTTATTCTTCAGGCACATGGATAAGTAGGCATAAATACATGTGCACGACAAAATTTCACTGGCAATAAAGATTTCACAATCATTTTTATTTCAGTTCACGTGGTCTTTGCTTCACCGTCTACTTACAAACTTAAAGAAAGGAAACACAAGACGACTGCTAATCACAAGGATAGAAACAGCAAATGGATTTAATCTACCGTTTCTCAAAGATAAGTGACAAATAGCTAAACAAATAAGAGTACTGATTTGAAAAATATTTTTATTTCTTAACATAACCTCAATGTAAACCACCCTATGACAAAAATTATGAGTCCTCCCCAAATTCTACGTGTCGTTCGGAGAACATCGGGGACGCTCGTAAACACTGTATCCACAAAGGCATGCAGCGAGTGCACACTACAGTGGGCGCTTTGCCTGAAAACGCAATGGCCACAATCATATTCTCTGTAAAGAGAATATTACGGTAGAATAGCGGTGGCAGAGCGATTTAGAATGCATTGCTCTTCCGCATAAGCTCCTGGATTCATATCCCACATATTTTTGTTTTTGTTAATTTTTTATTATTGGTTTTATAAATGTATATGTAGAACCACACGTTGCATTATATAATATATATTATATGTTGTTAAAAATAAAATTAATATATGTTAAAATATAATATATATTATATTTTAACATATTCCAGTTTTATGGCATTACCTATGCATACACAAGAACGTAACCACATACTAACATATTCTTTACAAATAACTAAATAAATACATCAACAGAAATATTTATCTTCTAAAGGAAAACATAGAAATAAACTTAAAATTAATTTCAGGGGTATGAACCCTCAGTATGTATAACTACTCTTAATTTTCGAAACATAGATGATGTCAGGTTTGTACAATAGTGTGGTCAAGAGGCTATAACAGCCCAGGCTTTTTGAACTTGTGCCTATGACATCATTTTTCCTTTGTGCAAGTGCAGAGAATGTGTGTGTGTAGCATATTGTATTTGGATAGAATAAATATTGAAGGAAATATTACAAATTTATTATAATGTATATAACATGTTAACATTAAAGTTTGTTGTGTTTGGGAAACAATATTACTAAACTAATTTGTCGTATGTTATAGAGGCTTGTTAAAAATAATGTATCATGTTCGGAGGCGAACCTGCGGTTCTAACCACGGCATCACTACACACTCTGCAACAGAGCTAATGGAACACACACAAACTAATCGGCGCCTTTAATGCGTGCTATCACTTCTTTTCTTTTCGCAGGCGACGCAGGATGTTTCCATTTCACTGGCACACATTTTGTAAACCCAAGACTAGTCACTTGTGACAATTCAAATTAGAATATCTTGTCCACCGAAACAGCGATTGAGATGCTGTAATGCCAGACCTATTCTATGCAATCTGCTTTGTGAGGTCAGCAAACGCGACCTCATTGTGAAACCTAATCTATTATGCATTACGTCGTGTTGAGCTTTAGTTTTTGTTGTTACCTTTCTGTCTGATCAGATTAAGTATTCAACTAGTTGCAATATTGGCAATCTCCGTTGGCTGGCCTACTCGTTGTCTGTCCTTTACAGAACTTCTGCGTCCAAAAGTAAACAACCTGACGTGAGAGGCACTTCTCCCAGAAGATGGGAGCATTTCTTTATGAATATTCTTTGATTCCATACCTTCTGCCCGCAAAAAAGCACAACCGAGATGCTCGAGGGTTGTACACTCAAGAGGCACCACGATCTTGACACCGCTGTTTCGCTACTGTAAACACAGATTGTTTCGTGTTGAATGTCACGGATTGCCAACGAGCTTATGCTGCCATTTAGTGGCAATAGCCTCAGGAGCCTCATTCACACATGTGAACTTAATGACTTATCTTTGCATTTTAAAGTATTTTCTCAAGTTGAAATGTTTTGCGGATCACTCTATACCTGACTCGTTTGATATGATATACCAGTTTGAGTGTATACATGTACTTCTACCGACGGGAGTTACTGTGTACCGACCTAGCCAAATGCCGAGGGAAATTGTGTTGCGCGATTGGAATTCATAGCGCACACCTTTTGTTTCTTTCCTTATTTACTGTAGTGATAGTATCTTTAAGGCATGTCTAAATCCTTTTGTAGATTTTGCGACATAGCCGGAACTCCTCCGTTCCTGGATATTCGTTTCAGTGCCTCCACGAATCGGTTACCCGCAGTAATTTTATATGCATGAAGATGCAGCACCTTGGTGGCTTTATCTGCACTGCCGGCAAATACCTCTGTGCCGGGATAATTGTGTTAAGACTTGAGCGGAGAAATTTCTGATCCATAGTCTACTTCATCAAGCTCCTCCTCTGTTAAACCCGGTTTCTGGTCTCGGCTTGTCAATTAAACACCTTGGTCTCCAACTTTGTACTCCAATATGAAAATTGCACTTCACGATGGAAATTTAGCACGAAATTCTCTCCTACAGTATTTACATGCATTTTTTCACATAACGATAATAAATATTCTTTCTTCTACCGTATGCACTCTGTGCATACTTCAAAATACACAGTATGAAACTTAACTTGTACTTCCAACAAAATGCAACTGAAACAGTTTGCCTGATTAACACAACTGAGCAAGCTCCATTGCGTGCGTCAGCGGAACTAACTCCAGTCTTACCGGGAATCAATCTTTCAACGAAGGTCAATCGGTTTCCATTGGTGTATACGGACTCTGATTGCATATGGAAATGAGGGCAATTCATACATTCATTCACAGTATTCTGTTCTTTACTGCACACCTAGCTTTTTCAGATATTGCGGTCGCTTCCCGTTGATGAAGATAGAGAAATGGTGGAATCACTGGCAGGAGAAACCGGAAATCTGCCCAGGCGCCCGTTCGTCCACTGCAAATCTCACTTATGACAGCTGGAATTTAACCCAGGCGCTTCGATGGGAGGCGAGCAGCCTAACCACTCGGCCACCAGTTATGTATAAAACTATAATAGTCACAATTCCCTTTACTTCAATTAGAGGGAAATGTTTGTATTTTTCCCCCGAAATGAAAGATTTTAAGGATATTTTATCATAATGTACATTTATAAGCAATTATGTTTTAGAGTATAATTTGTGTACTCTGTATATTATTAACTGAGAAAATAAAAGAAGTAGTTGCCACAGACTAGACTGCTGACCCGTGGATGTTCAATGTTTGCTTCAAAATTAATAAACATGTACATTAAATGTTTTAATAAATACTTTTGTACCTGAAACTCCGTTTTGTTTGTTTACTTTCATGTTCTCAGCTATACCGCAGGTTTCGCAATTCATTAGAATTTAATTTTCCCCCCTCCTAGCTCTCATTTTACTAAATGCATGTTCAACCTAATTTTTGAGGACCACAATGACGTACAGTGAGAACCATGGTTTGAGAAATATTGATACAAACTATTGGCAAGTTGGGCGTATTATTCAGTTTCGAATAGAAAATTGTGATTTAAAGTATACTACAAATCAGATAAAGAACGGGACGAATCTTAAAGTGATGCAAAATGCATGTCAATTGTAGCATTTTATTACTGAATTTTAGTAAAGCATTGGTCGTCTACTGGAAACACAGCTATTTCTTATGGCTATACTCGTGTTAAACTCTCATGCCTACACTGCAATTCATCAGTACTGCCGATACGATATTGTAAAATTTTTGGAGAACTTTGGGAAACAACTGAACAGCGCAAACTTAAATAACATACCGCTGAAAGGCATTAATCATTTACTTCCTACAATGCGTTATTTCAGATCTATATAACATGATATTTTTTTTAAATTTTATAATTAGACATTAAAGGAGTTTAAAAGGGCTTTTGTGTCGGTCCTGGTGCAATGGTAACCATACTTGCCTCCTAAACCCAAGATCGCGATTCGATTCCGCCAGCACCGATGGCTTTTTGGGCGTAAAAATCCAAATATGGCTTCCTTCGGAAGGGAAGTAAAGCCGTGGGTCCCGTGTCGTACTTTTACGGTACATAAAGAACCTCAAGCCTGAAAGAAGAGGCCTCTGAGCAAAATTTGTCAGTCGTTTCATGCCCTGATTTGAATGGAACGAGATGACCTGAGATGTTACAGAGCTTCCGTTAAAAAAAAAAAAAAAAAAAAAAAAAAAAAAAAAAAAAAAGGCTTTTGTAAATTGATATATCTGTTTCCCAACCAAAGTCCTTCTAAAACGATAATATTTCAAAGTATATATCGACATTAACAGTAGCAATAATAAAGCTATGACATAGGCGCAATACATTTCACTCATAATCATTGTCAGAGAGATGTAAATCTGGCTCAGTGAGGTTTTAAACTTTAATAGGGAAATCGTATATCGGTCACTGCAGAAAACGTTTGCTCACAGTTTTTGCACGAGTAAGGCCAAACCATTATAGTTTGTTTTTTTTGTTTTTTTTGCACGAGTAGGGCGTAAGTGTTTCTAGTTTTTACTTCCTTAGGTTCTAATTTTCTTAAAAAAAAAGAAGAAGAAGAAGAAGAAGAAGTTTCCACATTATGTACAGTTAGTTAAACAGAATATAGATTCGGCAACTATTTAATAACGTGATAATTTTACATCTTTCTTTATGTTACAATCAATATTTCCAATTCACTATATCAGAAAGCAGGTTGCTACACCCTAACACAAAACTATGGCAATATTTCTTCTACTTTTTCTGGTTCAATGCAATAAAGTAGTTAAATTCTGTAAACCTTAATTTTTATAAATATTTCAGTTGATATTTAAGTGGAAATGATTAATAGCTTTCCATTTTAAAGCTTATGTATTTGGAATAGAATGTTTTAGCTCTTAAGTAGCCACCATTACTTTGCTTTCATTTATTTTTGAAAACGCCTTATATGGTATGGTGACAATTATAAAGAAAAATGCAAGATTAGGTGACCTCCCAAAAACAACAGCATTCCATATTTGTTAGAATAACTTGGTAGCCATCTTTAATGGACAGTATTACTAAACTTAACACTACCAGCGAGAGATTATGAACTATGGAACTATAAGCTCATAATAGACCAAATTAATCAAAGTCGAGGATGAAGTTTGTTTCAAAGCAAGAGACATTTTGCTAGTTCAGCTGTCATTAATAAGCCTCATGCTGACTTCACGCAACAGCTGCTGGAAGGGGAAACAAATGATTATCACTAATGAGACGAGACATGGACCACTCACTGTGGCGCGCTGGTTAGCATTACCGACCTGCAGCTTACTGTTGCTCAAGAGTTTTTCTATTTCCCTGAAAACTTTTAAAAATATTTACCTTATATTTAATAAACGCGAATGAGGGTGCACAGGAGCGTTTATGCATATGGCCATTTTGGCTACATTGTAGTGTGGAAGGAAATGAACAGTTGATTTTTCAGCAATACTGTATAATCAATTTTAATGAACAAAACCCTAGACATGCGCTATATGAAACTGAGCTACATCTATAATTAGACATAAAGAAATTGTGACAAAACTATTCTGAAATTAACTAGAAAAAGAATTTACTTTCAATTTCATTCTAATGTACTTGGAAACAAAGTGACGCGCCAATGATATTCAACAGCTACAGCAATAATGCAGACCAGGATATGGAAACAAAGGACAGTTGACAGCATTCAAGCGCATTGCTCTTACACAGAGCTTAGCCAATTGTCTGCTTCTAACAACCGCATTAGGATTTGGAGCAAAAGTATGACTTGTTGAGACCTGCTGAAGATCTCATTTAATTATCTACGAGCTTGGCAAGTTTACTGCGACAGAATTGTTCTCGATTTCCCTCTTGTCTCATGCACAGTTACATTTGATACATTTATGCATCCGTCAAAAAGTATCGTCATTTAACGTCTCGTTGATTACCTACAATGAAAGCACAGTGCGGGAAAAGAACATTCTTTTCTTTCGTTGCGCGAAAATCTAACTCTGAAATGGGTGATTTGCACATATTACAAACGAGCTCATTTTGGAACCTAAGGGAAATGCTAACCACAAGCAATTTAAGAATACAAAACACAGGCCTATTGCAAACTATACATTTTCCCTTGAAATCTGCTGACGCCATACAAATGTAAACAAGACGCAATGTATGTGAGGGAAAATGAAGATATACCCTGTAGGCTGAAGCACATGCACTAATCAGAGATTACTGGAATTATGCCTGAATATCGGCATGAGTATAAATATAAACATAACACCTAAAATGTGTATATTGATACGATTTATATGACCTCAATCAGAATCAAAGTAGCAAACCTTCAAATAAAGAGCAAGTTATATTTAACACCTCGGTACTTAACCAGGATAACAATAAGTTGTCAAAAAATGCAAACACTTTTACCGTGTTTCAGCATTAGAGAAACATCTGCACTATATTCTAAAAGTTGTTCCTCGGTGCAACATTGTAAAGTTAAGATTTCCCAACGACGCAAGATTTGCAGCATCTGACCTTACATTACAACCCATTTGCATTAGTACTGCGGTTCTCTTAATTTTCCTATACGCCGAATCTCTAACTTTTAACTCAAGAGTTCCATATTTGCATATTTAAAGTTGTTTATAACGGATTTACAAAATAAATGCCTATATTTTCAATATTTTCACGGTGTATCCTCGCATAAGTCAAAATCATAACAACATTACGTTAAAAAAAGCGCGTAAAACATTAAAACTATCTATGATGGCACAATATGATTCGTTAATTTTAATTTCTGAATGAAAGGGAATGGTTTACGCTCTTTATAGGAGAAACTGGTATCCGATTTCTGATTCTACATTTTCCAAACGGTTTCTGTATTTTTTCTAGATAAATGAGTTTCCACAAGCAATTTGTTACGAAAGGCATCAATATTTTCATGGTCTTCTTTGATACAATGGGAAGATCTGCGGCTTACCTGTCTGTCTTATTGCTGCTGTTGGTGTGGGAAACTATGATGGTATATGGCTTGGTCTGCCCTTTCGGCTTTCCTTTTCGAAAGTTAATTTCTGAAAAACAGTCGCCTTCAGTTTCATTCCAATTTAATTTACCTCAATGTTTTCTCGTGATTCATTGTTTGTATCTACATATTAAAGAATAAATGCTGTTAACAGTACTCGAGGTCCTCGCGGAGAACAGCTGCATTAGTCCATTCCCGGATTGCAAATCAAGAGTTAGCTTCAATCATCTTTATTGGAGAGTGAAATACGAGTTTTCAAAATAACGTGTTCCGCGTTAAGGAACACGTTAGCAGAGGAACTTGAGGGCACTTTCGACTACACCTTGATCGCTGGGGTCTGCTTTCCAATTTTTTTTTTCAGCCATAACTGCCCTTGCTTTACTCGACTACAAATTTCATAACTATTCGCTGCAACCGTAATTGTGGAAGCGATTTTATTACAATAAAATATACATTAGTTCACTGCCAGTTTGCTAATGCAACCGATTTCTGGAAAATGAAACAATCAGTGTAGGTAAGTATCGGACACTAGAGAGTTCTTTCTGCAATGTGCAGTGCTACGCATTGCTAAACTGTGCCCAGAGCCCTATAGAATTCAGTTATATAGTGCACTTTGACGCATAGACCGCTGAAAATGCCAAATCCCGAGAACTAACCAGTTTCTTCCATGTATGGATTTCGACGGGTGAGGAAATCTGAGCAGCAGATTAACAAACTGGAGTAGGTGAAAATAATGTGTGCTAGTTCTAGAAGTAAAACATGAAAGCAAAACTAATGTAGATAATCATTAACCCTGAAGTTACTCGATGCGGTTGAAGGCAATAATACATGGTGCTCCGCTTAGAGGTACCAAAATATATGTGCTCATCATTTGAAAACGGAAGATGGTATCGTAATGATTTCCATTTTAAAAGATACAGAATCACTCCAAGTACATAAGAGCAATTTATTTGAGTATAATTTTAATGTAAGAATAAGCCTGGAATTATGTGGTCTGTAGAGCAGCAGGCACGCTACGGCAAGCATGGATGTCACAGCATGCGTGTTTAACAAAACAGCAATCTGTTACATGTGTAATTAGTGGAGTCTAGATGTCTGTAGGACAACTGAAGGCGCATGAGCATTTTCCTAAACTTGGAGTTTTCATGTAAATGAATGTATGTTAAGGTATGATAAAAACCATTTCACTTACTTAGCGATACCTCTAAGCGGAACACTTGTGCACAAGTTATTTTATACTTCCACGGTCCTATAGGTGGGTAAAATGAAATGAACCCAATAATAAATGCATGCAACACCTTTAACTTTGAAAATTATATCATTGGAAGTGCAATGCAAATTCACGAAAAGCAAAGTATTTTAGTAATCGAGAGGAAACGTTCTAATAAAAACTTAAAGCTGTCAATTTGTTTTCAACTTCTAAACAAAAAAGTACACTAATTTTCTGACGAAGCAAAGAACAAAAAAATGAATAAAAGTCCGGGCAGTCCTGCTGTAGGATGGTCCTGTTATTTGCAGGAATCTTAAGACTAAGTGTCCAGTTTAAGGAAGGAAGCAAGAGAGAACATTAAAATGTTTGTCCTGGAAGTCAGGATCCCCTCATATACAACACATTCAGAGATATATGATCACAAGGCAGAACGTGTCCAAGGAAGTACAGTTGTAAATGATGTCCATCCTCCCAAATACCAAGCATGAGAATTATTTATGGAATCTTAACCTGAAGGTGAACGGAACACAGCCAGACGCGCGCACTTTTTCTGTGTTGTCAGGTGACGTTTCCTGCCTCCTCAGAAATAACCACGCAAACCGCAGTTTCTCAAACACAAGATCCATGGTCAACGTACACTTCAAAACAATTTTAATTTTTATTATTTGGGAAGTTATGACTTTATCTTCGGAATTGAAAAGCAACAATCTAAACGCAATTTTTGTACCTCTTTTGTCGCTTAAGGGGTGAGACTATATTTAGCAAGCTGTTTTATTTCATGGAAAATTTCTCAACCCACACGGACGGTCTTCTTTGCTTGCATTGTAGGGCTGTGGCATCGGGCATATTAACTGTTTTTAAAACATAACTACTACCAATAATTAGCGATTTATGCTAAAGAAAATACTATGCCATGGGCTTGTCTACACAAACAACGAGACTTTGAGAACACACCACACATGCCCTCATTATTCCAATATAGGAATAACTGGAACTCACGCCAACAATTCAAAATTTCAGCAACTATGAAAGATGGGGGCCCAAAATGTTTACTCCATCTCAAAATAAGTACTGGTTTGATACTGAAGTTGTCTCAGTTCAGTAAAGATTACAAAATACAATAACGTTTCTTCTTTAAGCTACCTTTCACAGATTATGCGTTTATATATATAAAAGATTCTAACTGATCCTACTTGGGATTATTGTGAGTATATACATAACATCTAACTCTATGAAGAGATACGAGTTGCGTGTGTCCCGAAAGTCTATAGCAATTAACAGATCATAATGATTAAACAGTAAGTTTCTAAATATAGAGTATCTCAGGTCATCAGCGTCTAATTCGATTCAGGGCGTGAAACGGGCAATAAATTTTGTTCAAAAACTCCTTTTTTCAGGTTTTTTCGGGTTCTTTTACATGCCGTAAATCTACGTTATGTGACGCTTGGTTTTACTTCCCTTCCGAAGGGATTGACCGGGTATAAACCCGCGATCTTGGGTTTAGAAGACTAGAATAGTTACCACTACATCACCTGAGCAGAAAGTAGTGTGATCTTAAGCAATTTGAGATTATATATGGTCTGCCTACTCAAATTTCAAATTATGGCATTGCATTTCTAAAATATTAGTCCATTAATTAAGTTTCTATTATACAATAACGGACTAAAGTAGTTTGGCCCAGTCAGTATGTTACCGGCGTGAAGTTAAGTGCAAATCTCTTTGATTACTCTTTTATATCTTATGTATGGGCATACTTCATCACAAAATAACCAACCCACTCCGCAGGACTCGCACCTATAATGTTCAAAATCAGAGTCTGTAGCTATTTTGTGGTCTAAGGTACATACACGATGAAGCAGTTAACAGTTGTTCAATGCCGTAGTGAATTTGTGTTGGTACAGGTTAGTGGGATACTTGAACGTTTTCGTGCAAGAACTGACGTAAAATAGTTGAATTGCAACAATGGTAGAACCTTGAATGTCTACTGTACTCTTAACTCTCATATTTCAAAATGTCACGACGCCGAATCTTAACCAAGTTGATACGCATGTTTTTACCAACATTTTTGTAACAGAGAAGACTTCTGATAATGAAATTTCCGTCCTACAAAAGATTCTCGTCGGTAATATTTTCTATTCGTTAAGAGGACAATATACGGTAAGAGGCATGGCTACAGTTATTACAGCGCGGAAGAGAATTCGTTCCGCAATGGAGCTCTAGTAGCAACAGTTCGAACTGTCCACCCCGAAATTGCCTGCCCTTCGCATCCTCATTGAGCAAGGTGCCAATGACCCGGTTTGGGGGCTGCTGCCAACTGAAATATTTCCGCAATATTCGACTGCATGCAGAGCGACTTTCCTTTCGCAGAGTGTTTTTTTTTTCTCGTTAATTACGGTTAGTTTAACTCTCTCTATCAGACAAAATTCCTATATTCTAAACTTCATGTATTTCAGATAACTTGTTTGCGCAGCTTCCCCCAACATAATCGCTCAGCGAAGCAAATAGCGATTGAACTAAAAAGAATTTTAAAAACCTGATGCAGCAATCTACACATTTACACCAAAGAATGCTAAATTAATAATTTATTATGAGGGGTACCTGAGAAGGGAAATTGAGCCATCGGCAGCATCTGGTAGTTGCCTTTTGAAGGCGTTATTGAAACGTATGTAGAAATGTCGATGTGTATGAAGGGAGATATTGTATTAGTTACTTACATGTGGTCTGAATGGAAAATCCTCTTTTGTGAGCAGTGCGATTTCTATAATGGTGTAGTGCCTTTGAATAAATCAGTAAATTTATACCAGAGCTGTAAAGTAAGAAAGGGACAAAAACTGGCAGGATTTCCTATAAGAAAGTAATATTCACTTCCATTTCTTTCACTGTTTTGTTCTTTGATAACTGCCAGTTATTACTTTTTCCAGCTTAATTATATATATATATAAAAATTTTGTTTTCTTTTGCATTTCATTCAATTTACAAAGAATTACTTGGACGCTATTAATTTGGAGAAATTTTGCTTCAAGGAAGCTCAACTGTACTTTTAGTCCCAGTCCCAAAAGTAGCGTATTTTATATATATATAAGCCCTGTGGGTAATCTAAAATTTATGATGCATATTACAGTTGAACATACTGTTCACTCTGTGCTTTTGGCTACTTTTCATGGTGCCCATTTCCTAAACTGGCATTTTTACAATATTAAATAAATGGTGAGTACTTAGACATTACATTTTAATTTACTTGTTTATTTACGTTCTTCTTTCCCTAGACGCTGCAAATTGTTAAAAACGATTTAGAGTGCTAACTCCTGCTTCTGAAACTTGCACTATGTCACGTCAGCGTGAATTACGACGAAATTAATACAACAGGTCCGCGGACAACTTCGAAGATCATGAAAACGCCGTTTATATTTTATTGTTAAGTATGCACCTGTACAGAACCATTCTCGAGAGTAATACATTCAAGACTTGGCGCATGTCGTTTGAAATGTGTTGATACTGCAGTGATGTCTAGCACCATAAAAATTAATAGAAAATGTCTGTATTATCAGAGCTCATTCACAATCTGTTATTTATATTAATTTAAGTTACGTGCATTTTCTGTGCGAACATATCTATCCGTTATGAAATAGTTTCTCTTTTTCCAGTCATTTGTTTCAACATAAAACCTTAAATTGAATTACAGTACTCGAGAGTTAGTCCATGTTCCGGTAAATGTTACTCCCACAAATGAATAGAATGTTGCAAAATTTTTAATCCATCTTTAAGAAAATCTTGAGCAAAGTGAGCTTAAAGATGAACATTTATCAGTACCTACCAAAAGCGTTCCTGGTCCGCACGAGTCATCTTGTTTATTTTATTACATTTGTCGTGCGATATATGGTTTTGCATTCATATAGCTCTTCTTTTTAAAAAAATGTATTTTGCAAAGCGTTAAAACTACTTTGTTTTGTTGACAATTGGATTCAAACAATGAATGTTTAAAATCTTTATTAAATATATCGGGTGTTAAAAAACTACATCGCAATTATTTCAGAAATTGTGAAAAAGATTTTAAACAAGAAATTTGATATAAGGAATAAACAGTTAAGGAAGAAAAATAACGGAGTTATGATGATAATTCAGTGTTCGTGCAAAATGGCGTTTAATTTTGTTTAGAATTCGTTCAAACTTTTTTCGCGGTAAAAATAGATTCTTAAAATAGTTTTAAGAATCTGATCATGGCTTTAGTAGTGAAAATCTGAACATCCCATACAAACCAATGAAAATTTATAAAACAGAAACACTTGCATGTTGTATGTAATGAACTCATATTTCTAATTTTCAAATTGCTGTATTAAAGCTCATAATTAGGTGGATTTTTTAAATATATAAAATTGAATCTGGCCATTGTAAAGTTCACCAGGGTTCTTGGGGCTGTGCTATTTATCTTCTACATAAATTATTTAAATCTTAAAACTAACAAACCATAAAATATATACGTTTGAAAAATAATTAAATGTTATTAACAATTCATATAAAACAATTGCATTCGATTTCAATAGGAAATCGAAACAGTGAAATTTTATTTCAAATTTGCACTTGAGGTGTTTCCTTATAAAAGAATGTACTACACAGTTTTTGGGCGGTTATTTTGACAAATTCATTTCATGGGAAACCAATGATAAGGTTCGTATCATTGTTAGTAAATGTCTTAACAGATTTTGCGGGGGAGGGGGGTAGCGATGAAACTAATAAGTTTAATTTACTCGCACTTTCAATATGGGAAAACTATATGCATTGCAGTCAAGTATTAATGGAGGGTTTTTAAAGCTTTAGAAGAAAACTATCATAACTATATATGTACAGAACTCTCGTTTGGACGCGTGGCCAGCTTAACGTGCATTTTTTGGCACCGGGAAGCATGCTGTTTACCGGCTCTGTGTCGCTACATGGCCATGGCAATAAAACCATGCTTTGTGTGGTAATGCCCGCGCGCGCGCACACACACACACACACAGACACAAAAGAGGGGGCGCGGGTCAATTGAATGAACATTAACATTATCCACCACCCAATTGCAGATATTAACTCTACTCACATTATTGCGTGGTTGCAATTCCTAAACTACAGTTAACTTTTAGGGTTTTAATTTTAAAAGTTTTGTGCCATTCCAAATCGAGATTGCGAAGTTCCTGATTCCCGTGCAAGTTGTTAAGATATTTCTTGGTACTTTGTTCTAACTTTTCTCCGGTGTCATCGAGTTTTTCCTCCGTAAGAACAAAGCGTTTTACTTTCGGTTTCTTCCGTTTCCCTAATATATTCTCAAGAATAGTTTCTCTTGTGAGACGCACGAACATAATGCGAATCTGTCTATAAATCGCCGTCTCAGTTCTCTCTGTGTCACATAGGGATCATGCATGAAGATTCTGTGTGTAAAGTATACGGACTTTTTTACATTATAACAGCACTAACAGGCTATAACACTGAAACACGTGGTCTCACAACATTCAACTACTGTACAGCACAAAGACGGAAAAGAGAAGGGGACAGAAACAGGGCGGGCAAATTCCCACTAATTCTGTATTTACGCAGTGAATCTTCTCATATAATCTCATTAGATTCATACCATATCTAATTAATTACCTAAAATTTTGAAAAATAATGACGAGAGTTCAAATTTGTGTTTAATCAAATATGCTACACTATCCTGTGTACAATATTACAGACTTCTTATGTTAATTTATGAAATTTTGTGACTATGCAAAGTTCCATTAACAGATTTTTAAAATATTTTTAATTTTGATAGAGTGAAGACGTTCTTAACATGAATACAAAAGGAAGTTTTAAAATTGAGATGATACAGTTAGAACTTCAGCTTTACCCGAGCTTGTCTCTTACTTGGAATGACACCAAAAATCGCTCTCTAGTTCGCTGAACCACCTTCCCCTCTTGTCTCTTCCTCATAGACTGACAGTTTCGAGCCTGACGACTTTTATCCAGACCGTGTTTTTAAAGCACCTGGGAGTGCTACTGTGTTAACCCTAAATCTATTTTGCCTATAAAGCTCTACGCCAATTGTTTGCCTCAGAAGGTCCTGGTATCCGAACTATTATTAACTACTGCGCTTACAGTTAACCAACATTCCTTGCTGTTTTGTTTTACAGGAAAATTCTATGACTTTGCTGCTGGCTAAGATGAACGTTCAAACCCAGCTATTCAGAGAGAATGCCTAGGCTTAAAAAAAAAAATATATATATATATATATATATATATATATATATATAATTTTAACCAAAATATCCTCGTTTTCATATTCGGGAGTATGCAGCTCTAATTTTTGTTTGTTTGTTTTTCCTAGTTGCGAAAGCTAATACTGGGATGGGCATTTCCTTAGCACGAGTTCCCAAATAATCTTTACTATTGGAAAACACTTCATATAGATTTCACGTGACCGGAAAATGACAAATGTTGCGATAAAAATCAGCTGAAAACGCAATAAAAATACTGGTCAATTCAATGTATTACTAGTAGTTTGAATACATCACAATAGCTTTATTTAGACTCTGCGGCGACTGTCGACATCAGATTTTGAAAGTGCACTAACGTATTTATAATTCCTTTGGCCCCTCTAAAAATATGAGCTACTAGAAAATCAAGTTGTGGGAGGTTTTGCGAATGTTTTCTCTTTTCATCAAGAACAGTATTTTCTGTTTATGTTTCATTTGTGCTGGAAACCTTAAGCTCTCGCCTCAAATACTTTCAGATATAAAAAAATGAGGGTTCGGCTGCGTCTTGCTGGCCCCGAACTTGATCTTCGCCGAGGTTTACACCTGTGGGTTGCTGCAATACATGAATGAGAGGAACTGCTAATAGATCAGGTAGTAAACACGCACAGATAAAGTTGACTGCCCCCAGCTGCAGAAACAATAGTTTTAGGAGTGACAGGCAGAAGGCAAGCGAGAGAAATGTGCTATGTAAACATTTTGTCTTCGTTATTGTTGTCAGATACTCGCCCATGGTTAGAAGGGCAAGATCCGATTCTGGGAGGCAGCACGGGTACCCCACATACACTAGCGCCTTTTGCACTTCAGCCCACACTTGTCTTCTTCTGATAGACTGACATGAGCAGACGAAGCCTCAAGATTTACAATACATTAAGGCGTGACAAATTTACTTTATACAACCATAGTATTGTGATCGACTTTTCAATGGAACTAGGTTTTGTCACAAACCAGTCACATAATGTGCTTTATACAGAAGAGAAGAAAATATTTTGCTGCTGTCTGAAATTTATTAGGTATTTTTAATCGCTATTGCTAGTATTTTCTTTTTGAATTTTCAAGATGTTAATTATTTTTGTGTAATATTTATTAAGCAAAGTTTAAAATTTGCAAATCTTTGATTCCGTACCGGTGAATTTTTGTTTTGGAAGTGTTCATCAACGAAAAAGAAGAAAAATGCAACCAGAAGGCAAACATGGGTTGTAGACAGCGTGGAACTTACATACATGAAAAGAAGATGGCTTTTCTGAAAGTATTTTAAACCACGGAATTAAGTTATTTTGACTATACCACAAGATTCGAGGTATAAGGGAGAAGCCTAGATTTGAGAGAAAACACATTTCCCGGAAGTACTAAAGATTACAGATCATTTGCAATGCAGGAGAACAGTGGATTGCATCCAGAGTGCCTTATGTAAAGAATGTGAAGGTATTGTGTTTTTGATTTCTGAAAATAAATTTCATTGTGTTTGGTTACACCGAAATACCATGATCTTGGATAGTGTCAGTTGTTAACTAATTGTCGGTGAACCCTGTTTATCCGAAAATTTATTTGGGTATTTCAATATTTATCTAACTTTTGCAAAATGCGCTAGTTTGTAATTTATACCTAAAAATTAAAATTCAGAACTAGGATCTTTAATTTTATTAAAAAATAGTTTAACATGTCACACCTATTGCATTACGCAAATGTTGTGCAATATCGTATGACTTTATGTCCACAAATGTGTTAATTTCATATTTGTCTACTTTCCTCTGTTGCCATTTTTTCGACATACATGCCAAATCTCCCTCAAATAGTTTGACAATCTCCATTCTGTAAGCAATATGACTCCACAAATGCCTGGGGGAGAAGCCTATTACAACCATAAGTAAAAACCCATCATTTGGAACAGTGTACCAGATGCTGAACGCGGACAGTTTATAATGCACCATGTTCGAGATCCAAGTATATTTCACGGCTTTTGAGAACAAAAATGTAGTACACATTTCCAGCATTACATTTCTTAAAGTGGAACGCTCTTGATATGCAGGAGCTGTAACTTCGAAAGTCCTGTATTATCATTATCTTTGCTTAGACCATAAGCAAACAAACATGGCGAAGGACGCATATATCCTTCCTACACTTGAGTTCGAAAAATGAAAATCGCAGCAAAATTGAGTTACAGAACATTTGCTTACCCATGAATTTAATCATTTCCCCCCCCCCCCCCCCCCCGTAAAGACCGGAGTTGGTTACTAGAGCTCCCTTTGCTCGGATTCCAACAAACAAAACAGCACCAAAATTAAATCATGGTTCATTTGCTTACCTCCGAATTTGACGGTGTTGTTTTTTCTGTAAAACGCCAGAGTTGATCACTGGAGTGCTCGGGTTCCAACAAACAAAATAGCAGCAAAATTTAGTTATAGGTCATGTACTTACCGCTGAATTAAATATTGTTTCTTTTTTTTTTCTGTAAAACGCCGGAGTTGGCTGCTGAATTGCTCGGGTTCGAACAAACAAAACAGCAACAAAACTCAACTATGGGTCATTTACATATCTCTGAATTTGACCAGCGGTGGTCTCATAAGATATGGTAAAATCACCTGCACATGTCCATTGGCATAGCACAAGGCAAGCGCCGGATGACTAAATGCAGCACTCTAGTGAGCAAAGGCGATGTTTTAGAGAAAATTTAATATCACATTGAATTCACAGGTAATTGTCTAAACACGAGGTTTTTCCTTGTAAGACAATTAGTGACACAATGTAACTATAAAATGGAAATAACAGTAGCAGGACGTTTAAATATGTGTAAACTATTATTTGAATCGTAGGCTTAGGTTTACTAAAACGCTACACATGTGAATACCGACATTGAGACAATCTCCTCAGCGGTTGATTGGTAGTATTTATTAATAGGGATGAAAGAGGCAATGATAAAACAAAGCTGCACAAAATGTGTCTAATGATTTTTGTGATATAATAAGATAACAGGCGTGGCTGAAATGTTTTTTTTTTTTTAATTATGCCACAAAAATTAATGTTCATGTCCTGCAATAATACAAAAACTCTTTGGGGCTCCTTTAGCATGTAGCGATGAAATTTCAATCTGTGCTTCATTTTCTTTTAAGCTACTTTTTCATACTTTTACGTCATTGTTCAAGTTTCCATCACAATCATTCAAACTTTCACTAAAAATATTAATAAATACATTTAAATTACACTTTTTCTTCCAGATTACAACAAAACTAAAAATAGAACACTTTCATACTCTAATTAGCAACACATATGATCTTCATTTTTTACAATTCAACATACTTTTTAACCATATGTGAAATAGTTTAAGGTCTACGAGACATTCATCCTGTGGGGAATACGCTTAAGATGCATTCCTATCACTGCCAAATATTGCGCACGTAGTTAAGCTTCTTTAGCCGCTGCTGCAAATCATCTGTTTATTAGCAGCTTCTTCAAAAGCATAATGACTCAACAGAAATAGAATCTCGCGAGATGGGGAATCTCTCACGGAAACTGACAAGCTTTAACATCCGGACGCGACCAGAGTCGGTTCACTTTGCCAACTGGCATTGGTCCAGAACACGTGACCTCCCACCCCCGCCCCGCCAACACCACACAGAGCAGCCTCCTCGGACTAGTTCACATCTTCCCATCTGGCACTATCAAGATGTACTCCCCCATAACACCATAAGAATAAATGAAACAATTCTATATTATGAACAGAATTTGAGAAACGCAATAGAAAGCAAAGTAGGAATGCTTACGAAAAGCCTAATGATTTACATTTTCAGGGAAGACAAATTATAATTTCTCAGAATGTAACTGACAAATCAGCATTATACAGTAAGCCTAAAGAGATGTAAATTAAGCTTTCATTAAATATTTTACATCTCTCTTTGCCAAAGACTCAGTGGCAATGATTAAATAGGTGTGTGCAGCATTTTAAACTCTTGAGTTTATTAGAAAATTGCTTTTTATTCAAATCTATATTTTGCATCTTCAAAATGCACCTTGCGAAAACAATTTTCATTTGACTGGTTTCATATTTGACACAAATATGCCTAAGTAATTTGTTGCAAAATATAGTCTGGCTTTTTGATGTACCTGCTATAAATAATAATTAAAATTTCACAAACCATAATTTAGAATAAAAAGCAGAACATGCTGTTTTATATCAGCTAAGAGTATCTGAAATTAACCCCAAATTAGAATTTCTCACGACGGGGACGAAAATGCTTTACTTTAAATGTTTCAAAAATCACTGCTGTATTATGACTCAACATTTGCATAGTGCTTTTTCTCTTTGTTTTCCTAATATGATATAAATCTAATTATGTGTTCCGACATAACAATAGTTGTATTATGTAAAAATATATGTATTCTAGAAAAATATAGCCTTATGTATTTTTCGAATTTAAAGTGTGATCTGTGAAAGCAACCTTGACCATTTTGAACTGAAATCTACTACGCTTAAATAAGCTTTCAGCTCTTTTCTTGCACGGTATCTTAGCTAATAATCTTCTATATGCAAATTCTGGAGGTTGACTTTCGACCAGCTTCTCTTATAGAACATTTAGATATTTCAAGAGCTGGCTCTGGGTCAATAAAATTTGAAGCTGCTCCTTGTCTAGCAAGTTCATCAGCTTTTGAAGAAGAAACAGTGAATAAAGACTTTACCATCGAATCTTGCATTCTTAACAGAGAGAAGGAAAATAATTCTACATTTCACTAATTATGGCTTTAGAAACATTTATACAAAACAAGATTGTACACTTTGTGTGCCGAAAAGTACATATTTGCAATGTTTTGTTTTGCACTCCGTAATTACTACGCTAGAATCTCAACAAAATGGACTGTTTGCTCTTTTCAGCGAGAGACGAGGTATTTCCAAAGATAAAATGGTTGGTATTTTGCACTCTTTTGCTATTCCATTCTATAATTTCTTCATGAATGAAACTCTTGTTTGAAGACAATTGCACATATCCATAATGCTCGCAAGCTTTTATATAATAGTAATGATTAAAAATTAGATTGCAAAGAGTGAAAAAGTAATTGTTGTTGTATGCAGGAATATCTGTAGAGGCGCGATGTTATACAGAATAATTGTGCAAAGAGCGCTGAAACATTGATAAGGTTATGTTTCAAGATGTCATAGAAAACAAGGCAGAAGAACACCTCCAGCATGATATAGGCTTGGAAAGGATCATTGCTCTGAATTTTGGATAGCCGCATCAGTCTTAACCGAGTACTGTTCCATTTAAGGCACAATGTTTTATATTCAGACCTGGAAAGCGCTTTATTTTGCTTCATTATTTTCGTAACGTATTATATTCTAAAATGAAAATTCATTGTTAATTAACCATCAATGCCTCGTTAAAGCGGCGCTATGCAGTTTACCTACCATCCGTTAGATTAACTATAATAATGCAAAATGCAGATATTAATCCACAACTCGTTTCGGCTGTCAGAAATACGATTTATAAATCACACATTCCGATATGGAAAAATGGTTGATTTTCACGTAGTCTGATATGCATCTTTTATATTGAAACTGGAGAAAAATCATATGCATCATTTTCGTTCAGGAAAAACTTCCGATTCTTCCCGAATCAACATCAGGGAATACACATTATTGGCTGCAATGAGCACGCAACATACATACACAGCAGAAATGGCGAATGATATTGGAACACACTCTCAGGACTACCAGAAGGTATACATTTGTCCAAGGAAATAATAAAATGAAAAAATCTTATGCGATATCCTAGCTATGTTCTACGCAGCGCGAGTCCAAGTTTTCAGTTTCATTCCGGTAAATGTTATGCAATTACCAACACTAATTTACAAATATAAGCATTCCACACCTATCACGTAGATACTTCATCAACATACCTATAACTATTTCGTATAATAAGAAAGCAATTTAAATAATTATTCACATATATTTTAAACAGCAGTGTTAATAGCAAAGAAAACCACAAAAATATGCAAGACATATACTAAAGAACTGACTTTTCTGTCCAATATTTTTGTATTAGCAATATTAGATTCCTTGCTGAATCAAAGAAAGGATGCCACCGAAAACTCAAGGCAAAAATCAGGCATTGGAACAGATTTACAGCTCGGACACAAATTCCATCCTTTGTTACACTCATCAAGGAATAGGCTGTACTTTCACAATCTACACGTTGCTAATACAAAAGTATTGCAGAGAAAATTCAGTTCTTTAGTAAATGTCTTGAAATATTTTTGTGTTTTTCTTTGCTATTAACACTGCTGTTTAAAATATATATACGAATAATTATTTAAATTGCTTTTTTTAATGTACACAATAGTGATAGGCACATACAACATAAGGTAACAAAACATAAAAGTTACTTTTGCAAATTTAATTGTCATTGTGTTTAAATGATTTTTCGTTACCAATTTCGTTTCGTACAAGTTAACCAAAAGTACTAATGACGTTAAAAAAGTTTAAAAAATTCATTTGACGCCATCAAAGGAATAATGTGGTTCAGCAAGAAAATAGGACACTCGGTATAATGCTCCTTTTCCTGCCTACCTATATTACAGGTTTTAAGTGTCATTTTTAAGGCCCGAACTCCCTGTCTCTAGTAATAAAGCAGGGTTGATCGTAATGTTCTGTCCTTTCTTCAAAACAGCTTGTTTGATAGCTACACCAGAAAGGTTTGGCCCTTATTTTCCAGTGCCTTGCAGCGAATCAAGAAAGTGTCATTTTCCAGAGCTTTTCATTTAGCTAATTTATCCCTTTAAGTCATACACTTCAGCTTAGCGGAAACTCGGTCAGCCGTTAGGGTGCAGGAAATGTAATTACTTTTCTGCCACTCTAAGCACACTTTTGAAAAGCAGCGGAAATCATAGCTCGTCAGCTTATGACACAGTTTAGAAACAATTACATTTGATGATCAAAGACTATTTTATGTCAATTCATTAATGTGTACACTGGTTTGATCAAGCACGTATTGTGAAGCTATTTTATTTTTCAGGTTTACTGCTTGGCCTTAATTTATTTCCTGTGCGATACTCCGTATTCCCAAAGCAGCTGATAAATTTTATTCACCGCGTCACAGGCGGTGGACAGTGATGACGCACGAGATGAAATTATAAATTGGGAAACGATTTTTTTTTAAGGGAGGGCGCGTTCCAAGTCTTAAGTTTAGGGTACCTTCCGGCATGAGAAAAAAATCAAGTCAATGGTTCGATGCTGGTGGGAATGGAATCGCAAACTTTGCATGCCTTAACCACCTCGTCCGCAGGTGGCTGTACAGCTGATACTATGATATATGTGCACTTCATCCGACTCAGTATTACGTGGAAATGTCAGTGTTAGAATTTCGAGCGTGTGCGAAGAATGAAAAAGATTGTCGTTTGGAACTGGCGGTATATCAATGTTGCCACGAACGCTTGTTTTTAAATTATCCGGTAGGTAACCTACAAATTAAACAATAAAATACAGCATTAACCTAGCAACATTCCCAGATATAACTCAGTTAAATAATGTCGATTTAAGCATTTTTTTTTTTACGTTTGTGAAGTACTATTCTTTCAAATGTGCACATTTATTGCTTATTCCCCGAATGTAAAGTCTTTGGCAAAGAAGAAGTAATTTCTAGAACGTCAAATTTTTCTAAGTCCCACTCGTTACAACGCGGGTTTCACAAGGTATCCAGCAAAGCCACTGCAGACGCTGTCTAGTATGTGCGTTCAGTTAGCTCTGTGGCAGAGTGTGCAGTGCAAATTCGCCCCCGGCATAAAGCACTTTTTTTTTAAACAAATCTTTGGAATATATGGAAAAATTAGTTTCGTAATATTGTTTACCATACACAGCAAGCCATAACATCAATGGCTATTGTATACAATATAATGAATATTGTAATCTTTCCTTCAGAATTTGGTTTATCTAAATGCAATATGCTGCACATGCAAGAAGGACAAAATATGGCCCATGGGCACAATTTCAAGAAGCCTGGGATGTTGTAGCCTCTCGTCCACAACTATAGAAATCTGACATCATCGATGTCCCTAGGATTGAGGGCAGTTATATATGCTGAGGGCTCATTCACTATAAATTCAGTTTATTTCTGTGTGTTTTCACTTTAGAAGATAAATGTTTCTGTCCATATATTTCTTTAGTTATTTGTAAAGAAATTTAGTTTGTAATTAGGTTTTTGAGTGTGCATAAGAAATACCATAAATGTAGCCCCTCGTCCACACAACTATAGAAATCTGACATCATCGATGTCCCTAGGATTGAGGGCAGTTATATATCCTGAGGGCTCATTTATTATAATTTCAGTTTAGAAGATAAATGTTTCTGTCAATATATTTCTTTAGTTATTTGTAAAGAAATTTAGTTTGTAATTAGGTTTTTGAGTGTGCATAAGAAATGCCATAAATTTCAAATGATACGTTAAAAAAAGTGATATTAAGGCAATATAATGTTCGATATATACACTTATAGAACAATAAAAAATAATGTTGTGTGCAAATTGAACGCAGAAGAGCAATGCATTCTAAATCGCTTGGCCACCATTACTCCACTCAAACGTTCTCTTTCCAGATGGTTAAGATTGTCGTTTATAGGCAAAGCGCTCACAGCAGTGTGCACTGGATCCATGCGCTTGTGAAAAGAGCGCTTACGATCGATATTATTTTATTTTCTGTCAAAGGGTTTACATATCTGGGCGCAAAACATGTTCAAATCACATGCCTAATGGGTATATCATAATATAAAACATTATTTCTTAGTTAATTACTTCATATTAATAACTTTATGAAACTTGAGGACTTCCATATAGCTCTATTTTCTGTAGCGGCTGGATCAAGCATGTATTGCACAATGATTCAGAACGCTGCTTGAATATCCCTTTCAGAATGCTCTGTTAATCTACGTTTGCATCATGACCACGGGGAAATAATGGCATTACTGCTAGCTGCGTCTTGATATTTATCTTTTGAAATGTATGCTAAAAAGTATTTAATTGTGGCACATTACTAGTAATATTTTAAGGTTTTATTGACCTCAGTTGTTTACTAAACTACATAAATACTCCGAAATATTATTATCCTTTAACTCGTTGTGCCAGTTCTAACTTACAATAAAAGAGAACACTATTTATAACAACATTTAGCACATTAAAAGTGTCTATTCTCGGCTTCTTGATCGTTGATGTATGGTATGATATGATAGCTCATACACTGTGCTTGTATTATATAGTTCGTTAGTTATTTTTAGCAAATAATTATACCTTTCTTGTACCAACACAAGAAAAAAAAAACCTCCCACACATACAAGAAAACAGAAGTATGCATTTTTTAATCGTACCCTCAGAACAACTTGCTGACTTGTTCAGTGTATTTTGTAGCTAGGCAGATTTTTACACTTTCCAGTTCTATATCTCTTATCAGGTCTTGCCCTTTCGAACGGTGGCGTGAACTAATAGCACGGATAAAGTCTAACCTACTGACCTTTGCTCCTCCAAAACACCCTATGGAGATATCTCTGAAAATTTCTATGCGCATGTCCACAGTATGCCAGGCTTAGCCAAGCACGAAAGCCAACATTAACGACTCAGATTTGTGGGTACCTAGGAAGTAAAATATTTTCTTTGTGTACTTAAAACTGAAACCAAAGAACTTATATCCTGGTTATTTAGAGAACTGTTGCAGGGTCAAGCCAAGTTAAAATTATGTCCGTGTTTCATATATATGAAATTTGACGCAATTCATATCCAGATGAGAGGCATTTTTCTACTACTTTCTTTGCTTTTGAACCGTTTATATCCACTTAGGTGTTGCATCATTTGAGAACTCTAGTTTGTTCCTTTCACACACCTCATGACCATATACTCAATCTGTGTTTACTTTTTTCATTGTTACATTACAATGCTTTGTCATTTGCACAGTTTGGCGACAGGTTGCTTACATCTGGCGAGATGAATTATCTAACCCAGTAGAAGCCGAGTGTACGACTCGGCATCAATACAGGTTCATAAATGCTTCTTTCAATACAGCCAAACATGACTGAACTCCATAAATGGTACAATATTAATTTATCTCGTCGTTATGTTTCTAAATATATAATTATGAGAGGGATAAGTCATAAGTCATGACTATTTTTTTCCTCGCAAACAGGGGACGACACGAAAAATGTAAGATGGAATGAAAGTATGACATTTACTGCCCAGCGGTGCCACCAACGGAAGGCTGGATGCAGATGGTCTTCGCAGGGAAGAAGCAAAACACAGGCAACCGGATAGCACGAGAAAACGTTACAACCGTTAACACAAGGTTGCAAATCCGTCACAGGGTGGGTCTCTCAGGTATCGCAAGGTGTTTATTAGCCTTCGGAGATTCCCGTAGCTCTCTGGGTGGCATTCTCGTGCATTCCTGCCGCGGAGAAGTGCTATTTTCACATAGATACGTTTTTCACTCTTCGTGACCTCCATTTCTGACCACTGTCGCTCCTCAACTGAAATTTGGGACGTGCCGAAACACGCAGCTGTGCTCACATGGTGATCTAGTGACTTTCCATATATTTTTAATGGTGTATGTTAAGATTTTTCGTCTTATCCTATGATAAGATAAATGATGATATGATAAACGTGTATTATTGAAAATACTTTTAAGAGCGCGATTAAATATGGAATACTCAAACATCTTGCACTTGCTTTGCTTCAGTATCTCATTCATACGAACGAGGTACAGTTCATTTAATTGCACAATTTTTACACATCAATGAGCACTCGAAATGCACATACTATTGAAATATGTATTATATAAATATTTCCAAGTACGCTATAAAAGAATTTGATTGTAAATTAAAAATGATTAAAAAATTTAAGGTGATAACATAAACACATTGCAGAGGACAATCATCATTAACAAGAGACTAAGAACAATTACAGCTTTATGACTTTAAACTCCAGATAATGTTTTTCCTCATTTGCACATAATACTCGGTTTAAAGACAACACGTTGTATTGTCAAACTAGAGCAAAACTACAGATTTAGCACCAACTGTTAAAGTTATGAAATGCTGAATATGTTAGCCTAAGAATTAGAATAAGCTACAAAACTTAACTGCAGAAGCTACACAGACTGATTCACCTAAAAATACCACTGCGAATATTTCTGAAATGAAAGTTGCTATTGATACATTAGTTTTCAACAAAATGAAGTTCAGACACGGATGTAGTACACAAAAAAATTCAATTGTTATTTTTAGAACAGTTACATTTATTTTCCAAATGGTACAATGACTATTGACTTCTAGAAAATAAAACTACATGAGAGTACAATGGCAGGTATGTATTTTTCGCAGTTTATAAGATATCGTCAAATAGAATTCCCATACATTAAATACATTCTCAGAATGTTAATCAAAATCAGTTCATGTATGTTGAAATTTTTTTATCAATTTAGGGAAATTATACGTAGTATGGTGCAGTTTACCCTGGACATGTGTCTGGGATATCTCTCAGCATATATTCTGCTTACTTCTCCATACAATAGAATCATGTCGGCTATTACAAAATTAGTAAACAATATAATCTTCTCTAGCACATTCAGTACGTCCAATTTCTATGATAGATCTCACGTGAAAAGGAAACAAAATGTAAACAACATAGGTAGGAATGTGCGGTCCACTTCCAGTCTAGTGGTTAGGCAGTTAAATGGAACATGACTAACTGTAAGGCAAGACCTATTGCAGCATGGTGTTGATAATTTCCTTAACTGGGGACAGGTGCTGGGTTAGTCCAAGCCTTACATATGATGCTTTTTTGTAAATTACTTGGTGCAAAATTATGGAAAATACTCCAAAGACGTTGCAATCTTGTCTAGTTCTGTTTTCTTGAAGTCAATAGGAATTGTATGGGCTACATTAGTCAGCTATATCTGAACTTCTCATTTCACAAATATTTGCGCTGATAGTTTCAGGTGGCTCATCCTGTATATTATGAAAGAAATGGAAGACAGTAGCAAGCAGCTGATACAGGAAGCCGAAGCCAATGAAACTAGAAATTTGCAGTTCAAATTCTAGCAGGACATTCTGCTACATTAGTCCCCATCAATGCCAAATGCCCAGGAGGAATTCTAAATGCTTCCTGTCCAACATTCCTTTCCTAATTTACCACTTCACTCCAAGTATCACCAGGTTGTGATAACCGGCGTTAAACTCTTAATAAAGCAGGAATGTAAACAAGAAAAAGAGAAAATATCTTGGGAAATTAAATAGCAAAAATCCATTTATTGCAAGCAAACAGCACAGCATTGGTTGACTGTTCTATTATGTATAAAATATATCAAATCAACAGTGCTGGGAAAGCGTTCCAAAATATGCATCCACGATAACCCACAAAAAGGATGGTGAGCAACGAGGATATATAACAATATCTTGCAGCCGAAATAGTTTAACGAATCCTAATCTGGCAACAGCCTCACATTCCTTTATCAAATAAATATCCATTTGTTCGTTAGCGATGGCTTGAGTTATCGGACAATACAGTGCATCGCAAATATAAATAAATAATGTGAAATAATTACGTCAAGTTGGACAAGAGCCAACGGTATATTGGAATGTATGCATTGACGAGGCAAGTTAGCTGCAAGTTCGTTTGGCAACCGCGCCACTCTCGGACCCGTCTCGTGTATTTAACAACGGTGGCCATTATCACCTGGGTGGTTCCCCCACCAGGCGAGCGCTTCTCTCTACTGTCATTCTATCATCTTCTACCTGCGAAAAGTTGTGACTACAGACCGAAAGCAAGCATTGCAAGAAAGGGTAATACCCCTCCACAACAAGCATCTTGTTGCGGTCTTAAGACTAAGCTAGGAACATCAAATAAAAACTCTAAACCAAGCTGTATTTGCGCACTGAAGTGAGCAAATACACAATGTGAAGTTTTAAAAATATTTCAAATGTTTTGGTCGGCATACCAAACAATTGGAGATTTGTTGTTGACGATTTTATTAATGGACGCTTTTGAACAACTCAGGTCATCAGTGTCCTATTCAATTCAGGGCGTGAAACGGCCTATAAATTTAGCTCAGAGGCCTCTTCTTTCAGGCTTGAGGTTCTTTTACGTGCAGTAAATCTACGACATGGGATCCAAAACTTTTCTTCCCTTTCGAAGGAAGAAGCCATACTTAGGATTTTTACGCCCGAAAAATCTATCGATTCTGGCTGGGATTGAATCCGCTATTTTGGGTCAACGACACAATTGGCGGATAACACATACATGTTACAGTGACGTCAAAAATAGTGTCGTTATTTTTCCTAATGGATAACTTGAAGGTGACTCATTTTGTTTGCAATTCTTTGGTAGTTGGGGAGGCATAGCAAAATGATATTGATGAGTAGCTATTTATATTCCCATTATTATTTAAACTATTTTAGCCCCAAAAATAAATAGTTTCCAGACTTTTAGCGCGCAGGAGCCTTCACTAGGTAAGATCACTAGGCACTGGTTTAACATCTCAGTTTGTTTGTAATATATAGTGCACTTAATTTCTGATTTTCAGGAATTTAGTGAATTTTATTACATTGTCAGCGACAGTATCAACAAATTATTCATTTTTTTCCAATGCAACTACGCGTTTCTTATGCTAAGTTCGCTATCGCCGCACGGCATTGGCGCTGATGTCCATCAAATCCGGAACAAATTTAAGATTTTTGTAGTCTTCTGAAATTCGTTCGAAATATATGTATTATAGAAAGATTTGGAGACTTTTACAAATGAAAGTGTTTTGTAGTATTAAGTGTTAAGTCGCGCAATCTCTCTGTTCACAACATAGTGTTATTCGACTTGAGAAAAATGCCATAACCTCTTCTACTGTGACCTTGCGCTTCACTAAGAATTATAATTAGATATAATTACAATTACTCAAGGACTATGATACAGCGACGACAGATAGATGCCGAAGAAATAATATTTTAGTGCAAATTTTCATCAAAAGAAAGGTATAAAAATTATGTCTGACATTTGTTCGCTCAAACGATTGCGGTAGTGCAGTGCGCAAATGCCATGCGCAGGTGACCTACTAAATTCATCAAGAGGCATCTGCTGGAGAGAATGTCACTACGACGCCAAAACAAAAGAATGTGTATTGTATTTACATATGACAATCAGCTAACTTTCGAGCAGATTAAAAATCTCACACCAAATTTCTCTGATATACTCAACATTTACGCGGAAATACCGGGACTGCCCACACAATTACACAGCAAAATACGAAGACGCGACCTGACTGCTCACCCGTTGTACTGATTATTTTGTGTCGAAAAATATTCTAATTGCAATTCACTATGGTTGTTAGTGCCTAAGTAGGCTTTTAAAACGCTTGTTACTAAAGAAATCAATTAGTTACATAACGCACCGAAAAAAATAATTGCCATTTTCAATATACACACTTCATTAACTAAGAATTTAATGTTTTACCTCCGTCTTTCCTGACGTAAATATTGTTTCATTCATGATTTTGGTTTCATGGCGTCTATACAGACCATAATCCGAATGAAATTCCAGAAACATATTTCTTAATGTTTCGGGGTTTAAAATCCACAAACTACTTGAATTTTAAATTTTTATTTAATGTACACGAGCTGCTGTAGAAGATATTTTGTATGATACGGAATCTCAGATGGCAGAAACCGAACTCTGTGGTAGGCTTCATACGTACAAATAAACAAACAATGGAAAGTAGAAAGTACTTTCATTTCGCGAATACAATCGTTCTTCTATTATGTTCCGTTTTTCTTGCAGCTAGTTATTTATTAGTTCGGTTGACAACCTGTCTTGAGCCCCGACGATTACACATGTATGTATTAGCAAATTTTATAGCACACATTAAAAAAAGGAGATAAACCGAAAGAATTAACGATGTTTAACCCAAGCACCTGCGCTACACAGCAGACGGAGGGTACAGTGTTTAGCAGGTAAGGCTGCGTTTTGCGAAGTTATACCGGTGATCGCTAGATGGCCGCCGGTGAGTACGTAACGGACAACTTTTCTTCCATTCTTCCATACTTAAATCGAGAGAGGGGAACGTTACGTAACTTGCTTTGCTTATTAGCTTCACTTTCATAACTGTAGAACAGGTTTCGTTAGACGTGGCATAATATAGCCAAGACCTTTTGTTCCTACAGGAATGCCACCTTTATGGCAAAGCAAAATATCAAAGCCATTTATAAGAATAGAAATGCGACATTCGAGCACTATAATCCTCGAATCTTCTCACTTTTACCGAATCCTAACCAAAAACGTTTAAAATTTAGAAACAGTAGAGTTAACTGCGCTAAAGTCAAACAGAAGCGTTCCTCACCAAAATAAAAGAAGAAGAAGAAGAAGAAGAAGAAGAAGAAGAAGAAGAAGGAGGAGGAGGAGGAGGAGGAGGAGGAGGAGGAGGAGGATTGTTTTACTTTCGGTGATAACCTGATAATTGATATCACTTTTGTGAGTGCAGAGTTCAGGATGCCATCTAGTGGAATCTACCAGCAATGAGCAGTTATGGTTTGTCTCCTGCAGAAGAAATAAATGCATACTTAGCAGAGACACTGCTTCCATCATCCGCGCACGTCACTACAGACTAAAAGGATATAAACAATATACACATTTGAGAAAAAATATCTAAAACTATTACGTCAAAAACGTTAAAAAGGACTGTTTAGCATATAAATCCGAATTATGCTAGACTCGTAGTGAATTTTTAGTGCTGGTGCTTTTAAATAAAAATCTGATTTAAAGGTTTCCGACTTTTTAGATTGTCCTAAAGAGTTAGAAATTTATCATCTCAAAGTATACAAGCCTTTGTTTTTTATTCTATTTTCTCGGAAATGTTTAGTTTTTATCTTTATTAACTCCAAATAGTGCTTCCTCTTCTACAATAGCTTTATTTTAAAACGCGTTAGAACTTTTGTTACCAAAGAAAACAGTAAATCTTGTGAGCTGTTACTTTTAGAAATGTTCCTAGTGAGGACAATTGGGTAACTGCCGTGCGGCCCTTTCATCTGAAAATGCCGCCTGATGATGGCGACCGGTGGGGTGTCGATGTGCTCATCACATGCCCTCCTGCAGCCAGTGATGTCGCTGCGGGTGGCTAAGCTAACAGCCAACAAGGCTAGAGTAAGGAATCTCGAGATTCAAGAGTATATTACATCTCATTTATAGTATACTATGATATATTTGATCACAACTCCATTCTTAAATTTGCTTTTTATTCAATAGACTTCAAAGTTTGCTTACATTAAAATTGTTCATTTTAGGTTCATTCTGTTTTCATTTCTTTTCCTTCTTATTATTATAAAAATGATTCGAAAACAAATAGTCTCATTTAAGAAACACAAATAAAAGTAAATACACTTCTTCGCGTCATCGCCAAAATACAAATGTATGTATCTACTGTTCATATCTTTATAACGAGCAAGTTGCCAACATTTCAACTCCGGTCGTGCTCTTTTAGCTGCTGATTAATTTATCAATAACATGGTGCGGTCTAAGCTTTCTTTGTCTATGCACCAGACGCTACATGACCAATTGAACGTAAGATGAGATGCACGGAGAAAAAGTGCGTTACTGATTGGTCGCCGATATTTCGTGATGGCAGTTAGGCAACGATGGATTTGCCGCATCCTGGTCAGCGCACAATGTCGTGATATATGATCTGATTACGTACATAGACAACGCAAACCATCGGGGAGCATCCATGACTTGGAATGAGTTTAACGTTTCCGATTGCTTCAAGCAGCAACCGAAAGCTTTCTTCCTGGACGGATTCACCGCTTATACAAACAATAGGATGCCTGGCTCCACGCTATGGGTGACTTTTGGGGGGAGGGGGGGGGTATGTAGTAAGCATCAATAAACACTATTCCTTATCTGCTCGAGTTTCGTCTTTACGTTCTTCCTCGTCCAATGTCTAGAAATCTCGAACAGCAAAACTATTAAGATATACTCAGGCAGTTCATTCTGAGAATATTTCCTTGCTTATTCTCTGTCTCATTTTATCCACAATCAGTAGGGCTCAGCAATTATTTCCTCCACAGAAAATGAGTTTGAGCATAAATATAGCCAGCTGCTACTGAACCAAGAATTCTATTTTGCAATCTAGATTGGCTCTGAAAACTGGGATAATGGCAAAATCTTTAAAAATAATGGCAAGTTCTCAAACGTCCTGTGGCAGCCCTGGAAAACAGGTAGCGCTGAACTGACACCTTGTTCAGACAACTACGATAGTGGAGAGGCCGTGCATAAAGATGTTAAGACATCAATTTGGGCAGCGCGATCGTGTTCCATAAACACGTGCAATTTTAACAAACAAATTCGTATAAAGACAGTAAATAGCTCATACACCACACGAGGTGTTGGGAGCTTCTGTTTGTACAAGGTCTACAATATTAGTGTTCAAAGGATTAAACACTTCCATCCTTGTTGCACGTCGTCCTAGATCTGAAACTCTAATACTTCAACAGTTCCCTCAACGAGACAATTTCATTAATAGCTTGTGGATTTTCACTATTTGGATCAACCAAATCCCCGTTAGCTATACCAGTGCCATCCGTGTGGCGCCATAGTCCCCCTTACTTCTTTTTTGAGAACCACTATGGCATTTTATTGAATACGCCGTCGTGTTTGAAACAAAGATAGTCAACACACAGCAATGTCACGTAAAGTACAAATACCGATTGCAATTGTAGGAAAATCGTTTGGTAACAGTGTAATTTGGATACATCTTAAGAACGAATGAAAAACTTAAAACCCTATACAAAATCCATGACGTTCCAGTTGAAATGTGCTAAGCATAAGACTTTAAATGCGTTACATGATTATGTTTTAAAATAGTTTCTTGGAAGTTTATGCTGATTTAGATGTATACTTAAGTAGCCACTTTCTGTTGCATAGAATATTATCAATTATATTTACTTTAAACAAATTGGTATTAATTTCTTTCATACTAGTCATGATTAGGACATGCCGACTATCTAACCAAATGAACTACCCTGTACTCCAAGAATGGAAACATGGATCTCTTATGTGATTGTGTACATTCCGGAGACCTCTCAAGAGGTTACTTGTAATGGTACGAGCACTTCTAACCAAGGCTTCCAGTGAGCCTTATGAGAATTCCTGGGTGAAATATTCACATAGAGAGAGAGGGCGTGTGTTTTCCCGCATCATAAATGAACCGATTCCAGGTAAAAGATTTCGTTGGATTCATAAAATACACGGTTGTACTTTTTGAAAATTTTGAATTCTTGTTCAGAATATTTTAAGCGTCTTGCTGGAAAGTCCAGAGTTTAAATCTGGGCAAGCTAAGCTCAAATTATGCAAATTTATTTTATGAAAGCAAAAAATGTTTGTATAACATTTCCCTCATTTTCTAGCAGCTTTCCTTATTTTAAACATCAACATCTTGCCAGCTGCCTTATTTTCAGCAACCCTAATTTCAAGATACAATATACAGGGGAGAAATTCATTAACGATATATCCTTCTTCGTAATTAGCATGAAAATGTGCATTTATTTTTTTTAATTAGTCTCCTTTCCAAAATAGCATATTATTTTGAGCAATTCTGTAAAGCTTAAAACGACATGGTGAGAAATAATAGTCACAGTATGATTTTCACCGTTAAAGGAAAATGGCAAGAACAATGCGTGCATTTACTGTACATAATGTTTTACGCAATGTTATGTTAGCGGTGTTCAATAACCGCTGATTCTAGTTCCCTGATCTTCCGTCGATATCTAACTAAGTAACGGCTGTATCTGTATTGTAAACTGATACTTATTCTGGTTGGCTACATTTGCGCTTTTAAAGTCATGTGGGGTGCAAGCTATTCATAAACGCCTCTGTTTTGCTCATGCTGGAACTCAGAAAGTGACCCCATCTAATTTTACTTTTACGAGCCCACTTCCTCTTTAACATCTTTCTTAAAATGCATCGTTCTCGCCGTAACGTGCCTTTTCAAGTATCTGGCTCCACTGGCTGCGACTTAACGTTTTGAAACTACAATACAACTAATGCTTAACTCATCAATCCTAAGTACGCGATAAATAGATAGCAAAGCCTTAAAATGCCATGTTTCATTTATTATCACATGTTCCAGGGTTTATGACTTTTATCCGTTAACTGATTTGTTCACAAACCGGCCACAAAGATTAAGTATGCCTTATATATATTTACCAAGGAAAAAATCCAAAAAAGTTTCACTTCTGTAAGCATTCTGGTACACAGTGCATCACAACCCAAAAATAGAATGGTGGATAATTTACTTACCTTTATCGTCTTGTTCTGTAATCTAAGGCCGTTCAGCGTGTTGATAGCTTTCTCCGCGTCTTCTGGCCGATGGTAGTTGACGAACCCGTAACCCAAACTTTGTCCTGCAACAAAAATAGTAAGTAATATAAGAAGTTTGCTAAGAAAATAAACGTAGCTACCCTGTCAAATGGTGGTGAGTTCGTGGGACTTTCTTTTTTGCTTTTTTCATGTGGTGCATCGTTCTGTATGGCTGTAACATACAACAGTTCTGGACGCATTTGCTGATGACAGGATAAATAACAATCTTTTCTTAAAACACTGCCGCCGCAAACAAGTTCTCCTATTCAAACCTTCAGTTTATGTCGATACATTTGTCTTTAGCATTCATATGATATATTTTGTAATACACTATTCTAAAGCAGACGCATTGCGGATTTTCCCCTTAAGGGGCAATGGGAGCGAGTTTTTGACCAAAATCGTTCTTTTGCTGGAAATGGTTCCTTGAACCTTAGGGCGTCCACAGAGAGTCAAAGAGTTTCGCATGTGCTTTTAAATCACAGTTTCCCAGCATACTTTTTTTAAAAAATAAAACGGCGTTTTTCTAAAAACTTCATTTTCACACATTCAAAATGTTCCGCGCATTTCAATTCAATTAAAATTTCCCAGAATGTGCAGAAGTATCCACTGTAATATCCAGCAGGACAAAATACATGCTAACACCAAAAATAATTAAAAAGTGAGTGTATATGTATATATTATCCATGGAAAATTATTAATTTAAAGATTAAATTTTTTGTAGAAAAAATTATAGCAGATCATTCATCAAATTTAATTAAAATATATTTCCTTACAATTTTTGTATGTGATTTAGAGCTTCAATTGCAAAAAAGGCCAACCAATTCTCTCAACTCATGAGCAACGCGGGACACTTCGATAATGCGACATATTTAAATAATAAAAATTATGAAACAATTTATAGCTTGCCATAATATTTATGCAATCTGAATGAAATTTGGAATACACATTAACTTAACAGCAATGCAATCACAGTAAAAGTTCCAAAAAAATCCAAACGCACTCCTAGTGTCCCTTAAATAGGTAAAACTTGAGTATCGTGCAGTGATAAAATATTTTTGTAAAAGACGGTTTAGCACCAAAGGAAATGTTTACAAAATTTATAAACTTTTATGGAGACTCTTCTCCATTTTCGGAGATTAAAAATGGGATGCTGAATTTCAACATGGCCGTATCAACCCGTAAAAGGACGCCTTAAACGTTTTAACAGCAAAAAAGTCGTTAAACAAATACATGTTGTGGCATTAAATGACCGGCGAGTAAAAATGAATGAAATTGCCGAGACAAGAGTAATTTCGTAAGAACGTGTAGGCTACATTTTATACCTCCGCCAACGGCAAATTAAAAATGCTCATACGAAATGTTGCAACAGTAAGACTCCAGAATAGAAGTAGTTGTGCACAAATAAGACAGAATCTGCAGGGTAGGTTATGATATCAGACTTTTGAATGACGGTAAAGAAATCTTCATAAGGTGAAATGACTACAGCAATCTTTTAAACCATCTGATGATAGAAATCGTCAACTGGCTCCCAAAACCGTCAACTGGCTCCCAAAACGATTAAAAAGATAAAAATTTAATGCTAGTATTTAAAATTACCAATGTTCCTGCACTTGTAGGAATTTTATACAAACTACCTGTACCCAACTAATACTAATACTTTCGTGGAACAAAATTTGAAAATTTACTTGCACATTTGTAAGTATGGAGTAGTTAAATGCAAGTGTAGCAGAAATCTTTGAGGAACGGAATTTTACTAATAACTACAATTTACCAGTTCGTACACTTGTAAAGTATTAGACCATACTTTTGTGAAACAGGGCCCAGGTTGATCTACTCTTTCAGACATTTCAAGTTCATACTGGGCAAGATATGTTCATTGGTTGCTTGCAAGAAATCTCGTCAGCGCAGGAAACGCTTATCTGCAAAATGCTGTGGAATGGAAAGGCAGTAGCGGTTTCTGAAACGCTTGACACAAGAAAGTCTTGTATTTAGCATTCACAACTCTGCTGGCTGGGATATGTGCAACATGGCAAAGTATTTTTATGACAGAAATAAAAGGAGGGGGGATAAGAGCATGGAAAAAGCTTTGAAATGTTGATATAGTATTAAAATGTCAATAAATTAGATTACGAAACAGTGCTTGAAAAATAACAAATAATAGAGAATGTAACTCTTTAGATTTTCTTTCTTTTTCCTTTCAACTCAACAAGTCCAAACAAAGTAGAATGTGTTTAATGCTTAGATTCTTAGAATAGCAAAGGAGGAAGAAATACAGCGCAAAACCTTGAACATTAGAAGTGTTCTTGTAACTGAATGCTGCGCAACTGTTCTGAGCTTACCCATTACGTAATGAATGTGACGTCGATAACATATTAGTAACCAGAAAAACAAGAGGTGGGGATGAAACTTCGTGTAATTGCTATTTAAAAGACTTATGATTGCTAATTGATTAAACTTAAATGTCGAAAATGCTAGCACGTAAGACAGATAATTTATCTGAATTAGTACAAAAAATATTCAACATTCATTTGGAATATGAATATATTGTTGAATCTTTGATGTAAATAAGCCGATATTTCAATCCCGTATAAACCTACCACGCTTCCATTTCGAAGAAAAATTGCAAAAACCTGAAAAGAAACTAAAATACATAATAGCAGTGAACTGAAAGAACCCCTAAAACCTGAAAAGAAACTAAAATACATAATAGCAGTGTACAGAAAGAACCCCTGTCTTCCAATTTAGTGGAAAGGAACAAGTAAATCCCTCTTCATAAGATTGGAGCATGGCAGACCTAATTTATGGTAAAATTCTCAATGTTTGTGCAACTTCTGAACATTTTTTACCGTTATTTATACAGAAGTTTCCGACTTCCTCCCTTTCGAAACAAACACGCCGGGAACCGTTTCATTATCAAGAGAAGCAGCTCACAAGTGCTACGAGAAAGCCAAGTTTCTTGCCTGACGGAAGGAAGCCCTAATTGGAACATATGATGGGACTGGTTAGCGTCTGCAACGTTGTCAGTTCTCACTCACTTCCCACGTGTAGCACGCGGCGGATGCCCGCTCCACATTTTCACTAAAATGTCTTTGTTGGGGGACAGGTAGACACTCGCTAACTCTTCTGGGCGCAGCAACGTTGATCTTAAGTCATTTTTGGCAAAACAGGGCGTATTTCTGCAGCATGCAGCATGTTCCTTGGGGTCAATTAATGGCCTGTTGGTAGGCTTGTTTTACATCTATGCACAGTGTTAAGAACTGCACAATAATTTCAAAGATTTTAGACAAGCAATTTGAGATAGGGAATCTATGGTCCACCGAGATAAGTAAGCCAATTCTAATTTTAAACAGTATATTATCAGTGTTTTCAAGATCTGTAATATTTCGGACTAATGATAATGTTAATACGGCACTTAACTTTATGTACTTTAGTCTAGAGGGCGCTATCCATATGACTATGTGATCTCATGAATAAAGCCACAGATTTTGATTTCCAACGTCGTAGGTTCGTTAGCTGCGGAGTAGTTTTATTTATTTTATTAATTATGCTCGTGCATGAAGGCAGATTTAAATTACTGCACTGTTTTATAATTACTTGCAGAAAAAAATGTGTTCTATATCTGTTACAGACTCCTAGGAGGGACAGGAAAACCCGTGACATAACCAAGCTGATACGCGCTCACATTCATGCTGCAATGATCAAAACTGTGTTCACATCCAAGTATCGTTACTGATCCCACATTATCATCTAAGCACATATAAAATATTTTTCAAAGACACTCCAGTGTTATAGCGCAAGACCATTCTTATTCCCTGAGCCCCGTGCACTCCATGTGCTCTATGAAAGTATTTTTGAAGTTCAAAGAATGTTAATGCGATGCCAATTAAGTGTCGTGGCATTTGATGGGGCAAGGTTAAAAAGACAATGCTTCTTCTGACGGGATACCGGGGAGTGAACCCAGGACAGAAGTATGTGGACGATGTCCAATGTGCATTTGTCAATCACCGCTCTAAAAATACAAATTAATATACATAAGCATTATGGGGTTTGTATAAAATATAAGGTGTAAAACTGCTTAGAAACACAAGCAGAGATTGCAGAATTGCGGCTGTATTATCTATTCGCTTAAAATCAAGGCCATACATTTAATGGGAGGAGTATGCTACAAGATAAGAGAGTATTTACGGACAGGAGATGATAAATAAACTATAAATGGTAATACTCATGTAATATACTCAAAGCGTTAGATTAGATGGTACATCTGAAGATGATAAGCTAAACTCAAAGCCAAATGGAAATTAGCTGTGCGGTTCGAAATGATGAATGGCGCTTGTAACCTTGGGCACTGATTACACAAGTTGACTGCAGTATGGCATACAGACCGATCACTTGACCCTAAGTACTATATGTGGAGTTTTGTGACTGCAGCAATGAGAGAGTGTTAGTGAAGTGCAAATAACTTTTTACAGAATATAATTTAACGACCTTTCTTATTCTATTCGCCATAAAAATACATTACCTTGTGTGCTGAATAACAGTCGGAAAATTATAAGTCAGTTAAGTGTTCTCCTTTAGTTCACGATATCCACGAACCTAAAATTACCATAAGTTACATTTGCTGTACCTCAAACGTCAACTACGCTGATGACCTGAGATGTTCAAGAGCGTCCCTAAATAAACAAAAACAATCAAACGTCAATCTTCTCCGATTACCACGAAAACAATTCTTATATCGGGAAAAACTCCGCTCCACAAAGCAAGATATTATAGAAGGAAATTGATAATTGTTCTGTAGTTGAGAACGCCAGCAACGGTTCGTTCTGTTTTAATTATCATATCACTCATTTTAACATATTCTTCATTAATACATATTTGTTTCACACGTTCGGAAATTGGTGTCCGATTAACTGCTTTCGTCATTTCACCAACTGATTTTAGGGCCCAGTTTTAACTGCATTAGAAACATGTGCAGAGTTGTGCTGTATGTACTGTAAATCATCACACAATTCTTCTATTGCGAGAATGTTAGAATCTTAATTGCAGAACATGTACTGCAGTCAAATATATGAATTACTTTCAAAATGTAATTATAATGTGACTGATTGTTGTTCGTGGTGATATTAACAGTGTTTTAGGTTGTTTACTCCTGCCTACTTAACTATATACGCGCACTCCGTCATAGGGGCAGTCAATTAACCTGAACTAACAGTAAGTATTTCTTCTATCGGTTCCAAATATTACAAACTAAATGATGAACACAAAAAGCTGCACTTTCTCTGATATTCCTTAGAAACGAAAACAAATCTGAATAATTAACTGAGAAGTGCAACTCTTAAAACAGGATACTTCTTTTAATAAACGGTAATTAATTAGTAATATCAAGAATAAATATAAGTTATATTGTGTGCGCCTAGTAACAAAACAGTGATCTGTTAACAGCTTCATGAGTTACTTTAACTTCATGTAACGTTGGTGACGCTCTGTAAAGTTGTATTCAAAGTAGGGCGAATTTGCTTTCATTCGTTTCTTATTTGGTCTCAAGGTAATCATAATAGGGAAACGCGATAACTGCAAATAGCTGTCTATTAATTACCTGCAACTGTCTATTAATTACCTGGATCAGGTATGATGTTACATTTAAGACGAACAAAGCAAAACCTACCAACTGTAGACAATAAAAATCGAAATAGTAAAGATCAGGCCGGGATCTATGATTTCTTCGCGGCTGATGTAACTTCATGCATATCAAATGCAATTCTCATGCTAGTTTACGTAAGTGTATAAAGGCGTTGTTTTGAAATGGATTTTGACATATTAAGGTTTCAACAGGCGGATCATTTTGTATTTTTTGGATGTAAGCTGTCCATTTTACAGCTATTTCACAAATATTTAAAAATCACGACTTATTTAAATTTTAACATTAGTCAATTTGTGTAATCTTCTTTGTTAAACGTTTTTAAACATAAATTATTAGCACGATACTCATTTAAATGAAAACGAGGTTGCAGTTTAATAGCGATAATTTACGGCTACAGAAAGATCATTTCTAAAGTTCACACGTCCTACCGGACGTCCAGTTCCTGGGACGAAGGCTATTCTGAAATTTCTCAGCTTGATTCAGAAATGTCGTAAAGATAGGCAAATTACTATGATAGTTGTTAAGTATAATTCTTGAGATAGCACGGTCTAAAGTTTCAGACGCGCAAGTATAGTCACTTGTTTGTGAACATCATGTAAACAAACTGGTGTTAAAACTTTTTACAAAATGCATAAAAATGAAATACTAGCTGTGATACAGCACTTCGTTTTGAAAGGTTCAACCCCTACATAATACAAAAGGAGTTAGATTCCACATTAAAGCATTCTTCCCCTTCGTTTTCGACGCTTAAAAGTGAGCTGTTAAATTTAAACGTGGTCGTCCATCCATAAAGTTGATTTGAGCTCAGGTAGTTTCAAAACTGCCATGACTGACGAGACTGTGACAACAATTCACAATGCTGTACTCAATGATCGCCGAATAAAGGCACGCGGGTTGGCTGACATTGCAAACACCTCGACAGGCCATGTACACTACATTTTACACGATGTTTTGGGCATGGGAAAGCTTTCCGCTCGGTGTGCCCTGTTTTTTACCACTGAACCAAAAGGGCATTCGAACGAACTTTTTGCAAGAATGTTTAAACTTATTTAAACAAAATTTCAGTGAGTTTCTCCAACGTTTCATAACGTTACAGAAACATGGATTCATCAGTACACACCAAAAAATGAAGGAGCGGTTCAAATAAAGGGTGATAACAAGCGAAATTGCACCAAGGAAAGCAAAAATGGTTCCATCTAAAGGAAAAGTCATGGCTAGAGGTTTCTGGGATTCTCATGGTGTGGTGCTCGTAGACTTCCTCAAGAAAGGCAGAACCATCACCGGGGAGAATTACGCTTCACTACTGGACCAATTGAAGGAAGTTATTCACGATAAACGTTCATACCTTTCGAAAAAGTAAGTTCCCTTTCATCACGATAATGCGCCTTCACACACTTCTGGGATTGTTGCTGCAAAACTGAATACCTTCTGCTTTCGCATCCGCCTGGTTTGGCTCCCAGCGATTACTTTTTGTCCCCAAACCTGAAGACATGGCTGGATGGACAAAGATTCACATCAAATGATGAGGTTAAGCTGAAACAGGAGCTTATTTTTCACAGTTTGACAAATCTTATACTTGGGGGTTTTAAAAAGTTTTTAAAGTCGTTGGACAAAATGTATTAACAAGGTGACCATGTTGAAAAAAGGACAACTCCTAAATTTTGTGCTTTTTGGGCCAGGCCGGGAACATTTAGAACGTCCTATGCATAAAGAAGTTAATGCATTGTTAAAATAAGTCACATCTGTGTATATGGCATATGCTGGAGTATTTCCTTTCTAAATTTGAAAAAGTAATCCTTTACTATTACTGCGGTGCAAGGGTATTCTTTCAGTAAACATCCCAGCTTGTATACCGTTCGGTATGTTTGTGCTTACCTTACCAGCGTATACGAGCTTTTCATAGCCCCTCCCCCCCCCAAAAAAAACCGTTCTTTGGCTCTATTTCATTTCAATGGCCGTTACATTTATATAAAGTATGCACGAATAAATTACATTGCTAATAATGATAAACCCGTAAGAAAAGCCAACAGATTGTGGCCGCCCAATCGCAGTTGCTCTGCGTCAAACACCGCATCACCTATACAGCATAAGAATGGGATTAGAAGAATTCTAAAGATTACGTGCCCTAAAACAAAATTCGCCAATGGAAAGAAAAGCGTCAACTAGTTCTTTCACCCAATCGATGAGGTCTGAATTGTAATCTGCACATTCATCCTGAGATCTTTTGTGTGATGCCGGAATTTTACTCCCCTGAGGCTGACCTGCCACTACCAGCAGTCTTCGATGTCTCTTGTCATTTATAGGCATGAATGCTGAAGGCATTTTTATTATCATTATCACATAATGCTGAATGACAAGGGACAAAAATGAAGCAGTTTCCTGAAGACGCAAATGATCTGTCGATGTTGGTTAGAACGTAAAAGTTCCGGAAAAATCTTAACCCCATAAAGATGCATCAATCGGGAATCGAATTCCTGCGAGCATCGCTCCAAGAGGTGGAAGCAATGAACAAAACAAATATTGTAATCTGTATTACGTCAGTTACTCCAAAGTTCAGTATTGCGGTTTAAGGAATTTCCTATCATGGCGTCTAAACGCTTCGAAGCAGTTCATTATAAGCGTAACCATGACACTTCTGTTAAACAGCAATACCGGAATTTAGAGTAACAGTTTGTGCAGTCCTCGCATCGTTTAAGAACCGATTAACTAACAAGGAAGGCTTCTGGACACATTTAAAGCACCACACAAAAATCTGTAAAAGTACTTTGCCATGCCCACCTATCAGGTACGAAGTAATGCTTCTTTGAGGCACATTAAGCTACCTGCATGCAGATCCGCGTGAAGTTCCTCTGGCTCGACATAAAAACTAACTGAGCGGCTTTACTTTTCGTTTTAGATGGCAGTTAAAGCTAAAACCGTAATCAACTCTACCAAAGTATATTTGAAGACAGAAGCAGCTCCTTATACATGCACAGTATCGGCTCTAAGGGTTACAATATGCTATGACATTACCTACAGGACTTGATGCTAAGCCTTATGAGAGTATGCATCAATATGGAGCTACAGTGCTACGTTGCGATGTGACGTGTGTTCAAAGCCAGTCAAACATAAACCAATGTCACTGGCAAGGTAGAGTATGTGTCCAGGTCTCCATGGAATTGGTAAAGCGTTTTAAGAACTACAGAGGTAAGTTTTGTGAACTTTAATTTATTTCAATTAATGTTATCCAATAAAGTAATAATGTACATTTGACAGAATAAAAAAAATTTTAGATAAGCAATTGTATTTCTCGTCCTCTTTATTCTCCACAACACATATGTAGCTTTGGAGTTAAAGCCTGCAGCACCACAAGGAAAGGACCAAGACCTTGTTCCTATTCTTGAGCTCGGTATTTTTTCACCACATTACTCGTAAATTTTTGTACATGTTTTATAGTTTTGCTGTTTTTTTGTACTTTGTACCAAAATTAAAGCCGCTGAACGTTATAGACCTCTGCGTTTATGCTTTCCGCCCATTTTACTCTCAAACAGAAGGCTTTTATTACCCTAGTTTCCGTTCCTCTAGCAACAGAAATAAGTCATTTTAACGCAAAATCGGTTTCTTGAACTCATAAATGCGCCCGACAAAGAGCAAGTTCTTGGCAGAATTAAATCACTAGTCTAAGATTTGTGTTGTTTTCTGGAGTTGCTTTAAAGCTAGAATTCTTGAGAATTTGGTAGAGGCTGAACTCTACGATAAGCCGCCACTGAAATGAATAAACGTGAGCCTGTTGACATGACTGAGTTTAAGGGATCCAGCGCAAATATCCGTACTTTATTTTTTTAGTTTGAAAATGCGTCTGCTGTAGTCTATTGCTTGCAAATTAATACACTTAAAAAGTACTGCAGGTTGAGACTTAATTCCACGTGTTCACATCAGGGATTAACTCAAATAATTTAATTTTAACTGGCAGTAAAACTTAATATAAATTACATTTTAACTGCCTATTTTCTGAATCGTTTTCACAATGCCCCTCAGTTTATTGAGCAAACCCCACCAATAGTTTGCGAACGGCCATATGCCGTACTTTACTCAAAATGCACAAAATCACTATAGATTTCTTTCATACAATTGTGTGACAGAAGTTTAGCTAACTGCTACACAAACAGCTATGTAATCCCAGGCGATGTTTATGGCAAAGATTTTTCGAGGTTGAATGGCTGAAGTGTACGTGGCTTTCGCCTCCCAAGTTAAGAGAAAGTCGCGCAGGAACTAGCATTTCCACACTGCGAGACGACGTTGGGGATTTATGTTGAAATATGTCTTGATTCTTTTAAAGGATGACTCATGTCACAGTAAAATTAGCGAAGTAGGCTTCAACACGATCACGTGAGAGACTCCCCCTCTTTTCTTGCCAAGTTAATCCACTCTGGTATCTATTTTAGCCGCAGCTCCTTCACTTCTGTAAAGCCTTTCCGAAGACATCACATAAAAAGCTCTAAGTTCCCAGTAATTTTTTTTCCCCCCTCGCAATATTTCTAAAGGGATCAGTATAGTCACTTAAGTTGTGTTTTTAAAGTTTTTTTCCCCTTTCTTTTAACGAGAATGACTGGAAGTTTGTGTAACTTAAAATTGAATAATTGATTTAAACACTGCTAAATAATTTGCAATAAAATAAATATTTCCTAAATAATAACCTAAGCATCTACAAAAAGGTCGAACAGAGGTTAAATTTATTCCTCATTCAAGAGCTTCTGGTGATTGGTATAATGAACAGTACCTGGTTAAATAGAATTTTGATGGATGTTGTTATTTTAGATATACCTGTACGGCGGAAGAAAACGACAAACCCCCTGTATCTTGCTGCTAAAACGTGTTTCTTTGCTTTAGAATTAGCAAATTATACTTTTTATACGTATCCATAGATTCATATCGAGTTGGGCAGAGCTCACGTGCAGTTGGAGAAGTTTCAAATTAAGATGTGGTAGGTTGTTGCACCGCTAGTATATTTAAGAAACATAAAAGTAAGTTTACGGGGATTGTTTTTCAATTTTTTCTGAAAAAAGAATTGTATGCTATAAATATGTATGATAAACGCAATTTCATGGTTAACTAGCTTATTTGTGACTTAGTGTTTGCAACAGTTTTGATTTATCGCCTGATGGTGTGTTACGCAACGTTTAACCTTTGAGAGTAATTGTCAATGCACATTTTTTAAAGACTGTTTCTTGTACATTGATACTACATAAAATCAAATCTGGAGATTAGTGTGAGCGAGCGATTGTAACATACTAGCTCTTTTAAACGCTTTTTGGCCCAATGAATAAAACGTATTTATTGCTTCTAAAAACTTTAATGATCTTTAGGCAAATAAGTTACGTGAGGTACAAATTTTCACCCAGTACCTGTTATCTATCGACTGACTATTTACATGACACTTGATTTCGCAAATATTTCATGAAAGAATTACATCGGATGTTATTTTGAAAAAACATTTTGAATGTTTGTATTTCTTATTATGTACACGATTTATATATAGATGTTCAAATTATTCCAGAAGCTATAATTGTCTAGGTATTGTTTGATCTGCCTATATTAAAAAAAATATCCATCCCTGATAGCCTTGCTTTCTCTCACAAAAGTGCCGACTTTTGCGTATAATTCCGAATTAAGTTGCATTTATTTAAGCGACGTTAAAGAAGTTACAAGAGGTAGCAGCAATATCCACCATATGTTTCGATGTTCGATAATCTCATGTTTAATTTGCAAAGAACCGTTTACAAAACGAGAAATTTATCGTCAATTATTGCAGAAAATAAAGCGAAAGACAGGTTTGCGTTCTTGTGACAAACAGGGCACGCGTGTGAGGAATACTTTTATGCAGAGCAAACCTATAATAATCTCTGAATTTCAGCAGGAGTGATGCATGTCAAGTTGAGTCACTCGAGATATGTGCTGATTCACTCAATACAGTAACACATATAAACCTGATATTTATTATTCACTTTACAAACGTTGTGTGCGGATATTTTTTTTTTATATAGTCAAGAAACAGATTAACCACGATTCAACACGTCTATCAGACTTTAAAGCTTTAACGTGCTTCACAGCCGTCTGTTTCATTTGTGATATTTTTTTTAAGTTATGGATGCTGAAAACCGTTATCCCTTTGAAGTTTGTGACTAAAGGAGCTAACGCACTGAAGTAACTACTGTTTGGATTATCTTTAAATACTATTTTACAAACTTTACGAAGTTTTCTCGACTAATGTAATATTTCGGAAACAAGTTGAAAATACCGCGCGATCAGCGATGCTGTCGCAGTCGTAGCGCAGCTGTTCCCGGGGGTGTATTCGTTTCTTAAATTGACAGTATACATAAAAAGAATACCTCGAGTGTTTACAACGGCACAGCATGTCTTTAGTACGATTCATATGGGTTAACTCAGTGGTGAAAGAATCTTAGGACCATTTTTTAAAGCATACATTTGATTATGTAACTTATGTTAAATCACACCAACCCCCTTTTTTCAGAGACTTAACCGACAGAGAGCGTAATCATGCATTTTTTAAATGGAATCTGCCAATGCTCACAGTGCACGAGAGCAATTCACAATTTATTTCCATAAGATAGAGCTATTTGTGGACCCCTTGTTCAAATACAACCTGCGATTATTATCTTGGAGTAAATTTAAAAATGCTGAGTACACCATGAACCTGCACACTATACAAGATAATATTCATCAGGAAATTGTCCGGATTTCTCAAAATGACTACAGTGAGTGATAATTTACTAAAGAGATGCCAAAAAATGGGTGGAGAATGAAGGCGAGTAGTTTCTAAGCCTCATTTGATAATTTGTTAAGTAATGAGCCTCTTAAATTGGTTTGTTTTATTGTTTTACCCTCCCACTAATCACCGGCTGGCGCACTCGCCCATAGGCGAAACACTCCGGGAGAAAATAAAATTGATCGCACGGTACAAGTCACAGCTTTATTCTCGTTAATAGGGCGAACCCAATTGATCAGTTACATTTTCTTTCTTTGCATTCTTCTACCTGTAATAATCACAAATACTTCATTATCTATCTAGTGAGTAGAAAGATTTGTCTCTTGACTAAAGTAGATTTGTGTGTTGAACACGAAACTTGAACAGCGATATCATTTAATTTGCTTTCACTTCACATTACTGGACAAGAATGGTTTTGGAGATGTCCTCAATTATTCAACTGAATATTGCCAGTTTTTCTCAGGTTAACTTAATGACCCGTCCCTTATCAAAGAGTCCCGAGTGTCTAGAGCTATCGTTTTCCTCTAAATAGTAACACTCTATCACTATACATGTCCGCCAGAACAGCATTATGCTTCCGCCCCATCTAGGTTAGGTTAGGTTAGGTTAGGTTAGGTTAATGAAGCGGGATTATTAGGCCAGAAACTGCCCGTCACCCATCACGTTTGTGCTGCATCATGATACCAAAAGTCAGTTTGCTGATCAACAACCGTTGCTTTTTCTCCTAATGTCCACCACAATACCAAGTTTGCTATCAGGAACATCTAGCGCAAACAATTGCAAGCAAAGACATGCTTCAGTAAAAATATGATGGTCCTTCAGTTATTGTAGAACAACGCAAAATATGTAACAGAAAACCAATAAATGTTAAAGAGGAGGGGCGGTAAAACCATTCCATTCAATGAGGTATGGCTGAATATATGGATTTGCTGACTTGCCGCATCAATAACCCTAATGAAAATTACCAAGCTAATATACAATTTTGAGCGTTAATAATGGGCAATGAATGCTTAATAAAACGTTACTTATTAAGACTAATTACTTTCACTTGCTGCTAATAATTGGAAAACCATGATTAATCATATTTAATAGTAACCCTTTTATTTGATTTACAACATTACATGACATTCCTGTATTCATATCATTTGCTCCTCCGCTTACTCTGCTCTTTTTTTTTTTTTTTTTAATAGTTTTCACGCCCGTTTTTACTACTGAGGCATCACAGGGGGTGGGCACTGATGATACGTGAGATGAAATGATAAATTGGGAAAAGAGTATTTTTTAAAGGATGGGAGCGTTGCAGACCAAAGTTTAGGGTATCTCCCCGGCATCTATTGCTGTTACTACTTCCAAAAAGGCTTACTACATTTGACATTTTAGCTGTGGGAATAAATGAAAAGTCCGATGGAGTTAAATCTGGCAACAAAAAATGAACGGATAAAAACAAAACGTAGTTGCAACATATAGAACATTTTGTGCTGGTCTAATTTGACAATCCCGCTCATTTTTCACGACTTACTCCAGCTAGAAGGTTATAGATACTCTCTCTGGTAATTATCTTAGTATCCCAGCAGAATAGGCAAGTTTGCTCTCCATAAGCTGCCATTAATCTTTAGTAGCATGAAGCAGTTGCATACAAGTGGAAACGATGCAATAATTCCGTAAGTAATATGCACTCAGTTGTGTCTGCAATTAAGTCAGTGTACAGCTTAGTCATAGTTTCCAAAGTCCGTTATGAAGATGATGAGAGATATTATCTGATAAGCCCAGACCCGTTGCAATATTGAACACCGCCAATGATGACTTTCCATTTAATGATTCTTTCTTCGGTCATCTCTTACAATTTGTAGGAAAGTTCGCATCCCACCGTTTTAACTATAATTTGCCCAAACACATTTTTATTGTAGTAAAAGTTTAAATAAAACAGCAATAAGCTGTTGAAATTTATAGATTTTGAAATGTGTACCAAATATTTGCAAGGATACATAAATATTGTTAAGAATAACCAGAAACCTTGATGTATGAAAGAGCATTGCTTTACAGCACTACTGCCTTTTTACGCTAAGTCGCAAAATTTTCAATCTTATGTTAACAAAACTAGGATTTAACATACGTTATTCGTGGCTAATGAGTTAAACGTTCATGAACCACATTTTATACATATTTGGTACACAAATGTATTCAATATTGTGCTGCTTATTCATACCGAGTTCATATCAAACATGTCTTACAACAATCTTCTTTGTATTTATCTTTAATTTGTGAACCACGATCCAAAAATGTATGATCGCAGAGATTTAAAATTGAATAAAGTGCATATAAATTATTCGGACCCATAGAACTGCTTAATAATCCTGCAAAGCACTAAATAGTAAAGAAAATAGCAGGTCAGGAGAATTAGTCAATTTATGACATCGTTGTTGAGCTATTTCTTAGCATGTTACTCTCCTTTATTTCAAATCTCATTTCTACTCTTGAACAAGCTCGCCCACTCTCAATGGCCTGCAATGTCTCGATGTTCACCGACTATGACCTGCTTGGCTCATGGGTTTCGAAGTGTTGCTAATGTTGGAACCAATTTTCCCCAGAGAACAGTCAATTTCAGTAACACAAAAACATCACACAAACAGTTAATAGAAAAGACTGGGCACCTCGACAGAAGCAGCTGCTATAACTCAAGTTGATGCTTCCACCCTTATTAAGGACAAAGAACACAAGTCAGTAAGTCGAAGGAACCTTTGGATCTCTTAAAGAATCGTCTTAAGCAAGCTTTCAGGCAAACTTCGTGTCTGGACTCCTTTACCAAAAAATATGTACGGTACACAATAGCCATTCAAAGTTCTTCAAATGAGCTACAGTGAATGTAATTTCAAAAATATACTTTTAATTTTCCAAATAGGGTTGCAAATATTTCATTTAAGATACAGTCATTTAGGGAATCTTATGCTCTATCAGTTCAGTTTCTTGCGATTAGGAGTCATTTTATGGCTAAAGGAAAAGAAAATATGTTTATGAAGCAAGAAACATTTGCACGATGCACCTACAGAACATTTCCAAATGAAGTGTCTGTACTCCGTAAGATATGGTCATAGCTGAAAACACTTTGAGAACTTACTGCAAAGCTTGTTTCATCCGCTTTGTTATTTTAAATCATTAAGAAGTCATTTCCATCATTAGCACAGGGAACAGCCGAAAGTATGTAGTGCTATAGTGTTCCTGCTATACTCCAATTGCGACATCGCACAATCACTCGAGGTGGGAGCGCTAAGTTGCCGAATACATAAAGCATCATTAGCATAACAACACCTCTTAAGAGTGGATTCTCTGATCTTGCATCTCTTTGATACTAAGTATTTTGCATTACACTACTATACTAAAATTCTCATTAATTTTTAAAATAACAATGCTACAAAAAGAGGAACATAGTGAATTTCTGACAAGCTGAGTGGAAAATAACTTCCACTTTTTATTGGTATTATATAAAAGTTTGCTAGACAAATGAGTTTTTCCTCTGCTTCGCATACTGCAAAGCAAGCTGGTACATTTTAAAACACTACTTTTTACTTTTCCTCCATGAAACTAATCAAAATATGTCATTTGTGCTGCTTCACTTAAATCACCAACATTTGAACAGCAGCATTTAATATAGCTGCATCAGTTCCTTTAATGCTCCTAACCTTTAAAAATTAAACAAAACGTATATATTCTAAGATAGAAATGGCTCCTTATGGAAACAATATTTCAGAATAGTGACCAAAAGGAAACTTTAATGCTGGAGAGTAAAAAAATAATTCAAATTAAAAATATGAGCATAGAATTTAATACCCTTATGGTCTTCGATAGAGCACTTGTCCAAAAAATATACAGTGTGCTGTTATTGCATACTCTTATGCAAATACACTTATCATAAAAACAAATAGACAACGGTAGTAGAAAATATGCTCCCTATGTAATTTCATTATTAAATGATGCCTTTTTAAAGTTAATTCACGCTAAAGGTATTAACATCGGATCACACAATGATAATGATCAATGAGGCTGCGCCCAACAAATATCGCTTAGGGCCATTCGGAGTACACAGTTAGGAACTTGTGGGTTTTATCGAACTGCTACGTTGGCCCGAGTCTCACAGCACTCAATTTAATTTCAACAGAGAAACAACACCATCTTCTCAAAAATAAGTACGAAAGTAATGGGCAAATCCACAAGCAGAGGCCAGAAATGTATAGAAAATTAAGCCAGCCGTTTTAGCTTCTCCTTGCGTGACATACACAAGTACATAATTTTAAAGCGATGTAATCCGGATGGCCGTGAACGATGTTTTATGGGCACATGCAGTCCTGCAGCAGCCTCGGTCATTAGATAATGGGATAATCTGATATATTTGTGTTTGCAAAGACAGTATTACAGAATTATCATAAGGGATGCAACTGTAGTAGCGATACGGATATAAACAAATATAATCTTGGTGTATGTACATACATACAGTTTAGGGAATAATCGTAATGTCGATATGCCAACGTTCACATGATACCCAGGATTAAAGCGGAGAAAAAATAGCAAGCTGTTACGAAATAATAGCTAACTGTGATTATGTCTCTGAAGTACAGACAACTGAAGACACTGTATTACCTCTTTGTTATCCGTTTTTATTACCGGTACTTACTTACTTCCCTGAATTACTTAAAAACTATGCGAAAATCATAATTACAAGATTTAGAGCGTTTAATGCAAACTTCGTTGCAGACACATTATCTGTTTATTTTAATAAGAGTTTCAGAATTAATAGTTAAAGACTGCGGCATTTGGCGTTTCAGTTGCACGAGCCCCTTAAAGCTTCTAAAACGCTACTCTCACAGACATTTACTACAGGAAAATAGCGGTTCTATTTAACCGGGCCACTTGCAGACGACAAGGTGGTTCAACAAAAGCACGCTCTCCCCAACTCCCGCATCAAACGCTGATACAAAACACAAAAACCAGCTGTATTAAGATGAAAAAGAAAGGCAACGGCAAGGAAAGAACTAGGTTCAGAAATGAAAAACGAACAATAGCAGACTGGAACAATGATGAGCACAACTAATACGAAACAAATGAAAAATGAAACCGGACCGAAAGCAAAATAATGAAGATACCGTGGATAGCGAGGACGTCATGAAAGCATTGTGCCTTTATCAGCACCATTCCAACGCATCATATGACAGTTTCTGACATATGTTCATCTTCCTTCTCTTCCAGGAACTGTTCTCTCTTGCTTTTATTACTTTTATCTCTGTCCAAACGACTTTAGCATCAGTTTAAATCACTAGAGTCTATAAACGAATTCGGTCGCGTGTTTTAGTCATTCAGAACTTTCCTATTTTTGAGCATTTTTCTTCCCTAGAAATAGCAAAGTGCTTCGGCTTTTCTCCGTAAGAAATAAATAACCTGTATAAGCCGTGTGTGTGTGTGTGTGTGTGTATGTGTGTGGACCTAAGTTTAGGGTACCTGCCCGACATTTGCCACATATGAGGACTGAGGAAGACCTGGAGAAAACCTCCGTCATGGAGGACGGTTCTGGCGGGATTCGAACCCTAGACCTGCCGCTCACGAGTCCGCTACTTAACGAGCTCGGCTACCCGTGGCGGTTATAGCAGATTTTGGGCACATACATTACAAAACACTAAACATTGTCGCAATGTAGAAAAAAGAGGAGAGTAGTATGTGGCACTAACAGGCACACCTTAAGAATAAAAATGGCGACTCTTGAAGCCTGAATATGTTCAAGTCTATCTTATACAATTGAAAAATACCAATAGTTTTGTATTTAGTAAGCTACAGTTGCGGTGTCGTACGGACAACCAGTGCAAGAGGTCGTAGGCTCCAGAGTACAAAACTCTTCTCGTTAACAGCTCGGCTAATACTGTAGCAAGATAGAAATGCTTTGATGGGTCTAGCGAAAGCTGAGGTGTGAGGTCAACAAATGCATGTGGTTATTCACCATAGCACAAACGTTTTTCCCTTCCTTTCTAAATATTTCACAAACTATCTGTTCCTGCTATTTAGCTTAATCAGAAATAAAATGATCAATAATTAACTATAAAAGAGTTTCCAAGCAATAATAATTATTTCAATTGTGACTCTGTCCATGTTCAGTCACAGTACCTTCTGTATTCCTCTTTTCCGCCGCTACACCCCAGCATAAGCGCACATCGTATAAAGTGACGCAGCAAACGAAAACAAATTCGCCCTACTTTGAGTCCAACTTTACCAAGTTTAACCGATGCTGCCCAAAGTTGCAAGAGTTACGCACCGAAAGAAGCTAGGCCTTCACTTATAGCGTACATAGCTCAAAACATTATTCAATTGGAAGCTCTATTGCTGTACAGTATTATAAAGCAAATTGTAAATAAGAACTGGTAATACAATTTTATAAAAACAAATACATTTTCTGATTTTTTCCCCTGCAAAAATAATTTTTCACTTCCCAATGTTTTACTTCTGCGACTTTTGGTCATAAGTTGTTTGTTTAAATGTCTCAAGTGCATCAAAGAAAGCGTGGGCAAATACTTCAAATGAAAACGTGCTACATGCTTACTGATAAGAGTGTGGCTTTGTGCTTTAATGTCTAAACAGAAGAAAGAACACGTGTTTAAATTTAAAAATCACATTGTAAGTTTGTACAAAGTCTTATTTTTTTTATTTTTCCATGTAAAATGTTCAACATTTTCACAAAAAATGTGGACGAACACGCTTGAAACTTTCATTTTATATCTTTAAAGTATAATTATATAAGCAGAACATGCTTTTAGCTAATATTTCTTAAAAGTGCACTCATTATCTGCAAACTATGATGCATTTAGAAAAACATGAATGTAGGGGCTTTGCAAAACTACCTATTTAACATACCTGTAATTTAAAAAAACACGCGCCAATATTCAGCGTGAAGTATAAAAACCAATGTTTATTAAATTTTAGGTTACACCCCTCAACCAGTCACTCCCGCTTTGAAACTTCAACTGGCGCCCCTGCATTTTGATGCTTGAATAAATTGCATGAAAGCGTTATCACAATTTTCGTTTATTTATTGTTGCCTGGCACCCTGGACTACAGAGGATTTAACGTGACAGTCGTTTTAGTTTCTTCAAAATGGTTTATGCCCTTCAAGAAAGAACAATGTAAGAGGATTAGTCAGAATTCCGAAATGTTGATAACTAAATTTACCCAAAATTCACCCAATCACTTACTGAGTTAGTTTTTAAACATCAGTTACAACAGTTCAGGTTGAATACACAAATTGATCTTCCACGTTGCTCGCCTCAGTAAACTCCACTGGTGTTATGGTTCGAAAACTTGCTACCTACTCTAAAATGTTTTTAGCTGCACACTCGGTACGTTTGGAGAAAGAAGGCGTGTATGACACCACCTTCAGCCATGATCACTGTCAATGTCCACGCAATTGCCAAGTTTCTATTTCAGATGTCTCAAGCAACCGTTTGTAACAAATGAAGGAACATGTCGTGGAAACGCGATATATCTACTCACAGGTTGTTTTCGTGGAATCTGGGCACGTAACCTTTCATCACCTGGCAAGACGAAAGAGGTTCGCTTGGCCAGCATACAGCTGTGCTGTCCACCATTGTCTGCAATTCCCTTCTTAACTTCTCCATCATGCTTACATAATCTTTCCTCGCAGTTTCCACGTTCTAGTGTTTCAGCTAACACTATAACCTACACTCTACTAATAATTTTATTCGTCTCCGAAAGTGTAAAGGCTAAAATGCTGCATATTCGTGGCATGAACGTACGAGTTCATTTCCGCCCTCCTAACGCTGTTTTTTCCTGTCATGAGAAGCCTCTCATATTGAAATAGGCACGAAGCCATGCTGCATGTTTTAAATTGTAAAATTCTAACATGTATCTTCAACACCACCTTACACGCTTATAAAACCACCACCCCCCATTCCCCATTGGATTAAATAATCGGTTAATGTTGCAACATCCAACCAAACTGCCTACCTACTCCATTGCGGAAGAACTTTGGCCCTGCGTCTCTCCAATGAGAGAGTCCATAGTGCTTGGAGTTTAAGAGAGCTTTCTCTAGAACACCTAGAAGAGCCGAAAGATTACTCTATGGGAATCTCAGCTGTATCAAACCCTTATCGCTCTTGATTAGACTGTACGTTAGTAAATTGTCAAAATACACTTTATAATGCCAAATAGGCATCTTTAATGAACCGCACAATTCTAAGCGATAAAAAATAATTTTTACTACTTTCCTTCCGAAAAAAAATTGCATTAAATTTATGTATCTTTTCCTAGTTTTGTTGACAATGAACTGTATTTCTCAATAGTTTTGTTTCGTTTTTATTTTACAGCATATCATTGTATTTGAGTCTTATACTTGTAAGCAATAAATAAATGCATTATGGAAGGCAATAAACGTTGCTCTACTTAACATTTCACTCGGAATCTTGTCCCGTCACTTCAGCCAGCCCATGCTTCTACCTGGCAATTTACTGAACCCAAAATAAGCGGCACTGCAGGACCGCCCTCACATATCCGGTTTTCGCAGAACCTTGACGCACTTCAGACCCAGGCTAGATAACTGGCTCGAAATGGAAAATGTCATCTAGGATTCACAAAACAGTTTACAATTCAGCAACACTTAAGTTCTTTTATCTCTGAATCACATCGATAGAAAACCCTTGGTGAGCGCTATGATCAAATTCTCTTTAGCAATATGCAAACCCTTATAATGGCAACAGTTGCCAAAACGGTCTATATTTCGGTGCAACTACTATCAAGGCTTACAAAACAATAGCCGCACATTTTGCAATCGCGTCGTTACTGCTCTGAAATCTCCAATGCACAACTTATTTCTTCAGTACAACGAACCAGTCGTGTACACGTTTCTAAAGAAGTGCAAGCTGGCAACAGAACTTTCAAAGCGGCACACGCTCTGGGACAAGATTGGTTAATACTGTCATTTTGTGCTCTTTAGTACAATAATTGTCTAACTAATAATGAAACAACTTCATTTTAAATCAGTGTGGCCCAACTGACGGACCCAGAGACTACTCTGGCCCTTGAAAGGAGTAGTTTTTTCCCCTTAAAATTACTTTATAATTAAATATAGTGTCTACATAATAAGCTGAAGTGAGCGAGAAACTGAAGGCTTATACCAGAACAAATATCTGCCTTCGTCCCTTTTAAAAACTACGGGGCATTATATGAACAATAAGGTTGCTTCAATATCGAGGCGAATGTCCAGACAATTCATAACGGGCCTAGGATGTACAGCTAATTCCAGCTTTTTCTATTGTGTCTTAAACCCAAGATCGCGGGTTCGAACCCGGCCAGGACCGATGGATTTTTTAGAGCGTAAAAATCCTTCGGAAGGGAAGTACAGCCGTGGGTCCCGTGTCGTACATTTACGGCAAGATAAAGAACCTCAAGCCTGAAAGAGAGGCCTCTGAGCAAAATTAGTCGGCCGTTTCACGCCCTGAGTTGAATGGGACGCTGATGACCTGAGAAGTTAAAGAGCGTCCATAAACAAACAATCAAAAAAAATCTATTGTGTCTTCGGGTGCTTAGCACTGCCAGTCGTGAATTTGAGGAGCGCGTGTGAACATAAATGTGTTCAGTTGGCTTATTCCGCATTATTCGCGACTTCAAGCAAACATATTTATTATAATTTAGTGATGTTATTTTGAAGACTCTTGGAATCGCTTACTGCATAACAATTTTTATTATTAAATTTAAATTACAGAACGTAAAGGTGGCCCTCGATACAATTTTTGGGGAAAAAACCTGGCCCTGGAATGAACAATCCTTAACCATTACTTATCAGAATCATAAGGCATAACATATTAAATAACATGGGAGCACCCGCAAAATAACAGAATGTCCAGTGACCTTCATTTGTCTATGTTGCGCGTTACCGCGTCTCTGCAGTTGTGACGACAGACACACGATTAACAAATGTACACAACCATACAGCGCGTCAAGACTGGCAAACGGGTTCATTTAAAGCATGCCACACGACATTCCTATTGAAGTTCTATCAAAGTGTTGCATTCACAAATTCTTTTATTTGTGGTTAGAGATTTTCTTACTCCTGTGCTTTTTGACATCATTGTTTTCATCTAATGGATAAGTAAACTCTTAAAACACTTGTACATGGACCACAGAAGATCTTCACGCTGTTCATGAAGAACCACTGCATTCACATAAAATGGGAGTGTAGAATGCGTGTCTCACGATGGATCATTTAGAGTACAGATTATGATATTTCATCGTTGAAGTTAGGTGTATATAAAATTGCAAATCCATTATCTATATACCCAGAGCGAGAGAATTTCGTATCATACACCGTGGTATGTTATTTTCCTCCTTCTGAAAATGCAACTTCTCTGAATTACTTGTCGCTTTACACCGTTTCGATATAACTAGATAAACTGCATATGTCAGCACTGAGCTAAATTTGTAGTAACTTCAAAATACCTATCTACCGGCTATATGAAATTGCAAACGTTTAAAAATAAATTTCAACAACTTTTGAAAACGTGGAGAAATGCAAATCACGTTAAAGGAGACCAAACTTCATCGCAATGCAGTAGCTTAGCAGCCCACTGTTTTGGCTTAGTAGTCGATCTAGTCTTCATCGGAGGAATAGTTTACTCATTGTCCTTACACTGTCCCCAAGTTAACAGGAGTCGGTGGTTACATTATTTCTTGTACATGGACGGACATCAATCGCCAGGGTAGCTTCAGCAACTATCGCAGAAGTCCCTCGTCTTTTCACACAACTTCAACGGTTGACGACACTTCAGTTAGAGGGAGCTTTATCTTGACATCCCATGCGCCGCCTCCTCTTTCACGCTTCCACACGTCAAGTCGAGATGCTGCTCCAGAAATAGTTCACAAGGATTCTCCGCCTCTAACTGCAAGTTTAAATAGGAAACTCTGGGTCAAGTTTTGTTGATGTTGTGAGTCTACTCTAGCGCTTTCCTTGTTATAATCTTATTCCACTTTAGCACGCAATCATAAACTTTTACTGTAGTTTTTAACAAACAAGAATCACATTATTTTATTTAGTATCTTTTAAGCGCTCTTTACAGTTTTGCCATTTAAACCTGCCAAAAATTCTTTTTAAAGCATCAACAGCTTCGATGCTATAGCATTATTGCCTTGCTCTGATTCACGAGTCTGGCATCTTTGTTTATGCTTCACCTGTGTAAATTAAACGAGGCCTTAACGATAACCATTCTCGGAATTGCACGTTGCCAGTTCTATTAACCCAATGCATACAATGTTCAGAAACGGTTATTATTGGTATTTAGCTCGTACATGATGCCAAATTAGTTTTTATTTTAAAATTGAAAATTGTGGAAAAAAACATGTGCTTGAGGCAGAGCACAAAGTAGGAACAATATGACAGAAAAAGAACTTCATAATATAGCAAGTGACATTCGTTGGAACTGATTGAAATATCAGCGGTTGTTTTGTTATGTGAGAGAAATTACCCGTTACTGAAACAGCAAAGACATAAAATAATTTTTGATATACAGGCAGTAAAATAGCTGACCCCCCCCCCAAATGCAAACAAATGACGACTCTGGAACAATGGATAACTTTACCAAGAGATTTGGTACGATTTATAGATGTTATGATAAAATACAATCACTAACAGTCCATGTTAAATCTTTACTCTGTTGAAAGCAGCTTGATACAAATGCATATTTTTGGATTAACTTGGTTATACTCATGATGCAATTAAAAGGCGTTTGGTAAGAGAATAATTATTCTTTACGCAGGAAGTGATGAAGGCTGGATCTCTCTTCAAAATTGTTACATATTGTAAAGTCGACTCTCATAATTAAATAAACGGAGTAATATTTGAAAATTGGTTCCAGAACACAGTAGTGAAAAATAACCTGTGCACGATTTTCATTGGTAACGCTAGATATTATTCGCGACTAAATATTAAAGACCCATAATATATATATATATATATATATATATATCCAATAAAATTGGGCATAATAATTTACAATTACCCGAAAACTGGTATAAAACCAGAATATATTATTAAAGGTATAGCAAAGGATAACTTTTCGTGAAGTGTTGCGTTTAGAACCATACCATTTTTATGCTTCAAATTTGTGTGGTTCAAGATACACAATAAAAAAATTAAGAAAATGAAATGTCACCCCCTCAATGAACGAAAGTGTGTTCAGTGCATATCGGATATAACAGAAAAAATTTATTAAATGTGTTCAACAAGTGAAAAACCGCTACGGGTGGCCCAGGTCGTTAAGGAGCGGATTCGTGAGCGGAAGGTTTGCGGTTCGAATCCCGCAAGGACCGTTCTCCCTGACTGAGGTTTTTTTTTTTTCAGGTTTTCCTCAGTCCTCATAAATGGCAAATACCGGGGAGAGAACCTAAACTTAGGCCCGGAACGTTTCCTTCCTTAAAAAAAAATCCTTTCCCAATATACCATTTCATTTCAGGTATCTTCAGTGTTACCGCCTATGGTGCCTTAGTAAAAACGGGCGTTAAACACCATTAAAAAAAAAAAAAAGTAAAAAATCAAATTAAGTGAATATGAAAATTAATTTATGTTAATTTTCAGTACTATTTTATCACAAGGATATTAAATTTCATTAAAACCTGCTGGAAATTTAAATAATTTTATTGCACTTATTAATAAATTATTCCTTAATTTTTGCATATTAATATCTTATTAATATTCTTTAGTGATTAGTAAATGTCAGTATATTTTACATTATAATATTCCTATTGGTGTTGGCCATTTGCATATACCCTCTTTCCTACAGCATAATCAGTGGCAACTTTGCCAAAAGATGAACGAACAGATAATATAAACCGGGGTCAAGTGAAGAATACATCACCTTAACGCCTGCTCCTGCGTGCTTTGTACCACGTCAAGCAAAGTTAATTTAGAGAAAATGATTTCTTAGTTTATGCCGCAACTGAAATACGACTTCTTGGAACTTATCCCAAATTTTCTACTGTAAACCACTGCGCTGAGCTTTTGTTTTCTCCCCTTTAAATCTTACATTTAATATGCCAATGTTTTATGCGTTAAAACAAATGCACCACCATTTTGTTCACAATGCCGCTGTTCCTGGTTCGTTCTTTCCGGCAATCAGTGTTGTCATTGTAGTCTTGGTGGTTAGAACTCCTGCCAAATTTCTTCCTGCATGATTGATCTGACTCTTAGCACCGTCCTTGCCACAGTTGTTCTTGGCAACAACGCATGTAATAAATGGTGGCATATAAATTATTTTAGTTTCAAACGCTTTTTGTACATTTATGTCATATCTCTGGCGATTATATTAGGAAATACAAAGAACTTCAGGCACACTGGGACTAACATCTCTAATTTGTATAATTTTAAGCTATCGAGTTGGAACTTTGTATACAATATAATTATTCATTAGTAAGTACTATGCAACATTTTATTTCATATAAATTACTTTTAGAGCTTTGTGTACATTATTATTAAATTATTTTACAGAACAATGCAAATTTTACAAATATTTAGCAAAAAGTTCGTCGGTAATATTGAAGGAAATAAATATATTTATTTTCTGTTCATTTCTTATTATGTATTAGAATTATTAGATCACTTATTTGTTTTGTGGTCATAGCATTACTTGCAGGGATATTAATCTATGACTTTTTGGCAAAAAAAGAAAAAGAAAAGAAAGAACTAGTCATTTTTTCAGATTAAAAATTCTTTTTGCCAAAACTAATGATCATAAAATAAAAATAATAACTAACTAATAATTTGTTAACCCATTTCTGCATAGCATGCATGAAAATGTACAGTGGCATTGCGCCAAAATTGGACGTGACATTTTCTGTACTAAAAATATATATTTATAATAAATTTAACTTTCTATAAACAAGCCTATACCATTCTACAGGTTATCTCTGTCCTCAAAACTATCATTCTAGGATTGAAATTATTCACTAAAACAAGGTAAAAACAACAAAAAAGAATGAAGCAACTAAAAGTAAATATGTAGCAAATTAGAACTAAATTGAACTGAAGAAATACGTAACTGTGTGGCTCGCCATTAGATAGCAATGCAAGGCACAGCTGTTCGTAACACAATATGCAGAAATAATGACATAATAATGTAAACAGTCGTTGAATTATGAGCTTAGATCTATATGAAAAAGTATATTATATTATTCTGTAGATAGTAACCATTAAAACAGTGCGTATTTAGCGTTTTAATATGGCTCTAGAACTTTTAATTTTTCGGAAAATAAAGTATTGTTTATTCACGATTCTTAAGTCTCATAGTTACTTGTATATTTATTAATCAAAATCATAAGTTTTACCATTTTCAACCAAAATTCAGTCTCCATGTTCCATAAGCAATGCACAATTAACGTCTACTTATAAATAAACGTGAACAAGGATAAAAATATTAAGAAGAAATATTTACTTTTTATATAAAAATGTAAGAAAACACAAAGTACTAATTTCATTGGCCTTCCAGTATTCATTCGCCTCACTTAATTTTTTTCCCTTTGTAATTTGTTGCCACTGCAATTTGAAGCCTCATTCTGACGTCGAGAAACGGCATAAGGGCTCACCTAAGGGGATACGATTAGTTCAAGTGTGCAAACTGATTTGCTCCTGAATTTTGCCACAATCAGTCCCCCACACTTTTAAAATATTTCAATGCTTAAGTAATGATACGATAAGTTTTTCCACTCTTCCACATTTCACATTCAAACCAACCGCTTTCTTTCGCATTTTCACAAAACAAGCTTAAATGTTAACCAATTTCAACAACGAGATTTCATAGCATCTGCTGCCAAAATAACAGGGAAACAGCTTATTCCAGTAATGGTAACAGTTTTCTAAATTCATGTTGGCATGCCTGGTTATTATATGAACTTGCAGGCATTTTGAAAATAATTTACTTTTCAAGTAGAGTTTTTGATAACAGCGGTAGCTCTAACAATTTAACCAGCACTGAAACACTTAATGTTTTGAACCATTTTAGAATAATCACATGTAGAGCTAGTAATATGGTAAATGTTTTTCCTACATTCAAAGTGATTTTCGAGAAAACTTCACTTTTGATTTTTTTTTCCAAAAACCATTTTCATAAAATCATAAAGGGCTGTAATTTTTTTATGGGGGGTTGCATTTTCAGAGCTCTACAGTTAGGTTTTTAAATATGAAATATATTAACATAATTTTAGGATCTAAACAAGCAAAAAGAGTTTTTGGTGCTTGTGAAAGGCACTGGACGCAGTTTTCTACTTCAGTTGCTGAAGACTATCAGAGTCGAAAGAGATAGGAAACTGCTCGATTCCTAATCGCTACTTTTGACCTTGAACTCGCTGTAAACCAACACTCTGGCAAACGGCATCAAATTTAACAAAGCCTTGTGTTGTGCTCTAGTGACGGGGCTCGCAAACTAAGCCTTCCAAATTCATTTTTCTTCTGTGTGCATAAGGCATATGTATGAGCTACCCCAGGAAACGCTGTACAAAAAATAATTATAAACTAAAAGTGTATTTCACTCTAACAATGTTCTAGCCATGGCCACCGCCTACCATTCTCCGCACAAAACAAACTCCTATAGCTATTAAAAAGCGGAGTGTGCACACGCTACCACACAAAGCAAGGCTTCAATAATAAATGGCCGGTTCAGGCAGCGTGGATGAGCCCGGAAGACATGATCCGGCTGCCTTCTGTCTTTGGCATGCGTATATACCACAGCGCTCAGAGGGTTAGGAATTCTGTTTCACCGTATCGTGTTACATGGCCGCTACTGCACGATATAAGAAGTGTTTCAGTTTTATGTTTAGAATAGTGGTGAGACATTTAATCGATCCCAGTAACTTCACTTGAAAGATTTAGCGGCGAGCGGCATCTGGAAAGTGCTTTGTTTCACATGCTTCCTTTCCCCATTAGATCACGTTTCTTTATATTCACGTAACTTGCCATTTACACCTTATTTTGGAGGGGAAAACACTTATCTAAAACTTGCAGGAAACAAAGATGTACGGGGAAAAAATAAATTCAGTTCCCATTTTACATTGCACTACTTTTTTCCCCTCCAGAATTGGAGTATTACGAGTATATAAACACCTTCCAGTAACATTCGTTTTTATTAACAATCTACATAAGTTGTTTATTCCCCACCTGACTTTATTTTCATTTTTTTGATAATTTTCAGCTCACTATAATATCTAATAAGTACAGTTTATTATTTAAAACTTTAATTCAGCTGAACTGAATACCAAACTACGTCGTGCATTCTTCAACAATAAATTAAAACGACTGCTATCTTGTTCGCATACTGCTGAAGCAAGTTAAAACAGTTTTCAGCATAGCTTATGTTTGCAACTTTAACAGCGTCCTTTGATCCCTGATGACGCCTATCTTCCATTCTATAAGTGTAATATGTGCTAGTTGCAACTCGCTTTCAACCTTTGGTAGCTTTTGCTTTTCCAGCAAAAAACAAAATGACATCATTCATTCCTAGGCACACTGCCACGGGTGACCGAGGTCGTTAAGGCGCGGATTCGTGAGCGGGAGGTATGAGTTCGAACTCCGTCAGGACCGTAGTTCCTGAGGCTTTTTTCAGGTTTTCCTCAGTCGTCATAAATGCCGGGGAGGTACCCTAAGATTAGGCCTGGAACATTTCCTTCCTAAAACATAAATACTTTCCCAATGTATCATTTCCATCTCGTGTATCATCAGTGACCACCGGTTGTGGTGCCTCAGTAGTAAAAACGGACGTTAAACACTATTAAAAAAATCTTAGGCACCAGCTACAGGTCACTGGCTCCAAAGTAGTAAGCGGTCATCTTTTGCTATGAAGCGCTGCAAATGTTCACTGTTTCTGATGTGTAATTTTTGCTGACAACGATGTGCACTTAATTTTCCAAATTAACGCGGAAACCTCTTGCGTCACACATCGCTAGGCTAACGCTGATGATACAAGAAATGAAATTGTAAATAGGAAAGATAATGTTTGGGAAGGTAGCGTTTCAGAGCTATATGTAGGGTGAGACTGTGAAGATACCTAGAAAAACCTCCGTAAGGGAGAGATCCTTAACGCCGACCTCCCACCCACCAGTCAGCCGCCCGTATCGATCAATTGGTTTGCAGTGTTACCTTCCCTCGCATTCTTTTCAATTCGCAGAAGAAAAATACTCGCTGAAATAACCTGTGCCGACCAAGAATGGAATCCCAGCAATGGCGTTTGCAGTACTGATCACCAGGTTTGGGTGTACTTTGGAGTTTTACTGCACTACAAAACTATACGCTTACTGATCGATAGCACGTGCTTTCGTTTATCTACATATGACAACACTTCTCTGGCTCCTCGCTGACTGCTTGGCACTGTTCCTTCGTGCAATCAGGCCTTCTTGCCGGCGGAAAGGCCATGAGCAGCATTTTCGCTCTAATATTCGAGCAGCTGGCGAGGGTGAAATATTTAAGAAAGTCTTACATTACTTAACACCAAAGTCTCTGAGGTTTAAGTCGGCACATTTTCTACTCTAACAGTAACTCTTTGTTTAGTGTTAGGTTACAGCCTATTTTACTGTTGAAAGTGTTACCATGCGCTGTCTGCAAATCAAAATTTCTTTCTCTGTCTGAAAGGAAAACGCCAACTAAAATCTCACATTATAGAACTTCCAGGTGGACATGTTTTCCTTGATTGTTTTACAGATTATTTACGCACTGTAGTTTTTATCTAAGCTGTGTCCTTCTTACAATAATTGCTTTGTCTTAACGCAATAGTTGCTGGTGATTCACGACTATGTACTGTAAAGCTGGCTCATATACGTTTTACTTATTTAATGGTATATGAAAGGTATACATATTCGGCGATCGGGATGCCACAGGCCACAGCCTCTCACAGAAGAAATGCCGAATATTTTCAATAATATACCCGAGGGCTTGGAAGATGCTTCAGGTGCTAGTAAAGTGACTTACATTCTCCATTTCGCCCAGACAGTAAAGTGTGAATAACGAAAGAGTAACTTTAGATGGAAACCAAAAGGTAAATTGTAATTATCATCGCTATTACCATTATTGTTATAAGATATGACAATATCATGTCACGCATAGGCAGAAACTGAACCAAGTGCTGGTCACATCACCAATGCTGAAGCGAGCACATAATTACGCAGATGCTTTAGCGCAACCTTTACGTAGAAGGGGAAGCCACGCTAAGAATGCACTTCCTGAAGTAGGGTTATTTTTGGGCAAGGACGGAATTATGGTATGGAGTGAACAGTGGATGGCAACATTAAACACACAGTAGTTGGTGAAATATTCACGAAATATAATCATGAAGTTAGTATCCCCATACCACAATAAAAGGTGAATGTCATAGCGATATATTTTTTAGTAAGTGAAACGTTGTAGCAAGCTGAAGGATTAATCTAGTTAGCGCAATGAAACGCGCCTAGCATGAAAACTAATCTATACATATAAATTCTCCTAAACAGTTTATACACTACTCAAAGGAAAAGAAACAAAAATGATCTTCTATATACAGATGAATGTATTCAGACTTTAGAGATACTGCTTTTACAAAACGACTTCTATACATGATTAGTTTCTATAACAAAACAAAGTTTGCAGTCGACGCATGCACCAGATGGCAAGAAATTACTGTGATCGTTCTGGGACACGTCGACGGCCAGTGCAGGATTTACTACAACATCTATCACTTAGCTGCCATCAATTTGTCGCAACAACAGGCAGGCGTTATATCCTGAAACTCGCATAAGAATTACTCGCAGGATATATGCAAACTAAGAATCAAACAAGGATAGAGAAAGTAGAACAGTATTTGGAGCAACGCAAATACGATTATCGGAGACACCAGTACAGATGAAGAAATTTCGAATTACGACAAATACAAACTGCAATTAATGCAGAAAGCGTTTGTGTGGACTTTGCGCAAAACAAATAATAAAAAAAATGTATAATGAATGTATTTAAAGCATATTATGCGCGTTTATGTTAGTCTTATCTAAAGATTTGAAAAGTGACATTGGACATAAAAATATGTCAATTGAGGCTTTTTATGCGTTATTTATATTTATTAATAACATATTTTGTAAAGATATACAATAGTGTTTTATTTAGTACAAAGTTAGACATAACAGTATTTATGATGCATTCTTAGCATCGATGGTTCTTTGTTGAAGATCTGTTACGAATACGCTGTAACTAAACTAGCTATTTACGTGACATAGAAAATCGGCTTTTTATATATAGGTACATATGTACGTTTTTTTATCTATCAATTTCGAAACAAATATCGCATTTAAAAGCTGTCGTCATTTTTACAGATTCGCTGCAAAATTGCCTTTAGCACAAAAACTCTTTTATACGACTATCAATAAAAAGCAAAAAGGAAAAAAAAAAAAATCACTAATTTTTCTGACTTTAATTGCTGTTATATTTAAAAAGTGCTAAGGCTTTCATTTAGATCTGTGCTTGAACCAGGAAATAAAATACAGTGAAACTTCCTTACAAAGTTTTGTATTAAGGAGGAAAATGTGTGAGACAAAGAAAACAGCAATGAATTACTGTTTAGTTCTAGCACTTAATGTCCTCCTTCTTTACCCCTAAATGCATTCCTTGTTCCTCCCACGAATGAAAAGAGCAAGGTGAGAATTGAAGCAATTTCAACGACTTTTTGCATTGTGCGGGATATTGCTGCAAATGGCTGCTTGTGGTTCCTTCATCATACATGCTGTTATAACTAGTTCGTGCAACTTAAACTAATCTTATACCTTTGAAGTTTAAAATTTGTCTTTTACATTTTCTTTCTCCATGTTTCAACCCTTTTCTTAAATATAAACTAAAAATTATCCCCATATTTTGTGAAATGTTTATCTTGATAACTCTCAAAATAATCATTGTTATATATGCAATTAAAGGCATTTGCAAAAATCCAAAGTTTTTTAACGTTTCTAAATAATTCTTTATAATCAAGATTGCGCCTAATTCTACAAACTATTTAAAACGTGTGTAGTACAAATGTAGGGAAATTTTTTGTTAAATTTGAATTTTGAAGAAACTTTTCCCAATTTAACAATTACATTTTTCTCTGTTTGTGAAGTAAACAGTGTTGAAAAACATACTTTTGAAAATATAGCGACAAACTAAAAAATGCATGTACTGACATTTGCAGTCATATTTTGTTTCCATTCAACAATTCCATTCAATTCCTGCATTATCTTAAATATGCGCTTTTTCTCGATATATTGCACCTTTTTCTTGGGTTATATAAAAAGAAGAACAAATGATCTTGCCAGCGCAATAAGACAGCTAAGGAATTCCTTCCAGTTTGTAACATGCCTACGACACAGCAGATAGGTTCTGCGATAACACGAAATTCAAACTAAAGAACAGGGAAGGAAGCGCGATTTGGGTTGATTCTAAGTCAACGCAAAAATATTTTAATGTAATTTTGTAAACATGAACAAATTCTTTCGCAGATATGAAGCTGAAGGTGTTGTAGTGCATGTACCCTTAAGCATACACTTAACTTAACCCAAGAAAACATTGGTTATTATAAGGGCATTCCCTTAGCTTAATCCAAAAATATAAGATCGTTGAAATCCATATTTAACAATCTTAAATAGTAACCCCTAGTTAAGTTTCATAAGGTATTGAACCTGCTATCCTGGCGGGTAAATCTGCGTAATATTTACAAGAGCTTCAATTACTACAGCACCGTCCAGCGGCTGAAATCTTAACTTTTCCTTGGATGGCATGACGCAAATGATTGTAGATGTAAGTATTTATTCTGAAATTGGGCTACACTCGGTGGCAGTAGAAAAATAATGAAATTACATTAATTGCAAGTATACAGAAATACATGGAAAAAAAAATAAATAAAGAGTTATTACAAATATATTTCAACATAACCTAATACATTGCAACTCAATTGCATAGGTATATACATTTTGATTCACCTAAAAACATGCTAATTGCAAAAGATAATCTATAAACTATAGTACTTATCTAAATTTCCCTCAGTATTTTAACTGATTGAGGACTCACTTGGTGTGGCAAAATGATATATTTTCCAGTAAAAGGCATTTATAAGACAGTGATAAAAGTGAACGTTCAAAAGATGGATAAAACATCAATGCATGGACCATGTTTGAGTATTTTAGTTCTGCATCCCATTAGGAATCAAAATTCAGCGTGGAATTTCAATATCCAAAAAGGAAGTTAAACGGGTGATAGATTTTGTAGTATTGTTGACTTTTAAACGCATATGATTAGTTATCTATACACTTTAACTCGTTAGCAGGCTATAAATGCGTTAAACTTTTTTTAGAAAAAACCAAGCTGATTTCTTTAATTTTGTTCGTCTCAAGTCTGTTCAGCCGGTCGGTCCACAGCAGTTGGATGTGACATGCGGGTTCCCCGGGTTACGTGAACCCGCATGCCTACTTCCGCCGTTTGCTGACTGGCTCGCACTTTGTCCCCAAATCACATCCAATGTTGCAGCGTTCCTCACTTACAATGCATGGCTTCTGCTTCTTACATTATGCGTGACACAATTATCACAACTAATATCACGAGAGAGTCTGAGATTACCTGAGTGAATTTATCTGGAACTTAGACCTTCGAGTGACATTTACCAGGACTATTCACGAATGAAATAAAAATTTAAATATAATTAATTTAAACTTCGCTTACAAAATTGTCAAAATTGTATATTTGTGCTTAACCTTTTCATGCAATCCTGCGACAGAAGCATGCCGATTGTCAGCAACACCAATAGCTATTTCACGAATAAAATAAGAATAAAAGTGATATGTATATATTTGAAATTCGCGCACAGAATATTAACACTTATGAATATCTATACCATTCAGCAACCCTGAGACTAAAATGGAGAAAAGTCGACTATTACAGTCGATTTTCTAATACCAACTGAGGAAAAAAAAAAAAAAAAAAGATAACATAGTATCTCTAATTTTCTTTGAATTCTATGGTTTGGAACTCCTAATGATAAGATCAATTTGCACACTTGACACATCATCAAAACGCTTTGAAGAACCCTCCATTTTGCGTTATAATTGTCGATTGTCCATGCTTTTGTTGCTATCAATAGCTTCCCACCGCCTCTAACAAAAGTGGTCAGTGATGCACGTTCAGGAATTATATAGTGGAAGTATAGAGTTGGCTACACTGAACACAAGACAAATGCACGTCGCGTGATTAAACGGATTTGATAATTTTTTTCGATAATTTTGCTCCGTAATTCGGCTGTAATTGGTCAAAAAAAAAAAAAAAAGTTTCATTGGTCTATTTTAAGATGACGTCACATGAATGAAACGGTCTTTGCTAAATGGCTTTCCTTCTTTGCACCATCTTAACAATACTCAATTACTTTCGCAGCAGCGGTTGCAAAAATTATTTCTATGGCTGCTATTCTTCATCTAGCAGTTATAAGGGGGGAAAAGGGGGAAGGAAAAAAAAAAAAACTAAAACCACTTGGCATTCTATTGGATAACCAGACATGGATATATACGCTAGTGCATATTTAGTGTGCTTACGAAAACTATGACAACGCTTTATACGTTTTTCTGTTTCTATTTGTAAAGTTTTAAATTTGCATAAATAAGAGAAATATGATTTGTTGACAGATATCCAAATATATTAATGATTATATAACACAAAATGAGAGTTGCATTATAGCGGCAAGGCACTTTCCAGTGCTTGGTACCAAATGTGCTCATGAAACGATATCTAACTGTAGACATAAGTACTTAAAACTGCAAGAAACATCCGCGATTTATTTTAGTGCTACAGCGAGCTAACATCACCTAAGTACAGGGCAAGCCTTGGTAGGCTTTGCTCCTGGAACTGAGATTACAGTAATCCAACTGCTTACTTATGTTACGCTGATGAAGTGTTATGTGTGGGACCAACTTATCCCGCCCAGTTCCGAGTGTGCAGTGTTATCGCTTTTGTAGAAGCAACAACACAGTCATGAGATACCTGTAATTTTCCAGCGTTGCCACTGTTACTTTAGTAAATTACTTTTTTTGGTTTATCACATTATTAAGAACGTGGGGGTGACTGAATTAATACATAATGCATATATAAATTACTCTCATTTCCACGCCCGAACTGTTAGCTCGAAACATTTATTGAAAGAGATTGCAGAGATGTAACAACGTGTTTTCCTCAGCAAACTCTATACACAACATTCCTCAAGCTTATCATATTAATGTAACATAACTAAAGAGCTGCCAGACTGTAATCTCAGTTCCAGGAAAAATGTTATCAAAACTTGTTCCGTCTATATCTTGTTCGCTCAAGAAAACGTCAAAGTGCAATCTCTTTCAGTACCATTTAGCGGTAACAACTATTTGGTACGCAAGTAAATTATTTTTCCTTTCTTTTATATTAATTAAGGCCCCATCAAATATTCCTAGTAATGAGAAAAAAAACTATTCATGCTTTGTGCTTTATCTTTGATGTAGGTAGGCGAATTACCAGTTACCTCGTGGTAGTGTGTTACTGTTTAGATGAAAGACATAACACTAGACACTCTGAACTCGGTGGGATGGGTTGAGGTTATTAAGGTTTGTCCCGCACTTTTCCTATGCCATTTCACGTTAAATTGCACGATTTTCTAGAAAAAGTTCATTGTTAATACCTCCGATTGCGTGGAAATTAAATTTATGCTTTCTGTAAACGAAAAAATGAAAGATGTTCATTTAGTTTGGTAAATATGAAGCATTGAAGTTTCTGAAATACTGCGCACACTGTTCTAGATAGGTATAAATTTCTCTGGTTATACACGGGAGAAAAAAATGACTTAGGGCTCAAAATAAAGTTAAAATACGCATCTCTAAGTTTACGTTTAATTTATTTATGTAAAAAACTAAATTGAATAAATATTTAAAGTTTTCACAAAAGAAAACTATAAACACCATTATCAATACCAACAGCTTGGGTAAAAATTTCAGAAATAAATTCTATGTACCTTGAAATACACAGTCCTAGAAAAAATTAAAATTAAATTTTATAATTGCTCAGAATTAAAAAACTTACCAAGTTACGCGTTGTGGATAGGCCGGCTTGCAAAGTCAACGTGGAATCATTTCGCGTTAAGCACAAGGTGATCGAGTGCATCGAGAGGTCACTGATCGCTTTACAGTCTGTCACATTTATCAGTTATCACTTTAAACGAACTTTGTATGTAACGATTTACTTATTGTAATAAGTAAATCAAACATTTACGGGTTTTAATAAAAGCAGATATTTTTAAATATCCACCACTCTCCTCTTCCTTTGAGGTTAAAGGAAGATTACAAATATTCTTCTTAGCCCACTCAATTTTCGTGGACTACCTATAAAGTGTGTAGAAGACCAACCAGTTCGCTCTGAAATACCAAAACACTAAAGGTCTGATTTACAGAATCTTCGAAATAACCGTTTTCATTTTATGCTACACGCTAATTTTCTACAAAAATAATACTTAATAAATGGATGAATAATTATAACCGCTCGAAAAGTAAAAACAATGCATGTTTAATTTAATCTCGGGATTATACAAAAAAAAAAAAATGGGGCTATACACTGTTAGCCCGTGTATAAAAGTCTTTCAGAAGCACTAGATTTAAAACAGAAGTGCAGTATAAGCTTGGATGTGCTCCTTCAAATTATGTTTTGCAAATAAAAATACGGTTTTAATATCTTGTGTACAGTGAACAAATATTTACAAGTCAGTGTATATCTTCCCTAACTAGTTACTCCAGAGTTTGCTCTGCTTTCATAATCTTCGTAACGTCGACAGTTCGTTCTCAGCACACAAACTTCTTACTCCTGTATCTGGAAAACATCGTTGTAGTCTACTGCAAATGAAATTATAATCAACAGTGACATTTAAACAGACTTTTTAATGTCCACCGTACTATATTAGAGTCGGTTTTAATTTTATGTGCATGTTTATAATTTTTTTTCTAGCATTGTATCCGATGGTTGGTACAAACTTCATGCTGCAGCCATGGAAGTCGATTAACTCTGTAAACGATTCAGGGGTTAGAACAGCTGGACACAAAAACCTTACAGAGTTTTTAAATAGCAACCCACTAAGGGCAATGCTTTGAGGTTAAAATACATTAAATGAGACGTTCACACACACAGAAAGCGTGATACCAAAAGCTTCGCATCAAAATTAGCTCTTGCCGCAACGTTAAGCCTCGTTGATGACAAATCGATTTTCTCTCCTGCAGGTCAACATCCGCTTCCTTCTCCACCGTACTTTTCTTCAGCGACCTTTGAAACGCGTTCTATGCACGGAGCATTCTGCATGCTACTTATCGCTGTCACGAGAGTTCGTGTTAAATTTCTAAAAATTAAGATTTTTTACCACTAGCTTTTAAATACGGAGTAAGGTCATAGGTCTGTGTATTCTGTATTTACTGCAGCGAAATGCAGACCAATACATTTTTAATAAAAAGAGCATATTAAGACATAAAATAAAATAATTATAAACACTCTCCTTTCCTGCAACTTATACAAATCTAGAACACTTATAAACATTGAAATGAATGCATAGTTCTGCTCTGAACTCAAACAACAATAGGTTCATTCCAACATGCTGGTGTTTTAAAACAAGACAGGGAATGTTATCGTTATATACAAAATACTCGCAATTTGACTCAAAACGGTACTTTATAACAATTCATGAGAAAAGGGCCAATCAAACCAAAGTTGTGCAAATTATATAAAAAAATTGCTTTTACTCATTCATTAAACTCTTACAACTACTCAAAATGACATATTACTCTTAATTGCCTGTCCTCAAATTATATGCTTTTTTAAATCATCAATTACTTTAAGTAAATTAAAAGATTTGTCAGGGAAATAACAAATTGAAATTTAATAAATTAATATTTCATAAAATGTAATAGATTAGCCACAAAAATGTATGTGAAAACTGTCACTTATTTTACTTTGTTGTACCTGGAAACAGTGTATTTTAGTTATATCCTGGGGACGGCCTGTCAACAAGGTCCAGATAGGCCCGGCCACCCGCCTCCCAAAGTAAATGCCATAATTATTTACCAATTTCTTTTCTTCCAGTCAAATTTTAAAACAAAAAAAAAATGCCTGAATACAGCGATGTATAATCAATTAGTTCTTAACTGTAAGATAGGCAATAAGCGAATTTCCTCTATATTGTAGCAGCGGTAGCGTGCCGGTCTTCCGCTGGCGAGAGAACCTCATGGGCCAGTCTGGAAAATTAAGCTTTAATCTTAGACTTCATGGGCCAGCAAAGATTTACAGGGACTTATATTTGTCTTCCTTCAAGATGAGTTTGCTTTTCTCCTGCTTATTTCTGCGTTCCCTTAGGCCAGCAGGAAAGCGGCCCAAGGCCACGGCTCGGTATTCTCTCTTTTCATAGGAACCATATTTGAGGGGTTACTGACATTACACATAACTGACTATGATTGTTTTCGCACTTTGTTTGAACTTGGGTGGTTTTCTCTGTCAGTGAGAGTTGACTTGCACAGTGTTAACCGACAAGTTACAATAAAAAGCGTACCTTTTATATGGCAATGAATAAAGAGAACATTTAATTGAAGACACCATTTTCGCATCCAAGTTTGTTAAGTTGGAAATGAATGGATTTGGATCTCTTTAACCGAAAACTAAGAGCTTACTCAGCAGAGAGAGAGAGAGAGAGAGAGAGAGAGAGAGATATTTTTTGTTTTGAAAAAACATTTTGGCCGACAGCGTATAAAGTGAGAAACAACTTTTCTATAGGGATGAGATTAGAAAAGAAATAGAAAGGACAAATTTCGTTTCTGTACATGCCGACGAAAGGTCAAATATTACACGCATGTCACAATTTGTTGTGATATTTCAATACATCAGTGGGGGTAAACCGGTTGAAAGATTCATAAAATTGGTCTTACTGAATTGACTGCAAAAGACTTAAGGCGCACTTAACATCTGAATTAGAAGAGTTCCATACAAACCATAAGTTTATAACAAAAACATAAGATGGCGCTACAGTTTTTTTAATGGTGTTTAACGCCCATTTTTACCACTGAGGCACCACAAGTGATACATGAAATGCATATTGGGAAAGGATGTTTAAGGAAGGAAACGTTCATGGCTTAAGTTTAGAGTACTTTCCCAGCATTTGCCATTTACGAGGACTGAGGAACACCTGGAAAAAACTTCCGCCAGGGAGGACGGTCCTGGCGGGATTTGAAACCCCAGACCTCTCGCTCACGAGTCCGCGCCTTAACGACCTCGGACCCCGTGGCGGTGCGCTACAGTTACGAAATAATAGGAAGAATATAAGCCTTGATAAGAGAGACCTTCTTTCGCGCCATTAGGGTGTCATGTTACGCCCCTGGCCCACACTTCTACAGGCCGCCACTGGTGACGATGACCTACGTCTATGATAGTGCGTTTTCTATTTTTTAAACTATGATGCAATATAGCAAAACTGTAGAGCCCTATATAGTAACTACCAATAACTGATCATATATAAAAACACATGGTTTTTGCAGAACCTTTTCTTTTGGATTCTTATCACTTAATATACTGGTAATGCTGAATGTAGAAAAACGTAGATATTTGAAATTTTATGACTATATTTGATTATGTTTAGGTCAATTCTTGGTATGTTTCAAAATGACCGATAACCCTTCACGACCAATTCACCCACTATTGCTTTAAATTGCCTTTATTATTTTCGCTGGTAGTCAATACGTTTAGAGTAGCGCCTTGGGCTGTAAGGATCAGACACCAGGTTGTGGAACGCTGCCAACGTAAACTACATGTACCAGATGCTTTGCTCTGCTCTGCTCCTCGCGTTCGGCACCCCTAAACCAAATAGTTTCTTCTTCCCATTCGGATTCCTTCCATGAGATGCGTTTCTAGCCAAAAAATAAACTTCGTTCCACGCCCGTCAACTGAAACGGCACCGCTGTACTAAGCTGGCAGCCTCCCCTTGCACACATGGCGACTGCACTGCTTAGCGGTACTGTATTATTCGCATTAACTCCAGATTTTCCATTTCTACAAATTTAGCAGCAACAGCTGTTTAGAAATCCTGCGGTTTGTTTGAGTAAATGAGAAAGGATCGACAAAACCCTTCCGAGGATATATATGCTATGAAAATGGCATTTATTTTGGTTTATCCTGACGCGGAATGATTCCAAGCTACCATCTAATTCCGTACTGTTGACAGGCCGAGAACTCTGGCTACACCAATGGACGCTTAACGCTTACCGGTAGATACTGCTGTTTGGCACATAGTAAAGAGAATTTCAGTACAACGTGGAGGTGACATTCCAAAGCGAAAGGTATTTTATCTTAACACTTTATTTTATTCGTTATAGGATTGATTGTCTGGATCGGTAGTTCCCAAACTTTCCTTGAATGCGAATCCCTAAGATTCAACTCAAAGAGTTTATCTACACTGCACCTTTAAAAAGTAATTAATTCCTGAATGGAGTGGAATGGTGCTCCATTTCACTTACAAGCTTCATAATAGAAAGTTGTACGTTTTCTACACTCGTTTTTATAAATGAATACAGATATTGCTTTTTCACATAAGCAAGTTCTTACGAAAGACAAATATTTTAAGGTCTTTTTTTTTAAAGGTTCGGGAAAATCTGATTCGGGCGAGCCCCATCCTGCGCAGTTCGCTGCTAAAAGAGGTGTGCTAATGCCAGGGAAACTAACGGTACACATGATGGGTTACGTTTTCGGCTTAAGTATCTGTAAGCTCGCTCCGGAACAAAGGGTCATCTTCAATTTGATTCTAATTTAATTAGCCTCAAAAATGCATATCGTGTTATCTTTCGTTTGCTCGTAATGCATAATTTATATATTACACAGTAAACAACAAATGTTAACAGTACTATGGTGCTTGCGCACGCCCTGGGACAGCCTTGCGAACTTCAATGCAGATCTGGAGCACTTATGGCACAGCCAACACCAATGTGTGCGTGGGGGGGATTCATTAGCAATATGCGCTCGTTCAAACGAATTAGTTTGAAAAAAGGGGGGAAGAGAAAAATACTGTTCAGCTTGAAGCACCCAATTGCAAAATTTTCATCTGCTGACACTCGCATAAGGATAAAGCTCTTCAATCTTGTTGCTTTTTCTGTCCAAATTTTGAAGTGTTTAAACCTAGAATACGTGCAGCTAGCATTTACAAAAAAATATTTACCAGTTATCTTCACTCTAGATAGATAGGAGTCCGTGCATACATGGTTAAAAATTGTAGTAATGGAATGGAGGCATTTTTTTTAACCCGTCATAAGAAAATCTTATCCCATTATACGAAAATGTATATTATTCTATAAATAAATTTAATTAACGAATAGCAGTTCATTTTTAAAATATCATTAATTTTTTTCTGCTATATACATTTATCTTCTCCATACTTTAAAAAGAAAGAAAATCCAACAGCTCCCTTTAAGTGGTTGTGATGAGCATGACCCAGAGTCGAATATGCGAATCTAATGACAGCTGGAAGAGAGTTTCTAATTTCCCCTCAGCTCACGCTCTGAAAGCTAACAAAGGAACTACATTCCCCCATACATTATTGACGAACAACTGACGTCATTGCTTCAAGTACGACCAGCAGCGCGGCGGAGTTGCAATATTTCACTTTCATTCACACGGTACAATATGAACAGATGGGATTACGATCTGCAACCGATTTCAATGGGCATGCAGTTGCATAACATACCAGTTTTTTTGTTTCCAACATTGTTATAAGGCTGCTTTGGCGTGCTTCAAGCTCTAGTGGGTCCACAATGAGTGAGAAAGATGTTATGAGTCATAAACAAAAGTACAAATATTCAATTCCCATTCAACAGTAATTGGAAGTAGCGTATCATATTAATTTGTTGCAGAGAGAAGAGCTAAATACGTTTGACTTTGTTCCTCGAGGTCATTATTGCTAATCTATCAAAATAAGGCATGATAAGAAAAATACGAAAATATTACTTTTATTCTTCCCTGCTTAGAGCGGGGGAAAAAAAATTAAGCATATATTTTAATAAATTACCAGGCAGAAACTCTGCACCCAGTATATACATTATGCAATACTGAGCTATTTTTCGCCCTCGTCTACCAAAAGATTTGCTTTTTATGACTGACAAGTGTCTTACAACAGAGTCATATTCTAAAGAAAATTAATAGAAGTACAATATATATTAGTCTGTTTTCCAACGTAAAAGCTGCTCCATAGATTCTCTGTGAAGACGATGGCCAGCATTGAGCATTTTCCATGCTCCTAATATACCAAAATTACTACCCATGAGAGTCGAATTAGGTACACCCTAGGACAAAAAGAAACGAGTTATTGCAGATTCTAAGTGACGTGACGATCGGAGAACTTCGGAGACGCTCGTAAACGATGTATTAAGCGGATGGATTCATTGCACACTGCAGTGAGGGCTTTGCCTATAAGCGTAATGACGACAGTCATAAGCATCTGGAAAGAGAACGTTGGGGTAGAGTAATGGTGGCCGAGCGATTTAGAAGGCATTGCTGTGAAAGTAAATGCTTTTAATTAATCAATTATTTTATGTACCGTTAAACTATCTTATCGTTGGATTTGTTCGATGAACACCCTTTAACAAAAAATAAACAAATAAAATTAATTAATCATTTCTTGAACTCAAAATTCTATTAAGTTCCGCTCGTTAAATTGTTTCAGAATAAGCAAGCTAATGATAAAAAGTGCATCATTGTAACTGTGTAACTCATATAAGTATGAGGGTTAGCTTCCTTTCCCCCTTACTTTCCCTTTAAGGCACCTGCAAATAATGGAAAGGTTTTAATAAGTCCTGCTACTGTTTTATTTTTCCTGTAAAAACGGGATGCATTTTCACTCGTAAAGAGAGGCTTTTTCATTTTGTTTATAAGTGTTAAAGATGCACGTGCATTTTTAAAATATTGTATTCACCATTAATAGTTTGCTCATACATCAATTATAGGCGATTCTGCTAGTTTTATTGTGCGGTTCTATTTTACACCAAATACTGCAAGCAAGTTGGATAAAACAACAGCAATTCAATAGCTGAAGGTGTTGTTTTCCATTTGTTTTATTTACGGATGCTCTTTAACATCTCAGCTCATCATCTTCCCATTCAATTCAGCGCGTGAAACGGCCGACGAATTTTCCTCAGGTCTCTTCTTTCAGGCTTGAGATTCTTTTATGTGCTGTAAATGTATTACACGGGTCCCACGGCTTTACTTCTCTTCCGAAGAAAGTCATACTTAGGATATTTATGCCCGAAAAAAATCCATTGACCCTGGCCAGGAATGAGCCCACGATCTTGGGTCTATAAGGCACGTATGTTTACAATTAGACCACCGGGACTGACTGAAGGTGATCGATTAATATTTTAGGAGCTTCAGTCTTTGGCACTTGCGTAAGGGGATAAATATCTGTATTTATGTAATGAAAAACAGAAAGGCAAATATTAATACTTTATCTTTAATGCTATAACACGGCATAAACTTCCTTTATGCGGAGAGGCCTCGTAAATACTCCAGCGTATACTTCCTTGAACTTGACCTTGCTTAGCACAGAATTTATTAGGTTAATGGCCTTGAAAAAAACAAAAGAAGACTGAATACAAACAAACAACAAGGAAGAATGGAAAAAAGAAACCTATTTTGTGCGTATTTCATGCATACTTGATTTATTTAATAACAAGTAGGTCATGGCATGGTAAAAGCTCTATTAAATGGAATCTCTCCCTCCCTGAGAACCTGTTTCTCGTCTGTTTTATTACGATTCTGAAGTGCCGTTAAATTGCTTGGGCGTCTTTTGCCTCTTGTTTACGCTGGTTTCTTTGCCTCGATGGCTTTATTTGTTCTGAGTCGGGTGATGGTCTCTTCAACAAAATGAAAATTATATTTACCCTATTCAACTTAAACTTCCGCACCCTTCATGTTTCTGATTACCAGGTTGAGCGTGGCGGCTTTTAAGTTCGGCAATAGGGTGTATTATTACAATTATTATTATTCTCCCTTTTGGTCTATAGTATTTATATAAAGTAATTATTAAAACAGGCGATAAATTTTTTACATTAACTTGGTAACATACCTCTTACGTATGCACACAAATATGTATTTCATTTTTCTTTATCTGCTGTCTTATCTTTATTGTTCGTGGGCAAAATATTTTAATGTAATTGACTGCTGGAACAACTCGCTAAAGACCTTGTCTTCTTAAATACGTTAAGCTCTTCAACACTTTTATTACCAAAGCAAATCCAACCTGCAGAGAAAATATATTTGAGGATGTTAGCATTCCATTTGCATTATGAAACATAGTATCCAGGGACGGTCCGTAGAAAGAAAATGTCATAAATATTTATCATTTTCTCTTCTACTGCAATTAAAATAGCATTAAAACAGTGATGCATACCGATTAGTTCTTAATTGCATCATACGCAGTAAGCCAATTTCCCCTCTACTGTAGCACCGAGGAAAGCTGATGGAGTAGCTAAGGAACTTATATTTGTTATGCTTATAAAATGTGTTCTCTTGGGCCACCAGGAAGACGACCCATGGCCAGCGCTCGGTATTCTTTCTTTTCTTAGGAACCATCAGAGTTGAGGGATTACTGACATCAAGATTAACAGACTATGGTTGTTTTCGTACTTTGTTTGGAATTGGGTGGCTTTTTCACTGTTTGTCAGTGGAAAGTTGACTTTCACACTGTTACTGATACGTTACAAAAAAGGCGTATCTGTTTTGTGGCAATGAATAAAGAGGACGTTTTATTGAAGACACCATTTTCACGTCTAAGTTTAACTGTTAATTTGGAAGTGAAACGAATTCGACCTCATCGACCGAAAGCTAAGAGTTTACTCAGCAAGACAGGGAAAAAAATTAAGTTTTTTTTAATTATTTTGCTGTTTCTGAATTGACTGCAGAAGGCTTAAGGCATACTTTTAACAGCTGAATTAAAAAGAGTTCCATATAAACCAGAAGTTCATTGCACAAACGTATGATAAGGTTGCATTTATGAGAGCTTGTCGAAGAGTATAAGCATTTATAAAAGAGACCTTCCCCCCACGGCATTTGGGTGTCATGAATTTACGCTCCTTGCCCACTCACTGACAGCATCATAATGGCAAACATTTAAAATGGGGATGGAGCATTCGAAAGCTCGAATATTCGCGTTTGTTTCGTCATTGAAGTTAAAATTGCCAAAAGATTTGTTTTAAATCCATTAATTTTAATAAAAGCGTTCACTGGGGGTTGGTGCTATTCAGTGGAATCTTTGGAACATTGTAGTAGTAAGTACGTGCACTGAGCTCTCTTGTAGTTCCGAGGCTTCTAGCAACTACTATTATATAAACGCTGTGTTGCGCATCGCATTTGTACATGCTCGGCGTTATCCGCACTATTTTTGTCTCGCTCTCAGCTACACAAAGCATTCATTTACTCATGCGTAGGTGCCAATTATCTAAATTGAACTTGCAATTCATGTCACCACATGAGTTAGCATCATCTCCGGCATCTTTTAATGTCTGAAACCATTTTCAAATTTCGGATTGCCATATGTTTTCTGTAAAAATATCCAGAGGAAAAGGATCACATAGCACTTCAGTAATGTGGAAACATTTGGAAGCCAAACATTTATTCAAATTTCAAGAACTCCAGCTTTACCTTTAGGCTATTAGACTGTCAGAATTGACTCCCCATTTGAGGGATCCGAAATTTGAGAGCCTTTAAGGAATTTAATTCCAGAAAATTTAGGATTTGTCCCTCATGTAATTAAAATATTTGATCCATTGACCGATTCGTTATGCTGAAGTACATGCATACAACTGGAACTTATGTCCCTGTTAACAACTCATATTGTAAGTGAAGTAATCGGCCCCTTGCTTAGTAGATGGCACAAAGGCGAGCGTGTACGAAAAGCTCCGGTGTCATAAACACTCCTCTTTGTTGAAAAAGCCGACACTGTTCCAAGCTAGCCAAATATCTTTAATTACTCAATAATGGTTTTCATCTCCATGCTTCAGAACTTCATTAGTGTGTGTTCGGGAAGTCCATATATCCAATACTAAAAGTGTAATATTGTAATTATTAGTAATATTTTTGGTTGTTACTGTTGACGCTAACGTACAGAATACATCAACAATGGTCACCTCCGTTGCTCCGTTATGGCATCATTTAAACATCTATAGAAATGAATTTCACTTTAACATCAATTGCAACTTACACAGCTGAATCATTCTTGCAGAGAAAAAAACGGAGTAAACTCCCAAGGTAACTTGGGCCTCCAACAAGGGGGGTATCATTAACGGTTACCGAAAATTACATCTGAACGATTATAACTGAAGCAAAAGGGACTAGAGACACGAAGCGGAAACCATGAAACCTTTGATAATCACATTTGGCGTTTTCCTCCCGATTCCAGAGAGGAAGATTTGCTGGTAAAACGAATGTCTATAAGCTCTTGGAGAAAACTGTACCATGTGACTGCAGCACCGCGTTCCCCACTTTCACCTAGTAGCACAGGCACATCTTAAGACGCAACGTTAACTTCACTCAAGGCAATAACAAGCAGACTATTCCCATTTGTTACGCAGGAATTTATTGAAACGGTTTTAAATTCTACAAATGACAAATAATTTAAACTGTTTACTCTTTTTTGGGTTCTTCAGTTTTGTAAATACGGAGGTTCGTTGAGAGAATCATAGTCCATATTTAAACCAATTTCGATAGTTGATAGTCTTATTTGTGGTTAAATCCGGAGGTATCATTTAATATTTTCTCGATTACATTTAGTATCATAAGCACCCTTCTTGATGAAACATTCGAATAAAAGATTTAAATATTTCCGTAGCAATAAGTCTGCTAAAAGATGTCAAAAAGCAATGTGAAAATACTTTGTGTTCCTCATTTAGTGAAGTGACCATTTCACTTTTGCATACAGTATCTCAACTAATTCCATTTTTCCTCTTAACTTAAGAAATAAATTAGTTTCAATGAAATAAGAGATACTTCATCATTATACAGGATGATTTTTTTAATGTTAAGGAAAATTTGAAAATTAAGATCCATGGCTGGAATCGTTTACTGCATTACAGAACTAAATTAAACTGAACCAGAGTGCCCAATATAGAAAAACTATTCATTTGTTGCGAGAATTTCTGGCTCAAATGCCCACATACACTGTGTGCTTTCATCTATGAATCATAAATGAACCAAATCCAGAAATAAAGCTTCTGTTTGAACTATTAAAGCATAGTTCCACTTTGTTGTAAATTTCATTTATTACCATGAGTTATTTAGATTCTTCCAAATATACCCAGATTTTGTAAATACGTGCAAGCCAAACTGAACATATCACTGATTCTGGAATACTCAACAACAAATAAAGAAAAAGACGTATTTGTATAACATTTTATTGCTAAGCTTGAGAGTATCTTTAATATTATACAGGGGATAAAATAAGAGCTATTTTTGCGACTATAAAATGTACTTTATATTCTGGCAACTTCCTTTATTTTGATTAGCAAAGTTTGCCGTTTTCCTAAGTTTAAAAATCTGGCAAATCTAATTTTGTGCAACTTGCCTTTGCCATTTTAATTGAAGCAGGAAATTATATTAAAAAAGATACATTTTTCTTTGCTTAAATTCAGTTTCGTAAGTATTAAAAGGGTTTATGTTTAATTTAAAATGAATGTTTCATCCTTCCATATTTTATCTGCGCATATTAAACATTTCTAGATATACAACATTCTGGCAGATAATTCAAGCAACTCTGCTTTCTCTTGTGCGAGTTGCACTAAAACTTTATAGCACTGTACAGGTTTTTCTCCTTCCAGCTATCCGGTCATTCAAGGTCTTCCGCTCAGGTATATCTGTGGTTCCTAAAGCGATATAACACGGAATGCCGCTGCCCAAGATATAACGCAGAGATAAACTTTGTCTGGTATCTCAAGGCCAGAATTCGTTTTTCCTGTAGTCACTGCATACATCATTTAATATAAATTAACACGATCGGTGTTCGTTTCCAATCACTTTTCTACCGAAATAGCTCTTTAATCTTAGAAAGAAAGTAATTTTCTTAAACAGAACAAAGAGCAGTACGTTTCATTTCCCGTGCTCACACTTTAGTTTTATTTCTAAAATAATGTTTGAGCAAAATGTTAAAATGAAATGTGAAACACTTACGTTCAGAAACTAAAGTTACTTTCTTTAGCCCTCAATAACCTGGGAGTTCATCAAACCCCCAGATATGCATTTCTTGAAATATTTCGGTCATTATATTGGTTACACTGCTTGTACTCGCTCCAACTTTCTAAATGTTGTTCCTTCACAAAGCATAGAAAACCACTATTTTTTTCCCTTCAGTTTAGAGGAGATTTCTTCGACCTTTAATTGTAAGCGAACTTCCATGTTAGTGGGCACAGCACTGGAATTTGATAATATTTTATGAAGGGTAAGGTAAAAAATAGTCCTGTTAAATTGTAGTGCATTCACATAATACACCAATAAAGTGTTTTTGTGCAGTTTAACGCCCATCAAAGCTAATGACTAAAGAGTCTATGAATTGATAGTTTTTGATGAAATCAGCACATAAACGAACCCGGAGTCCACACCTTTGCTGATTAAGAGAAAACTCCAGTAAAAACCAAAGTAGGGCAAAAGGTCTTACGGGATTTCCGGATTTGCACGCAAACGCGCTTAACACAAGAGTCACACAGATGTTCACATACGGTGCTGTAATATTTCTAAGTTAGATATGGGCAAAAAACAGTGTCAGGAATGAAAAAAGATTGTAGTAGTAATATCAGCTTGCAGTTGTATTGTGATTTTCTTGTCAATGTAAATATGCTTATTTTATACTCTTTAAATACACTATATAAACAAAATGAATAAGACACAATTCCGCATTTCAATCTTAAAATTTTAAATAATTAAAGTCTTACGATACTCCATGCTATCATTAAAGGGTTAATGGTCAAATTGGTTCAACTGCTTATGAAGAAATGCCAATTAGTTACTGAAAATATCAACCTTTTTCCTCATAGTAAAGCTTAAACAAATCCGCCTGCACTTTGTACATCCCTTTCAATACCGTTAGGGTGAGGAAGAATGCGGCCTTTTGTCCGTTGTTGCGGCACAGGTATTTGGTTCTGAAGTTTGGACGGAATGTTCTGGGAGATACCAGAGAAATATACTTTCAGGTATAAAAAAAATGCGGCTAAAAAAACATGACACATGAACGCACTCGAATTCAACATATTGCAAAAAGAGTACACATCTCCCTTCACCTGATTACTCACACAACACATGCCCCCCCCCAAAAAAAAACTAACTACTTACAACGAACGCATGTCCAATAATCGTGAATTTAAACGTAAAATGTGCAATTGGACGGGGGGGAAATGGTTTACATGTGCATTGGGTATTCATTCTCGTGGCTGGTTATCGAAACCCCAGAATTCTTACATTAAAATGCTTTTCTGGGATGGTGGAATATCATCCTGGGCTACCGCCTCAGGAAATTCTGTTTAAGTTCAAAGAAAGCTACTTAAGTTGGAAATCTTAGGCTGTGCATCGTTATTAACTTGCCAGCCTCCCAAAGGCTAACACTACACTGATCTGTTCTATAATTTGTGATTAAATCGTTTTCATGTTTCGTAAAATATATTATCTTAACTTTCTGGTGGAAGCTGATATAAATCTGTAAGTAATCGGTTGTTAATTACATTGAAAATCACCATTTAAATGTACAGAAGTAATTAGCGAGATTACAAATAATTCTGTTTTGGATGGTTCTGTCAAGGTCTTTGAAGCGCGTGCAGAAAAGGGAATAATTGAAAGTAGATTAATTATAGGGAACATGAATTGAAGTTAATTTTGGACAAAGCAGCTTACACAGCAATAAAGCTCAGTACTGCCAAGAATCGGTTTAAAGAACTTTTCATTCGTCCCTGAATAAGTAAAGTTTTTACTTAGGCTTAGTGCAAGGTCTTCGCTTCATGCATGGATGTGCAAAAAGTGAACGTGATTAGGTCAAGACGCTTATCGGTAGTTGCGCGAACCTCTCTCTTGACCTTCAAGTGCCTACAGCTGTCCAAATTTTGGCAACTTCTCTGGCGACTGTGCGACTGCTTCTAAAGGGACCGCGCTGAACATTCCAATGGGTAGTTCACGAGAAATAAAAAATGAGAAGGGTCACGTGCAATGACAACTTCGAAATCCATGCAGTCAACGAATTAAGGAGTTCGTGCTTGGCTAGCCACTACCCCCCCCCCCCCATTCCCGTCAATGCTGCACGTTTGACGTTTGATGAAATTTAACAGCAATTAACATTATCGGCGCTAAATATTTCTTTCTGAACATAAAACCTGTTTGCACATATAAAATACATTTACGACATTTTATTGCTTATCTTTATGCGCAAAAGACAATGGATTTCAAGAACCCTCTATAGCCTGCAAGTTATAAACTGCTCGGCTGAGACTGCTCACTAATCTTTGTTACACAATGCAGTACTTGTATGGAAACCGGTAGAGATCATAGGGCTTCCGTTGAAAGATCGACTATCAACCGGGATTTTAACAGTTTACACACGAGTTATAAAAAGAAACAAACATACCAGTAATAGAAACCTATTGACATAGCATTGAAAGAATTTTTGCCTATGCCTTTTAAACTTTTTTTTTTTTTTTTTTTTGCTTTAATTTCTTTACAGAGAGAGCGTGGGATCAAATCATCATGACAAAAAATAATTAAGATGTATTTAATAGTCGACATTTTATGGCCCAAACACTCAATGTAAACCTTGTTGCATTATGTTACAAAGCGTTGAGCTGAAGGCAAAAGTAAAGCATGTGACGAAACAAATGCAGCGCTGAGAGTGAGTGAATGATGAGCCTGGAATCCAATGACAACCAGATCTACCTGGCACTCGTCTTTTCAAGATGAAAAATCTTGCGGAAACTTTTCCTTCCAGATTTATTCCTACTGGGAAGCGGACAACACGCTAGCATGAATAAACATGTTGGAAAGTCTTGTTTTGAATCACCTGGCATTTACAGTCACATGTGCCAGATTTCAAATATCTAGCGTTTATCCCACACATGCTGTAAACTTAATCTAAAACTTATCAAATTAATCAACTAGTTTTGAACATTTTCCACGGTTTTCGCTCTCGCTTAGATGGCGTAAGACGATTAGGTCGGTTGTGAATTTTATTACTAAATCATGAATTTGGAATGTTTTCTTATTCACTTGCCTGATTTTTTCAACAAATTTTTAGCTCGTATACACTTTTCGTGCTTACTTTAATGGCAATGTGTCCCATTCCCCACAAATTATAAAGAACACAATACTTTTTAGAATAAACATAAACACGCCACCTCAGAAATCCTTTGGAAATAACAGTCTTTCCCTCCGGTTATTGAAATAGACTTTAACTTTGATTAGGTTTATTCCTTAATGTGACATTAACTGCTGCAGATTCCATCTCAGTCAAAATTGGCGCGAGAAATGTGATATGAATTCAAAAGTAGATAAATGCTTCATTCTTTTCTCGATATTCTATTATCTTATCCAGATATCTATAGTGTCTTCTAATGACTTTTCTTATACTTACTACATCTATGTAGATTAGTCATTGCCTTCCAGATTTGTACATCATGTTACTGATGTTATTCTTTGCTTTACAAAATAAAATAAACTAAAAATAAATTCAATTAAAAGTAACAAGTATAACACCTTTTGTAACACCACTAAAGTATATACAAAAAATAGTAAAGTAAATTATTGAAAGCTGTCACAAATCCAATATCTTAAAAATATTTCGTACCATTACAGCATTAATCCAATTTCAGTTCTGTGTGGCTTGCACAACATATTTCATGTATACACCTTGGCAGATCTGTGCAGAAAATTAGAGGGGAAATGTCCCAGCGTCCTATTATAATAGTCCTAAAAGACGCGCATTATGCATCCCAAATCGTCCAGTACCGCTTTATACCCATTCCAAAGAGAGCCTTCGTATATTTACACGTCAAGTTCTTACTTTTTTATAAAGCACAAAACTTTTTAGTGCTTCAGAAGAGCATTACAATGAACTTGCAATTCTCATTACTGTAGATCTTGGTTTATATCGCTTGTCTACATGTATAAAATGTTTATTTATGCATTACGCTTGTCAAAAACAGGTGCCACCACTCCAACTTGTATTTACCAAACATACAAGTCATAAACTGCAATATTTTACTCTGGAGGAAGAAATTATAATTTCATATTTCAAATCGTTAAATTCGGCTGTGTATCCAGTTTTTTTTTCCAACGCTAAATTAAAATATGCACAAGAGACAACGTGTCTACTTTCAAATGCAGTACGCGAGTTTTGTGCGTACAGAATTTTCCTAAAATGAAATTAAAAGCAAGTGCCACACAGTTTTTCACAGCAAGAGATGGCAAGGCATAACAGTGTCTTTACGCGCTTTTCCAGAGTAGCTGTGGAGTCTGATGGCTGAACCACGGTGGCTAATTATAGTCATTTAAATGTTACGCTTGTCAGGGTGCCCAACATTTTCATTCAGTATTTTCCTCAAACCAAGAGATGCTGCAGGCTTAGCTTCACAGTGAAATTAATGTTGACATTAGACGTTAAGAAACTAATTGCGACTCTCCCAAATACAAGTGACAAAACTATTTTAACTCGAATTTATCACCCAAGCTACAATGGACATCCGATTAAAAGAACTTCATTAGGTGTAAGAAATTTTATCGGTGTAACTGCAAAGCACAATCTCTGCAGAGACCATGGAAATATCTATGGAACATGTTTAGTGCATATTAACCAATATACACGTTACTGTACTATCAAGCGCGGTCCATCTTTCATTCAGGCCATCATTGTCGGAGAAAGTCTAATGCAAAACGCTAAGTGAAGTTGTTCTGCCAGATAATTATTTTTACCTGGTTGTGCCTACAAATATCCGTAATTGTATGAGACATTCCAATTAACCCACATTCACCTCAAATGAAAAGCGTATCCTCACTAAATGCCAACATAAATGCCTATGCCAGCGGTTCTCAAACTACGATCTGCGAGAGCCTTCCAGGACTTGCACAATATTTACTCTTGAATGTATAGATACAACTAATGAATTAGTAGACAACGAAAGAACAAATTTAGGGTGTGAATTTATTGAGGTAAGGTAAACTATAATATAATTGAAGGAGACTGTATGTTCCGGAGAGAGCTTTCAAATAGATAAATAAAACTTTTGAACTAGCCAGAACACTCATATGTATCATCATAATTTCTCTGGCAACATTACGCATCTTTCGGCAACAAACTGCGTAGGCTGGGGCTCGTCTGTCTCTTCTCTGCATTCCAAAAAAGATATATAAATCATTCTTCTCAATTATCTAATAAAATAAAAAAAAACAGGTACAGAAGCCGTTTGGAAAACTTAGATCGATACTCATTGTACAAATTCTTTCTACTAAGCCCGATATATCACAGTTTAGTAGAGAGTTGCTGCATAATCCCTCTCATGCAGAACTTAAAACCCGGAAACAGCACAAGACATTAAAACAAACTCTTAAAAAAAGAAAGATAGCACAGGTGAAATTTTGTGAAAATCTTCGACAAAGCTAATTTTTGTGTTTTAAAGCTTAAAAAACTTTCAATTTTCAAAATATAAACCGCTTTTTCACAAACGCGCTTTGAGAGGAATTAATAAAGCGTAAAACGTTTCACAATGTAATTTAAATTATGGGGAAAAAAGGTGTTTTTCAGAACTTATCTATTACTTTACGATAATTAATTTGATGAATTAAGAAAAATATAAACGTGGTATTAAAACTTTTAAGATTTTTTTTATCTGAGACGACCAGAGCATACAAAAAAAAAATCTATGACGACATTTTTCTCAACATTCCATTTAACGTGTTACTATTTTTTGGTCAAAAGTGTACAAATATTTTTGTTTAGAAATTCAGACAAGAATATGGATATTTGGCCATGTGCATTATGCTGGCAGAACACTGATTACATGATTTAGAAATCTCACCTGTGGGTACCCTTTTCTCCCAAAAATTAAATAAGGCAGTCTAATACTATTGGCACTGAAACTTTAATGCCGACTTCTTTTCAATTGCTTTTGATTCCTATACCAGAAACCAAAGTAAAAACAGAATTTAAGTACCACTTGAATAACTTTGGATATTTCTTAACGAAAGTTAGTCAGTGTGCCGAGACTAGTAAGTTACATTCTTTCTATAGACCAGAAACCATGAAACGCAAGATGTCCAAATTACGTAGGTAACTATTTTACAGAATATGCGCATGGATCTCATATGGAATAAAGTTGTGCTTATCAAGAAAATGACTATACTTAGAAACATTCTCTGGAAAACAGCAGATATAGGAATTACTTATTCAACCCGCAAATGACTCTTGCCATCTATTACATCGGTAATTACAGTTTTGTAAAACTATAACCAGAATTTGTTTCATTGTTGGTAATCATATCCATATGCATAAATGTAAGGCCGTAGCATTCATATATGCATAAATGTTTAAAGGTCGTAGAGTACTCGATTAAGCTCCAAAAATACTTCAGCAGGGGTGGGGTGTTTTAATGACCAGAACACTTTTCATGTTTATGTTACTTTCGCATTTGTCATGTCTTTTTCGTGTCTTAGGATATTTCTGGGCAGCAAATAATGAAAATTTTTAAATTCGCCAGTAATGTAATTTTAGTTCAAAATTAGAAGTATGTGTAAATATTTTCTTCGTAAGTGCGTGTTAGATGCTAGAAACACGATTTCCACAAAGTTCAATTCAGATTAATATTACTGGCTACAATGTTTCCCTTCTAAAATGAATTAAGTCATTTTTGGCCTGCATAGAGAAAATGTAAATCGGCACAGAAAAATTGACATTTCCCCCCACAACCAGGTTGTGAAGTTAAGATAATTTCTAGAGTGAGTATCCAAGCTACCTAGAATACATTTACAATGTGTTATGTAAATAACAAATCTAAACATATTCTAAGAAGTTGTATACAAATATAATTGACACACGTGTATAGCGGCTATGTAATCTCTTCCAATATGCCCGGGCATATTACTTGCGGTTTTTACCTCATGGAATTGTATAAAAATTAATATGTAATATTTCTCTGTGGATTTGCACGAGACACTTCAGATAACTGGCAAATATCCATCAGACTGAAGAAACAAGCAAGTCATGCATAAAACAGTATTAATCCCAGTTTCCAATTTTAACTCAAAAACTCGGAAATAGCTTAGAAAACTTAGGATTAAAAGTGGTGATTGAACTGGAATTTTTTTTGTGCCATCTACTGGAAAGGTGCATTTTTTGTTCTCGCCCGCAACTTACCCAAAAGGAAAAGCCCAGACTACCGTCCCTCTCGTGGAATGCAGGTGTAAATTGTGTTTTCCCTTCTCACTCTTAGCAACCGCGTCAGTTCGGTTGGAGACAGGATGTAGCGGGAAGGCTCATTAGGTGGCATACTCCAACAGAAGCAGTCTCTGCCTTTGTCCAGTATTTGGAAGTCGATAGAAAGCTCCTAGCGCTTTTGAAAGGGGATGCCACAGCGAAAACAAACGCCAAGCGATTTTTGCACACAACAAAAGAAAAACAGTACCTTCAAAGCAATGGTAGAATCCGCTTTATAAGCTAACCCACAAATAAGCACATTAAATAATGTTGTTACGGTACAAAATATTAACACTTTAAATATTTTACCCAATAAAACTATTAAAACCAGTATACTTTGGACAATGGCGTACATTCTGAATGTATACCACTTTCTAATACATTCTGAAACCAATTTAACACACCCTTTGATGAGAGCCTACATGAAAGGTAGTCAAAACTATACAGAGAAGCACGCATTTATATTTAGAAATCAATTCCTTTTTAATTCCTGTTTCATACGAAAGCAAGAATTGAATTGGAACCAAATTTAAAGGCTGTTGCAACAAAATCTTGAGATCCCATTGAATTAATATTAACATTTTCGCAACAATTTCCAGTTGTTGAGGATAGAAGCATTTTCTTTTTCGGACTGAAAACTCGTGTGAAAACAGCTGTTTTGATAGATACGGAAAACGCTTGATATAGACTTTAACTTGTCATGAAAGCGAATTAAAATATTTGGAACCCAAAAATAAAAATATCTTTCAATGACTACATACCCACCCCTGCCTCTTGAATTCTTTCGTTATTTGGTTTATTTACGGACGCTATTAAAAATCTCAGGTCATCAGCGTCGCATTTAAATCAGGACCTGAAACGGCCGATAAATTTTGCAAAGGGGCCTCTATTTCAGACTTGAGGTTCTTTTACACGCCGTAAACACGACTTGGGACCCACGGCTTTACTTCCCCTCCTGGCCGGTAATGAACCCGTGATCTTGGGTCTACGAGGCAAATATGGTTACTACTAGACCACCAGGACAGACTTGAATTTTTTCGTGACCGTATGGCGCATTTCTCTCGACAGGTTGGAAAAGAGCAAAAATATCTGCATTCAATATTGGGATCATCTATATTTATGGTTAAGCGGGCACTGAAATCTTTCTTTAAGTCAATGTAAACTGCTGATGGTTATTATCGGCAATTTTATTTCGAAAGATTTACCTGCATTCTCACACAAAAGCTCACATCTGAGCCGATGTCTGGCCAAGCCCCAGTTATATGATGAAGTAACCAAGGGCAGATGGATAGATGCTCTAATTTAGGCGTCGGGGGTGGACACTAGCCAACATATTTAACCAAAGCGTCATGCCAAAATGCATCGCTTCCAAGACTTCAACCCCCGCTTTCGTCCCCTCCAATAAACGGTACCTACATCAGCATTGTCAGATTGCATTTTTTCTATTGCCTTTGTACCCAGTTAAGCAATTCTGTACCACATTTCTTCTCAATGAAGCTGCAATGGGAATAAATATTTCCATTTCATATATTTTAAGCTTCTATGACAGTTCAATTGCCATGATAGAATTTATTGCAAAAGTGCAGCGAACATTAAAAGAGAAATTGTTTAACGTACACCAACAAACAACCGAGGACTAGCTTATTAATGCAGAATATAATCTTTTTACACTCTAGGAATTGAAATGTTGAAACTGTGTGTATAAAGGCAAAAAAAATAAAATAAAATAAAAAATAAATAAATAAATAAAAATAAAAAAATTAATAATAAATAAATAAATAAATAAAACCTTTTTAGAAATTAACGGAGCACTTTAAAGAATTAACGAAAAAGGACTACAGAACGTATTTTATACTTCACATTCAGGTCTTTTGAAGTCTCTTCTGGCCTGTCATGGGTTTGTCGCTTTGTGCCGCACAGTAGAGTTGCCCGGTCTCTTACTTAACTTCCCAAATATGCCAATAGCTCAGTTGACATGAATGCAGCTGTGCCGTGTGTTTGTAGTGTCGGCAGTGAAATAGCGTTAGGAATGCATCCTTTCACAAGATACGTTAAAACAAAATCTTGTAGCAGAACAAAAACGACATTTCGGGGAAAAGTTCCAAGTGATGAACCAGTTCCAACCAGTAGCACCACAAAAAGACTCGTAGAGAAAGAACCACGGGTTCTTTTCTTTACAACAAAGTATTGAAAGTCATTGCGTTTTTCAGTAGTGAAATAGATCGAACATTATTTTAGGCGACAAAGCTTGATTTGATATTCATGGACAAGTTGGTCAAAAAAAAAAAAAAAAAAAAAAAAAAGTTAGTTTTTACACACCTTTCGCGCGCGTCATTCTTCCGTGCGAAGTCTAAAACCCTTCCTGTATGCATACCCTTGGTGTTTTAATTTATATTCTCAACTTTTACAATTGTTATTAAGATGATAAATTTTCATTATACAATTCCACAAACATGCTCGATACGGCTTTATATTTTTGAATACTAACGATTATTTCTTAATTAAATGTAAAAAACCGCCACGGGTGGCCGAGGTCGTTAAGGCGTGGACTCGTGAGTAGGAGGTCTCGGGCTCGATTTCTATTAGGATTTTTTTTCAGGCTTTCCTTAGTCCTCATAAATGGCTAATGCTGGGGAGATACCCTAAACTAGGCCTGGAACGCTTCCTTCCTTTAAAAATCCTTTGCCTGATTTCATTAGTTTATCTCATGTATCATCAGTGCCCACCGCTTGTGGTGTTTCAGTATTTACAACGAGTGTTAAACACTATAAAATGTAATAATGCATTAGTTGTTTGGCAGTTAGGTGTACTGAACTTATAATTTGAACTTCCCAAATAGTACTTAACGACTGAATCTCACTCAAATCCTTTAGAATTTCTCTTGAAACACTGTACTCCCCCCTCCCTAATTCCCGAGTAAAGTAACTTGTAACAAGACATACATATTTCAGTAGCATTCAAAGATATTACTGTAGCAGCAGAAGAAATTACACCTACCTTTCATTTATTGTAATCTTGAGAATTTTGTTAAAAAGCTTATTCTGTAAGAAATAAACGCAGTCATTACCTGACATTTAGTTCCTTACATCTGAAGCGAACGGTATGTGATACTGTTTAATATGAGTTTTCATTCTGTTTGTACACGTTTCTTGTGCTATTTGTTTCACCTGTTTGCTGTGCTTCCACCTCCGAAGTACAGGACAGTAGAACAAATATTGCGATCTCCGGACAAACTCATGTGGCGGAAATCTGTGATAAACATGACCAAGTAGGTCGATATTTGCAAATATAAGCTTCAGAGTAGTGAAGCTATATCGTTTGTGTACAAAACAGGAAAAACTAAACTTTCTTTTAAACGGTTCCACCAACCTTGACTATTATCATAAAAGTCTCGTTAAATGAATAACTGATATTTTCAGCTAAATGTGCCAAACTACACATTGTTAATTTACTGGTACTTATTTGCTGTCTTAAATTTTAACCAACAGCAGGAATTACGTATTTCTTTTATTTTAATGTTTACTATTACTTTCCACATAAGAAGAAAAAAAGAGCCCATGTGAGTTTACTTGAAGTAGTAAAATATATTTTATACCATTTCTGACAAGAACAATTCTAAAACCATACCACAGGTGATGATAAACTGAGAAAGGATGTTTTTAAGGAAGCATTCCAGGACTAAGTTTAGGGTACCTTCCCGATTTGCCATTAATGAGGACCAAGGAAACCCTGGAAAAAAAAGAAGAGGGAAAAAAAGTTGCCCGGGAGGACGGCGGTATATCATAAAAATAACGGAGGCAACGAAACTAAAGATTTGAGTCCCACCGTACGAGATGCGTGTTCCCATTACGAATTCAAGTAGTTATGATGTTTAAGACTAACGCCGTACAAACACGGCATTTCTGAAATCTAGGGTATAACATTGATTTTACCATTTATGTCATTATATCTCACAAGCCTGTGTCATGCAACAATAACCTCAGCAAGTAATTACTGGTTGTCAGTGGCGTGGCGTATCTTAAGGAAGCAATAACATGAAAAGGAAATTAAACTTGTATTTTTTATTTAAAATAAGAGTTCATAGAATACGCCCACGTTTTTAAAAATCCCCCACCAAATTTTGCAATTCACGCTTTCCTTGACCGCCACGGGTAGCCGCGCGGACTCAGCGGAATGTCTGGGGTTCGAATCCCGCCAGGACTGTCCTCCCCGGCTGGGGTTTTTCCCAGGTTTTTCCCTCAGTTCTCATAAATGGCAAATGCCGGGGAGATATCCTAAACAGGCCTGGAACGCTTCCTTCCTTAAAAAATATCCTTTCTCAATATATAATGTCATCTCATGTATCATCAGTGTCCACCGCTTGTGGTGCCTAAGCAGTAAAAACGGGCGTTAAACACTTCTTCAAAAAAAAATCCTTGAGGCATTACAGTTTAAGTGCCTATCCTATGTAAGATTTGAAAGACACCAAAATACTCAATAATGATGATTCCGATACCAAAGGCAATGAAGTGGTAGATCAACATAAAATGATCTACAACATTATTCAGGACGTCATTTTATTTCCATTAACATAATTAATACATTTTGTTCAGCCGGTAAGAAAGCAATTAAAATCATGGAACAAACTGAGTGTCAAAAAACTGCGTTTTTATTTTAGTGTCAGAAAAACGATTTAATCAAATTGACTTAGATCAACAGAAAATAGTCTTGCAACGGATAAGTTCAGTAACATCTTCAGCACTAACATTATCAGAAAACAGGCCAGAAAGTGAAATTACTTTTAAAATGCACCATCTTGGTCCATTTTCAGCGAACTTAAATTTTGCTAATGCAATGTACTTAATTCTCAAGAACTGTTCGATCAAATGTTATGCTATTTCTCGTGGTTTATTATTTTTGCACGCTGAAGAGAACAATAAGAACAATTTAGAAAGAAAATATCAAATGAAACAAATTTTCCAAAATAAATCAAAATTTATAGTTTCTAAATATGTGACGTGAAAAAATAAAATACTTTGTAGTTTTACCACTTTCGCTTTATTTATATAACAATGCATGAAATTAGATAACTGTTGAAAAATGAGTATTATATAAGATTTATGCCGATATTAAATATTAAACTAAAAGTTTTAAACGTGCGATTTTCATTGCGCCATGTGTTAAACTTTTGTAAAGACAAAAATAAAATAAAAAACAAAGATTTTTGAACGTTTAGAGCCATCATTGTTTTAATTCAAATATTTTTATGAAACATTGCATAATATTTTCAAGATACCTCCGAACATGGCTTTGCGGTTAATTTATATTAACTTTCAAACTGTCTAAACGAGCAGTAGTGAACGATTTAAACGCGTGTCTTTCTTAATCTAGTGTGTGATTTTTGTAATAGTGTTTAACGTCCATTTTCATTACTGAGGCATCACAGGCGGTGGACACTGATGATACACGAGATGAAACAATAAATGGGAAAGGATAATTATTTTAAAGGAAAGAAGCATTCCAGGTCTAAGTTTAGGACGCCTTCATGGAATTTCCTATTAATGAATGAGGAAAACCTTTAAAAAAAACTGTCAGGAAAGACGGCCCTGGTGGGAACTGAACCCCAGACCTCCCGCTCATGAGTACGTGTATTAATGATCTTAATATTAGCTTAAAAATATCTTATGAATCTTCTGAGCTAACAATATATATATATTATTTACGTCAATGCTCATTAGTTTAATTAGATTTAATGCTTATTGCCTGTCAACATTAAGTTACTACCTGAATTTGTGAATGTCCTTTACTTAAATCCATTTAATCTATTGTTGCGAATACCTATGGCAATCAGCATAAAATTAAGATTTTTACAAAAGATTACAATCAATCATCCATAGGCAAAAGAGGGTTTGAACCTGCGGCGCCTATATTTACATCTAATTTCGGTCCCAAGTCTTTTGGAAAACACGGAAGCTCTTAAAAGTTTCCCATTAGAGGCAGCTGAAATATTTTACAAATTAAAATTAATAGTGTTCAAAATATTTCGTTGACATTTTAAGAATGAAAATATCTATTCATGTTCGCTAAACGGTAAGGCGGAGATGCATCAACAAACAGCGCTCCGAAGGTCATTGGTCCCCTAGAGTTGCCACGCTACTGCCAACACTACCGCAACACAAACTTACTACTTGGTAAAATCGCTCCCAGACCAAGCTGGGCTTTTTTGGCATTTTATCGTTCCAGCTTCGGTCGAAGAGCGAATGGCCTGGGCAAATAAAATGTATCCAGACCTAGTTCACGTCCAACCATCAGAAAAATGGATAGTAGTTCGCACTGGGGGTTCTAAAAGCTTAAGTTTGAGGTAAAACTACTCCGAGTTTGAACAATGCTTACTCTACAGACGTGTGCGAATTATTAGCAATTTCATTATATTATGAAAATCATTAATTTAACAATTTTTAAGTTTTTGATTGTGTTTTCTTTCATGTCTTATGTTTAGTGATTCTTTGCTGTTTAAAATATACAAGGTACGTTTCAAATGAAACTAGCGATTTTCTCCCTTGCTAAGCTCCATTAATATTATTTATCCATTGGCCTTGTGCGTTAAAGAGTGAGGGTGACCGTCTTCATGGTCTTGTGGTCAGCGTGTCTGCCTGTAAATCCGAAGTCCCGAGTTCGAATACCGTAAGGTCAGTTCCTGGGTTAAGTATTTTTCCAGAGTTATTCTTTATCCTGACAAGGTGAACGCACGTTAACTTTAAGCGATGTGGACTTCGGGAATTTACGCACTCATTTCCTCAAACGTTAGTCTCTCGAGATTTTTTGTTTTGATGAGGGACGATAAATTAGAGAGATGATGGTAATGATTTGGATGAGATGTTTTAGCAGTTGTCTCGAAATCTGTTTTGTGAAAGGAAAAGGACAATACCTGAAACAGGTTCATTTTATTAAGGCTGGAAATAAATCTAAGTTGAAAATTAGCAAAATAATGGGCTTAAATGAGTTGCACTACAAGAGCTGCAAAAAGGTGCATATTGTTCAGAGAACAGCGAAAAAATGAAAGTATGGCAATAATTAACTGCAATGTACTGCCCAGGCACATCTGAAGATTGGCAGCAGAACGTTTTTACTCTTTATTAGTTACTATGTGTATGATACAAGGAATATAACCTAAAATTTTATTGCAGGTCATGTTTCGTAATGTAAAACAAGTACAGTTGTTGAGAGCTCTCGGTACGTGGTGCAAAATGTCAAACGTCCCACTAAATTCATCTGGAGAGGGATTTCTGTGAATCCACACTAGAGGGAAATATGAAAGAATGGTTCATGCAGGATGGTGTCCCTGACGTTATGAATGAATTGAAAGAATGGCATCTATGCTGGAATTGCCAGATAATAGCTTGGATATGAACTCAAAATGAGTTTATGCACCAATTTAGTACGGTAACACTATTATATAAATGCAAAATAATTATTAAATGTAAAACTGTGATAAAAAGAGAATGCACCCAGCCTACGGAGCGGGAGCCACATTAAATATTTATGGGATGCACCAAGACTAGATAATTTCATAGTATGTGTATTTTAGTTGCTGTAAATATTGGGTCATCCAATTATATGATGACCGACGGCCATTCATTATGGATGACACATTATAAACAAAACATTAAAACTTGCTGATAATTTGCACACTTCTGTTGTTACTGTATTCCGCCGACTAGATAACAAAGCTCAACAATAAACCCGTGGAAATGAAAGCAGAAGGTGTCACGTTGTTACAACCCCTTACGGGAAAAGAAGTAAATTAATGCAGGTTAGCGTGGGGATCCCCAAATTTATGGGATGTTCTCCATCTAAAAGTAAATTCAGACCAATAGATTACGATGAAACTTGCATTTAATTTCTTTATTGCAATAACAAAATATCACACGCCCCTTACATCTTTGTATAACAAGACAATCGGCCTAAAACAGATACAAGGTACCTCCTGAGACAAGCTGTTGGTAAGTGGGCATTGTAAAGATTGCTTTCGTTCTACACTACAGCTTTTCCTTCTTGGTTTAGAAGAGTTTGACCTAACGACGAATTGCTTATCATCGAGTTGAAGGCCCCAAGCTCTTTTCGCGTTTGCCAACGCTATTTCAATCTTCATACAAATAAGGCTTGTAAATGCAAGCAACGCAACTAACTAGCAGATGCAACTAACGCAAGTATAAACAAAATGGACAGAAAAATATCGCGCCCAACCCTACCACTGTAAACGCAAGATTAACTCCAGCACACATTTCAAGTTACCAACAGCTACAACTTTCAGCAAATTCTAGAACTTACTATGGCCATGGTCAAAGAATTGACAACGCTAAACAATGGAACGGGGAGAGAGAAAAAAAAAAAAAAAGGAAAAAAAAAAAACCCAACAACTTTTGTTACTGAAACGTTCTGAAGAAATTTTATGTCGAAGCAGTGAACCATGTTTTATCGCTTCTTCTTTCCTCTGCCAAGGTTGGGTTATTTCTTTCCCTTTCTAAGGCTTGCATCTTTCCATCTTGTTCTCGATAGACGCCCCTGGTGGTTTGCCTAAGGGCATTCTCTCTAAACGTTTATCATTGATCTTGGTGATCTTTCATTTCTTCTGCAGTGCTAGCAGTTTTTAATTTCTCCCTTACATAACTACTTCTACTTTTATGTAATAACGTGGCCTTTTCAACTAATTTGAGAAATCTGTGTTATTTGTAAGCTGTTTAATTTTGTGATCAATGTTTCACAAGTCATGGAAAAACGTTCATTTTTTTTCAAGTTTTCATATATATTTTGCCGAAATTCTGTAATTTTTAATGTTATATACAAAATATCTTAAAAATGTGCACCCATATGACTATTTGGGTTTTCCTTATATGCTTTCCTTCCACTGTCATTATTTTTGCCTTATGTGAAATCTTCCTCTCATTCTCCTATTGAACATTTGAGTTTTGTTGCACTATATTGGAGATCATTTTCACTGCTTGCCAACGTATATTATCATCAACGAACAGAGTTTTTTTTTTTTTATTATTAATTTATTTACGGACGCTCTTTAACAGCTCAGGTCATCAGCGTCCCATTCAACTCAGGGCGTGAAACGGCCGACAAATTTTGCTCAGAGGCCTCTCTTTCAGGCTTGAGGTTCTTTTTCGTGCCGTAAATGTACGACACGGGACCCACGGCTTTACTTCCCTTCCGAAGGAAGCCATACTTAGGATTTTTACGCCCCGAAAAAATCCATCGATCCTGGCCGGGTTCGAACCCGCGTTTTGGGAGTAGGAGGCAAGTATGGTAACCACTACACCACCAGGACCGACAACGAACAGAGTGCTTTTATATTCTTATTTCACAATTCTTTAAAACATGGCTTTTATACACACACACACACACACACACACACACACCCACACACACACGGCCACGTTCTTGCCGAACATCTTGTATTTACTACTATACCTCCATTAAAATTTTCTATGGCTTATGGAGCATTTATACATATTTCAAAAAATCTTTGGATATCGACATGGATATATAAATGTTGCAAAATTAGCAGTGACGATGGTGTAGTTTTTGAGAAATTTTCGCTATTGGTGAGATCGAAAGAATGGTACTGTCACGTCACAATGTGTAGCTCGGAAATAAATGTACATAGTCATCAGCACCGAACAATACAATGAATAAGCTCTATACATTTTATGTAATCTTTTGTCGGTTATTTAACATGCAATCAATGGTTTGCCTCAACGAATTGATCTTTCCGCAGCTACTGCACAGAGGATGCTGTAAGCGTCAGTTAATGAGTTAGCTTCCGGTAAAATTGAAACAAATATAGTGGGGTTATTGGATTTACGGGCCGCTTGAGCGCGGCTACTTACTGTGGAAATGCAGCCAAGGCTACCGGACAAAGCGAGATACCTTCTCCGCGCGTTTAAAAGTTAGTGTTTAAGCATAACATAACGTTAGTACTAAGTACTAACCTATGTTATAAGAAATGTTTAAAACGATACCTCTCAGCGGTAAAACATGCCGGCACCTACGTAGGACATTCCTGTTTCATCTTTCGAAAATGGCTATTCGGAACACTTTTCTTGTCACTAAGGTTTCCAGTTTCTTCTAACCTTTTTAACAAGTTGGTGAACAATTCCTTCTGGAATGCCAAGATACTTCATTGCTAACCGCCTTGCCACTTCTCTGCAAGAATTCGTTTTCATATATGTATCTTAATTATATTTATGTACAGACCTAACAAATGGACAACTGACACACAATAAAAGTACCGACACGCACAAATACTCGTTTACAAAGCTTCCACCAAACTACAAGCTGCCACCTGCAAATACATTATACGGTTTGACTGGCTTCTCAATACGCATTCGCTCAATGCCGGCACATAAATCAAATAAACTTACGGTACATTTTAATTCCTCCACTCTTTTATGTTGCAATAGGTAGTTCCCATACGTGAACTGACCACATTGCCACGGAGCCCCGCAATGGTGACAGGTTTAACGGTTCAAGAATGGGAATAAGCCTTGGGCGTTAACACCTGAACTTGCGATATCAATGAAGTCAAAAGTTTTGGACAGTTATTGCCTCGAACGGTAACCTTATGGGACAATGGAGGGTTTAAAGAACATTTATCAGGAACAGCAAAACAAGAAATGGAAAGCTGCAATAATCTTAATTACAAAGCCCTGCGCCACAAATCACAACCTAACATAATTCATTTAAAATGGATAACTAAACCAAACGAAAGCTACTAAAATATCAGAGCGCTTCTGTTTAAATTTCTTTTCAGGCAAAATGACAGTCTGTGCACCTACTGCACTGTACAGCTTCCCCGGATGAAACTCAAACCTATAGGGGCGAGGTGATCAGACCGACCTTTTTGGGGGCTTGTAACTAAATCCTTCCTTTGTCCTTCCGGAAACCACGGTCTCGAACACATTGTGAGGGCGACTGAGCAGAAGAGGCAATAGGATCGAAGTTACAGAAGGGGTACTTGCAGGTACAGCATATGTATTCTCATATACATTCAACCACTGACGCATTACTTGATATAAAAGCATGCGGATAATGCAAAGATTAAATAAAACACTGCTTTGGAATTTTGATACAAACATAACACTGCTCAGCTGCCGAATTACTGCCAAGAAGAAACACTTTAATGTTTGGTCTTATTTACAACACTTATTTTTTATTCGCATCCAACCGATAGTACATATAAAAGAGGATCGGCTTGTTTCTACCGGGTGTTTCATGATTTTATCGCAGTCAGATTGGTAACTCCCGCAGAGGATGTAATATCCACGCAACTGTCTCAATTTCAATCAACATATCCACGCACCTCATGACAGGAGAAAATGCTCTGCTACATACTTACATTTCTAACATATTTTCAGCAAATTGTCATTCACATGCATCAGTTCATCTTCCGAAATCGAGGTCAACTGAAAACTGAACGCTTATATGCGCACTAATGTCCAAAAATTGCAGGCAGGATTTGGTTATTAACGTAAATTTCTGTTATTGTTATTGAATATTAAGGAACGTCAACGACAAGAATAATTTATCCATGCTTAATATTTTTACTGATAAGGCATGGTTCTTCATGTTTCGAGGAAAATAATCCGTATTGGAGTACAGAAAAACATGATTTAATTATACGAATCCACCCTTACATGAAGAGAAAACTATGTATGGTGCGCAGGAAATGCAAACGTAGTAAAAATGCTTATATTTTTTGAGAATACCATAAATGCACATACAGAAACGTCATACAGTATGCGGGTTTCATTAATGGGGGAAATTGAAAAAATAGTGTATCCAACAACTGGATACACTTGAAACTGAAAGAAAGTAGAGAAGCTGACTCAATTTCGGAAGACGAAATGGTAACAGTTTCTAAAAAAAAAAAAAATGGCAGAAATATGCGGAAATAGTAGGACAACAGTTTTAAAATCTTCTATCGTAAGGTACGAGCTATTTTAACAGTAATTATTGTCGTTGATGCAAGATTTTGAATCCGCTCCCCCGGGAGTTTCCGCTCTGACTGCTGACCAGCCAGCTGCCGTAAAACGGGCGACAAAACCATGAAAAGACCCATTTTGTTGTGAAGTACTGAAGAGTGAAAATAGAACAAGGCTTCCAGTGCAACGTTTAAACAGTGAGAATTGGTCTTCCATCATGCGTACATGGAAATTGCAGCTAAAGCAAACATATACCTAGTGACTGTGTTGGAGACATCATTAGGCGATATAGAAAGCGGATGTCACAAATAGGACATTTACAGAAGCTAGGTAACCGTGCTAAAAAGGAAATCGAGCTCTTTTAATGATTCCTGCAAAAGTAATTAAAATCATAATAATTCCTAATTCAATGACAAAAAAGAAACGTGAAAAGCATTAAGGATAAATCCTAAATTTAGTGCGAGCGAGCGAATTATGTATGGGAACGAAGTTCCTCCATAAACGGTGAGAAGGGTTATGGGTAAAGAGGCCGTACGAAGGCCAGAAAAAATACCCACGTAAATAACGTGAACAGAACAAAATGTATCGAATAGTGGAACAAACAGGTTGGAATATGGCACAAGCCTAATAACAGTTGAAAAGAACCTTTTGCACGTTACAGTAAAACTAAATTTGCACTGTTTCAGCAGCTACCGTGGAAAACCTGCTGTTCACTTAAAACAACATGACCAAAAATCAGTACCTCCACATTCTGAAAGAAAATCTTCACGACTGTGTACAAAAGATGGAGTTTAGAAACAAAATTTAAATGTTACCACGATAAGGAGCCCAAGCACAAGGCATATGAGCATACCTGCATATATGTTTATTTTATTTTTTCTTCTTTTTTATGAAATTAAAAGCTAGAGTGTCTGTTAAGCTGATATGATGAGATATTTTGTATTTGAGATTGCTGCTTCTTTTTTAATCAGGGTGTTACGTACGGTAGAATGTGGTATGCTACCAAATACGCGCCAATATGTGATATTTTTACATTATCATGGCTTAACACTTAATGCGATAGGTCAAATTTATATGCACTAATTAGAGAAATTCTTACACAATGGTCTAATTTCATCATTTTGGCATTGGCACAGCAACAGAAGGGCGCTAATTTTTCGTATAACAGAACTGACAGCCATTTTTCTCTACTAGAGTATGTTCCTTCGAAAAACTACCAATAACGACCCTTAACATTACAATAGATTTTAAAAACCATGGCATATGTTGTTCTTTGGCACATAAAAATAATTTCAAAAAAATTAAAACATTAGAAAATGAAAGCTTCCAACTTCTGATTTTCCCCGCGCCAGGTATATGAATGAACACATTACCTTGAGGCCAAGAGAGAGGCTATCAGCGTTGAGTTTTTCATATCTGCTCTAACAGATCAACGAGACTCCATTATGTTGAAGGTTTTCATACTTTGCCCCAGCTGGTTTGTGTTAGTCATTTCCTCCTTTCCTTTTTCTCTTATGTTTCCAGCATATGTTCTGAAATTCCCTTCTTGGTTCACATATTATAACCATCTGGTATTCCCGAAAATGTGTTTTCCTTATATTTCTCGTGTCGTGGTAGTTAGCAATAGATCTTAGCATTCAGCAACCAGGAAAGGTCACGTCGATAACATCCTTAGAAACATTTATACACGCTTCAAGAAGCCGGGCGAAATTCATCCATTTACCTTGGCGATTTTAGCTCTGGCCGATGTTTTTTTTTTATAAAATTTTTTCCCTCTACTATTATCAACATAATGAAAATTTGGCTACATCCATTTAATTCAGTGAGCGGAAACATTATAAATAAATTGAAACTCAGTTAATTTAACTTTACAGGATGATGATGCGTTCTATTCACAGGAGAAACAGCGCTTACTGGTACGGAAACTTGCATTTCAATTGTTTCGCTTTGACTGCTATGGTACATGTAACAAATTAAAAGCTATTCAAACTATCGTGTTAATGAGTTTTCCAATCTTAAATTAATTTCTGTAGTTAATGGTTTTGCCTCAATGTTACGAACTGACCTTATTCAGCGTTGTTATAAATGCAAACGAGAATTTGCTAGATCAATTAAGAAGGTCTGAAGTTTTAAGGAAGGAAATGGGTTAAAAGTTGGCCAATTTGAACCCCCCCCCCCAAAAAAAAAAACTTAAGTCTGTTTAAAAATATAATCTGCGAGCCCTGATTTATATATTTTCAAAGTTTAACCACCTTAGGAACGTTTACAACTTCATTTAATGATATACATAAAAAGCTACCATCTGTGCGGAAAGAATTCTAGTTAATCAACAATTAAAATTAAATTTCCGACAATGCAGGAGTTCACAAAATAAAACCACTTTTCCAACGGGTATATCATACACCATTTTTAAACGAATCTCTACATTTATAAATAAATTATAAATTAATTTTCAGCCATTCCGAAACGTGAAATATCTATATTTCTCTCTAGGAGAACAATGAGAAACATTACGTTGGATAATGTTACCAATGTCGCAGTGGTGGTAATTTTAAGCATACTTTGGAGGAGTAAAATTATACATTAAAATTATTCTGTTTGTTATTTAAACATTATATATATATATATATATATATATATATATATATATATATATATTATGTTACATTACTATTTAAAAATTCAGTTTTCTCGTGCTGAAAGTCTATTTGTATATGCGCAATGACGGCATTATGAATCATTATTGATTTTCTTGCAGCTGCTGAGGATGCTTCCACATTTTTATTTACACAACTTATCTTAAAAATCAGTTAATAAACTATGTGCATATTTCAAAGTAACTGTGAGAAATGTAAAAATATGCAATACATTACACACATGTAAATTGTATCTACTTAATAAATTAATAATCACATTCCGTATTACACCAACACTGAGGGTTACAAAATGCAGTTTATAATTTGAGTATCTTGTGCTAAAAGACTAAACACGTTTCAGGATGAAACTATCTTCTATAAATGAAGATGGATTTTTGATATATTTAACATTGAAATAAAAAAATAATTAAATGAACAGAAAATTTCAACGGCGAGTACCTTTAAATTGTGGATGCTTTTGAAAATGTCAGTAGTGCTGCAAAAATTATTGAACATTTTGCATCACATGATTGGACAGAAATAGATTTTAAAAAATGTTTACATTGCCGTAACACAATGTAACTAATGGCTACTTAATTTTAGAACTGAAAGTAGCAGTCTAGAATAAATTTATGAAATTATTCAAGCAATATAAACTACATGGAATAAATAAACCATAATGTTGAATAAAGATTTCAATAGTTTCGATTTCTCCAGAAAATATGGTAACATAACATTCTGACCACCTACCCTGACATTTTTCTTCTTGCACCAAGCTGTAAATAAATCACGTTCACGATCATATGTTTTTTTAGATTTTCAGGCAGCAAATCATTCCTTATACTAGTCGCCACTTCAAACTCCTCGGCTGGAGTTCCTTCAAAAGCTTTATCACTTTCATCAAATTCCATTATACTTTTAAATTCACCTTCATATCATCGAGCTAAATGTTTCAATAAAATCAAGAATAACTAACAAAACACTAATATACAACATTGAATAAATACTAATCATTCAATATTTCGGTTCTCGTTAATTTTAACTCCCAAATTAAAATAAATTATAATAAAATAAAAACAAGTTACATTACGATATTGATTGATTTTAGTTTATTTACGGACATTCTTTAACACCTCAGGTCATCAGCATCCCATTCAATTCAGGGCTTGAAATGGCCGACAAATTTTGCTCAGAGGTCTCTTCTTTCAGACTTGAGGTTCTTTTACATGCAATAAATGTAAGACACGGAACCTACGGCTTTATTTCCCTTCTGAAGGAAGCCGTACTTAGGATTTTTACGCCCGAAAAAAAAAATTATCGATCCTAGCCGGGTATGAACCCGCAATCTTGGATTTAAAAGGCAAGTATGGTTACCAGGACCGATACATTACGATATGATAGCATAAAAAATAGTATGTTACATAATTGTTGAAAGGCTCATTGCGATGCAAACCTCGGGTTGCAACTAATCACATACGTTTCTTATATTACAATATATTGAACAAGAGAAGCAAATCGAGAAACGAGAGTGGCGAAGTCTATTCTCAAGACTACTGCTGAAACTACAAAGTAGTTTGTGCCAAGGCCTTGATAACTTTGGATACGTAGAAACCTTCGCTTTGAACCGAGAGCTATGTGGGTTGCCGCCAGCGCATAGTTACACTGTTACTCTGTGTCCAAAAGCGCAATGCGGTCGGTTACAGGAGTTCCATACAACATGAAGCTTATAACATCTATGGAAGTTAAAGACACTTGCTAAGCGGATACACAATCATTTTATGATGTGTTTCATATTTTTAATATTTACCTTTTCGGCGGTTTTGCAATTAGTGATAATACATTAATTTGTTGCTTACGTATAACATGGAACAAAATCAGTAACAGCTGATCTCATCATTTAAGTGGATACTATTCAACGCGAGAATGTTATATTTTTTAACAATAATTTAGTATAATATATTAAGAAAATGCAACAACTAAATTTCATTTTGTAATTTTACAACGCCAAAAAGCGCTTATTACCACCGCTGAGCAAAAAGCGCTTATTACCACCGCTGAGATGTTAGTGACATTACTCTAGAGATTTAGGCAACGTTCCTTCCGTGTTGCTGCTAGTAAGAAAAACGTGTACTATTTATTAAATGACTGGAATAAATTTAAATTATAAATAATAGTGATACAATATATACCAATAAAATTCATATATTAAGTCATTTTATTTTGTTCGTAGGTTTGCCTTGCTTTCCAAATATTCTATTCGCCATTTTTTAAACTTGTGCCATATAACAATATGGTATCAATTAGATTGTTATCCTTAAAAAAATTTACTGAAAGGTACGCCCTATCTTCCACTTATTATCTAATTAAATAACTTTCAAGAAAATGAATCGTAATCGTATTAAAAGTAAAAGCATTGTGGATTTCGGGTTGGGTTATGACTAATAATTATCATGAAATTTAACGTTTTTTTCATTGGGTTTTACCATGAAAATTAAAGTTTGTTCATTAGGTTTTCGTTTATATTTCCTTTAAAAAAAAAAAAAAAAAAGGAGATATTTAATGAAGTGGCGAGCGCGGGGTTTTTACAAACTTAAATCAAACTACTTTATGAACAAGAATCTTACTATTCTGTAAATATACATTTTCCGACTGGAACACAAGCTAAATTATGTTTTTACAGCCTTTACTTGTCTAATTTCAATAGTGTGCATATTAAAAAGGAGCATTAAAAATAACACTGCCGTACATCCTGCGTTGAATGTTCAAAATGAACGAAATATGCATTCATCGTTTCAGAGCTTAAAAACCACTTGATGTTTTCGACCGGCGATCAAATCAGCGTAATACTGGTAATCCATACCTACAAGACTTGGAAGTCGCGATTGAAATTGTCCATTACTTCCATTAAAATGTACTCATACATACAATGAATTAGACACTATCCTATAAATAAGTGCTCTCAAACGGGCCAAATACGGGCCAAGCTTTTCACCAGTGTTACTTCCTACTACGTCTTGGAGCAGCGGAGAAAGGGGGAATTAGAATCTTGCATTTCCACGTTACGTAAATAACCGCTACATTTGATTTCCCTACCCATGTGCATTTTGCAGCTGTTGCGATTACTCAAAAGATACTTTCTGATATCAGTAATAAGTCCAGAGCGGATCACTGACCCTACTTGGTACACTCCTCTCATTCGGCTATCTTCTTGTAAATCAAATGCGGTTTCTCCCTCATCTCTATCAGCTACGCTACTCATTATGTCTCTTTTTCTATGTTTATAAGATATAACCTTAAGATCCCTATTATAAGTACAGCTGAGATGATGTTAAATTGCAACCGAGCATTTGTTTACTGCTTGTAATGCACGAGGGCTGTTTTTGCAAGACGTAAGTGCGGTTCAGGTTTATGAAACTCAGGACTGTATACATACAAGCATATAGTGAACATTGAATCGACTTGAGAGAACAATATTCCAGTGAGAACAATTACCATGATATGAAGGAGTTGAAGCCGGCAAGTATTATCTGTCTATTAAACAAAACAAAAAAAAGAAAAAAAAAGAAAAGAAAGAGAAAAGAAAAGAAAAAAGAAAGAAGAAAAAAAAAAAGAAAAAGACCGGAGCATACGAGTGAATTTGAATGATTTTCACAAGAATGTTATTCTCTACATAGACGATTTAGTGAAAAAGTGTTCCTACGTGTTCAAATCTGCTATGTGCGATCCAAGAAATGGTTAATTTTCCTTGGGGGTTCAGTCTGAGAATGGTTCTTAAAAATGGACTATAAAGTTAAAAAGTGCCGAAATTTAAGGAAAATTTTAATGGCAAAGTCAAACAATGGAATGGCGCTACAAGCATCTGAAAGTATCACGCCCTTCAGTGAATAGTCGTTCAATTGTTTATGTTGGCGAGACTTGGGAGAACAATAATGTAACAATTAGGAAAATGCTGGCAAAGTGGCAAGGGGTATTAACTAGGCGGAATTCCGGAAATCGTCTCATTGTCATTCATGCAGCATCCGAAATTGGGTTTGCGAATAGGCAAGAGTTCGGGAGATTCTCATGGTGAAATAAATTTAGATCAACATTAGGTTCCAACAACTTCCGTATAATAACGTTAGGAAAACATCCCCTCCCCCTTTGAAGTACGGCGCAAAACAAGAACCGATATCATGGCTGAAAAATAACGTTTAACAGACATGAACAAATCTGATCTATACATATTTATAGATATGCATAAACGGTCAGAAAAAGTATTTTGCATTGGCGAAATATCAATATTACATGATCATGATGCCTTCATATATGTGAACTGAAACCAATTGAGCTTGTTTGGTTCAAGGTGAAAATCTGACTAAGAGAGAAAAATATTAGCGCAGAAATAAATATGAAAGCATTGAAACATACACAAAAAATATTAGCGCAGAAATAAATATGAAAGCATTGAAACATACACACAGTGCAACTCTTCAAGACTGATTGGATTAATATAATCATCTGAAATATGTAGAAAAACAATTTTGGGAAAAGGAAAATGATGGTTTACAATAGGACTGCATTTCAATTTTCATAATTTCTCTGGGAGGAGAAACAAATGAAACAAATGATTCAATTGACTTCAGTGAGGAAAATGAAGACATCTGTGATCTTGTTCTCCTCTAAATGTAAGTGAATAAGAAAATAAAATAAGAGAGAATTTTCAGAAAGGGAATATCCAACTATATTTTATTAATTCGTTATTAAGTTAAGAAATGTTATGCATATTTCCTAAAAGAACCAAAGCACAAGCACAAGCATTGTTAAATAAATGTTTACGCTACGCTCGCTGCCCATAGACACTGGACTCTTCTGACAGCAGTAGGTAGACACATTGTTGGTATGCTGCGTTGCGAGCTTCAAAGTCTGCTATACGAGATTAGGTCCTTAGGTTTCCGGCCTAGCCGATAAGGATTATCGCTTTCCCAAAACCTTTATCTGGTGTCATGTCTTATCTGTTAAGTAAATAATTGCAGCTGTAACCTCAGCTTCGCTGTGCTCTGTTCAGTTGTTCCGATATAGTTGCATAAAGAAGGCTATGTGTAGAAGATTGTGACATTTCAAAATGGAATTTCGAGCTGTTATTAAGTTCTTCACAAACGAAGGACTTACTCCAAATGAAATTAAAACAGCGATTGAACGTGTACACGGGTAGGTATCCCCCTCATGTTCTACCGTAAAAGAATGGGTCAAACTTTTTCGAATGGGTCGAGAAAGCATTGAAGACGAAGACCGTGCATGTTGGCCCTTGGAGGTGCTCACTCCTGAAAACGTTGCTCTTGTGGAAGAAGAAATTAAGGAAGACCGGCGGCTCAAAGTTTCAGAAACAGCAGCAAGGTTGGGCTTTTCTAAAACAACAGTCCTTCGAATTTTTCATCAACATTTAAACACGAATAAGGTTAGTGCAAGATGGATGCCTAGGCTTCTTTCCTCTGTCCAAAAACAGCAACAAATCATCTGTTGTTAGGCATTTTGGAGCTTTGCCGTGGCAACGAGAGAGAAGTTGTGCAAACCATTGTCACAGGAGATGAAAATGTGGTCCTCTACTACGATCCCTGTTCCAAAAGAGAATCTATGGAATGGCGTAAACCTCGCGAATCACCGCCTCTAAAGGCCAAGGTCACTTAGTCAAGCAAGAAGATCGTGGCCACAAACTTTTGGGACTATGCAGGAATACTCTATATTGAATTCAAGGAGAGGAAATCCCCAGTAAATGGGGAGTACTATGCTGGCCTACTGCACAGACTACTTGCTTCCGTCAAAGAGTGGTGTGCGCCTGTGCACACAGCTCTTGTTACAAAGGAAGCTTCAAGGAGATCGACTATCCCCTACAGCCCAGATCTAGCTTCCAGGTACTATTTCCTTTTCTCAAAACTCATGAAGGACCTTTCAGGAAGGAAATTTAAGTCTGACAAGAAGTGATGAATGCTGTTTATGTCCATTTTGCAGATAAGGCTTCTGACTGAAATGTTAATTCAAAGATGTGAGAAGTGTATTGCAATAAAGGGTAACTATATTGAAAAGTGAAATGTAGTTTTTGTCTTTATCATACTAGAAAATTGTTAAGACCGGAAACTTAGGAACTTACCATCGTAGATGTACCATTGAAGAGACAGGCTGAAATTTAAATGCTCGTCGCTATTAGAGTGTTTCCTTTCACGTGTTTTGATATGAAAAAGTCAACGTCAACCACGTCTCTAAAACAGATCTTGTACCTACTTTGTATTAATGTGTGTTGATGCCAATCCTAAGTCTGTATGGGGATGTTTGCTAGTTGTTTAACTTACACCTTAATCCCCATAATCGCATTCCGTAAGCATTTTTCAATGTTTATAGTTGTAAAAGCTTTCACTTACTGAGTGAATTTCTTGAATTTTAATTTTGAATGCTATATATATTTTTTATCAAATTCATGCCAAATGTTTATGGTGATATACATGGACAATTTTCCCAATATCCCTTCTGTAGTCTTTATGGTTCAAAAAACAAATTTATAGTTTAATTACATCACTAAAAAGTAACTTGCTACATAATTTCATTCCATATTTTTAAACAGGCTCAGCAATTTCTTTTAAATTTTTGCCTTCATTTTGATACTTATATTGATAAGTTATTGAATTTTTGGAATTAAATCATTTCGCATAAAGAATTAGAATTTTGTTATTGAACATTATAAAAGAAGTACTTACAATAAAATCCAAGGCAGTGTTGTTCATACACCTGTACTTTATCTTATTACATAACAGAAAGTGCTATGCAAGGAGCTTTTTTGGGAAGAAAATATAAAAAATGAAAAAACAATAAATATTTACATGCACAACTCACATTAAAATCTTCTTGGTTTCCATACTAGGCATTCAGAATTATTTTCTTCTCCTCTGCTGCTACTTTATCCATCTCCCTCTTCTTCTGCTGTTTTCCTCTGAAGGATTATACATTTTACTCCGAATAACGCTACTTTGATCATGCTTCAATGTTTTTCTTGCAAAGTCCACAACCTCTTCGTTGTATTTTCTTGTTCAAGCTCAAGAAGTTTAAAACTCTGTCTGTTGTAGCAACACAATGGTTGAGGGAGTGTTTAAATGTTTAATAGGCCTTATAAACTGCGCTTGCAAGTTTATGGTGCATTATTAAAATTAAGGACCACTTGAACTGTTTTTGTTAAAAATATACATTGAAATATATATATCGAAACTGGATATCCTTAACCGTAATAGAGATTTATAGACCATTCCAATAATTTTAGCAGATCTGTAACTTAATAGCATGTGCAATACTTCCCTCCCTTAAAATTAATTGTGCAACTTATTAAGTTTACCTCCCTCTCAGTCATTCAAAAGAGTTACAAACACTACAAGGAAATTTTGAACTTTTGGATACTCAAAAACTGTACGTGACATTTAAGGCAGTTAGTTCATGTTTTCCCCCTTAACCGATCTAGTAGCACAGTAGATATATATCACCGAACATGCAACCTTACCAAAATTACGTCCTATTCTAAAGTTACCATAAGGTCGAAAAGATAAAACGGCCCCGTCAATTCCCTCTTACTAAGCAAGCATCTATTGCTACTGAAAGCATATGTGCAGCTGGGCTAAAATCACAGTAGAGAACCTTTCGATTCCAAGTTTCCACGTGACATTTCAGGATTACGATAAAAACCCAGCATTCAACACGCAAACGTAGCAAAAAGTAGTAGTCAGGTAGATGCGTGACGAACACATACGATTGCAGCAAAGAATTGGGTTTTTAAAATAGGAACAATGAATAAAATTCCTGGAATTTCTCAATTAGGTTATCATATAAATCTACAATTATATAGTAACAAATAAAAAGAGATACTTATGTGAAAACCTTAACAATTTTGTGATTATCAGACCTTCGATGCTGAAGACTGAACAATCAAGAGCAGGTTCGATGCAACTTTTTTTGTTATATTTATTCTTCGATTAAGATATCCAATGTACACGAAAACGAGCATTAGATGGGGAACAGGAACAATCTTGCTTGATCTTTGTTAATTACATTTTATTTTACATTTACAACTTCTACACAGTAGAAGTTATTAATGTAAAATAGAGCATATTCTTTCCTTGAAGGATGCTTGAAGAACAGGGCTTAGAAAAAGAAAATTTCATTAGTAGGACTCCAATTTCTAGGTAAAAAATATATTTCTGCTATCATTATAATCTCCAAATATCAATGAAGTCCAAATTGCGACATTAATTTCCAAATACCGTGTTGTATACCACCTAAAATAAAGTTTTCAATTACATAAATATAGCATATATTATAAGACACAGATAAATGAATATTCTGACATTTTGCATTACCCTAATGTGGTTGTGTTGAAAGGAGCAGTTGCGGCTGAGCCATGCACATCACGTTAGATCGGGACTTCCCTTGAATAGATAATTGACCTGATTGCTTGCTGTTCCTCAGTTGTACGCGATGCGCTACTCAAAAGTTCTAAACTTTGGTGCGAGTTTCGAAGTGTTCTAATCGTAACAAGGGGAAAGTGAAGCAAAAGTGGCACAGCTTCCTTGCGTCAATGTGAAAATAAGTTCAAAATATATGTTTACAGCAAATAGCAAGTTAAACAGAATCTTGCCGTATCTAAATAGGTTAGATTTTCAAGTTAAATGGACTTATTATGGAGAATTCTGAGCATTAGATAGACACTAAGTGACGTACATTTTCAAAATACACGTCACTATTCAGTCATAACCACGCCCCGTTTTTTGATAGGTAATCTTTTCACTAGTGCATCACAGACATAGTTAACTTGTACCAAGAACATGTTCCCCAGATTGTAGAAACACTATTATGTCGGTTTTATTTTTAGGTTACTTTTTTTCAATTTTGGGTCATTATACTTTTATTATTATTATTAATCAACTACCCTTTTAGGTCGGTTTCTGATATGGCCGTCATTATGTAGTGGCTGACATGCATTTACACTTATTAACACCATTTGAACTTTAAATGAACAAGCACAGAATTTTCACAACCATTTGGGTCTGAGATATAAAGTAAATGTCGAGAAGATTTATAGATGTGGCTAGAACCGAAATTGAGGTAAAAATGTTCCTGGTGGGTATTGAGCTAATTTTATCAGGTATAATGAAACCTGCTCTTGACAAGAATTCCGACTATTACTCGTGTGTTGAAGAAGTTACAGCCAGTGATTTAGTGCACTTCCAAATGCAATACGGGACGGGCCTTGACAGATTTTTTTTCCTTCCGAAATTAAGATTGCAGCTATCCATTTAAGTTACGTTGATACGATACGCATGAGGAATGCGATGCATTAAATTTCGTTCCAGGAAACAACGTTGTCACGTCTCTGCAGTCTGTTTAATGCCGCAAGAGATCGATTGTACAAGCGAGAATAAATTATTTATTCGTGACACCCTCAAATATTCCAAATATAATGAGAAACAGGGCATATTCACAGTTTCTGCTCAATTTTAATGTAAGAAATTTGACAACGCTGAAGAACTACCAGGGCCTTTTCCACAAAAGTATGGTCTAATATATACAGCTGTATTGGTAAGGTCCTTGTTAAGTATGGCCTTGTTTCTGTTCCACGAAAGAAGTGCAACACTTGTAAAGTATTAGTAAAAAGATATCAGTGACGTCATATAAAAGCAAGACGGAGGAACAGCTGTTTGCCATATGTCGCCGTACCTTGAATTATGTTATATCCACTCCTTAAGAGTTTCAATGTACAGAGCGGGTCATTGCCATTCCTGCTAAATGGGTCTATTTTTTCTCAGATACACTGATAATTTAAATACTTTATTGTGCATTTATCGATAGTCAAGCGTAATAATGCACTTTGAGACGACGGTCCCATAAGGCTACCTACATACAGGAGCATCAGTTTCAACCGTCGAGAGGATGGCAGAAGAATCGAGTTTCCCCGAATGCTCTCGGTCATTTAATTAATTCATTTGATCCTTTATATTTATTTATTTGTTTATATTGCTCGACAATCACGTTCTCATTATAAGCAACAACAAAAAAACTGGGGGAAATAGGGACAAAACGGATTATTTTAAGACAAGAATGAAAAATTATTTTCCTGGCGTGTATCAAGAGCCTTAAACACACGTTAACTAGAATGGTGGTTTGAAATATGCATTTGAAACAGGAAACGCAAATATTAATCATAAACCGCACTATAACTGCACTTAACCTAACATTATTTTATACACAAATACTTATTTGTTCTTTCTTCATATATATTCCTATTTATTATCATCACTTCCGCTAATACTTAGCACATTTGGGTAAACTGGCTCCCAAAATCATTCAGAAAGATAAATTTTGTACCAGTATTTGAAGTTGGCAATATTCCTACACTTGTAGAGAAATTACCAGTGCCCGACTAATATTAATACTGCTGTGGAACAGAATTTTACAAATAACTATAAGTTACAAGTCCATACACTTGTGATGTATTAGAGAACACGTTTGTGAAACAGGACCCAGGTATCTGGTGGCAATGCTTTACTATTTCGACGAAAACGATAACACTACACACTCTGAAATCGGCAGGATGAGGCAAGGTTATTATGGTTGTTACGCTCTTATCGCATTTTGTAACGGTCGAAATGCACAACAAGACCGTACGAATACTCGCAGGCATCAATGTAATACAAAATGAGTTTATAACTTAAGCCTGCACACAGTATACGCACACGGATGCACTTTTATTAAGGAATGTTTCCATTCGATCATAAACTACCAACAAGAAAAATAAGTTTTTCGTCCTAATAATGACAGCATTCTAATGTAGATTTATTTCATTCAGTCATTTTGCTTATAAGAATATTGGAGTAACAGAAGGAATTGAAATATTAATTACTAATCATTAGGCATTTTATTTTGTACCTCTTAAATTATTACCAAATTGTAAAATATTTCCTATTATAATACAAAATGGTAATATTTGTATACTATGCTATAATTATGCGAAAAACTTTACTATTTCAATGAGTAAGTCGGTATTTTCCTTTAGATGTTTGGGTCATTTTTTAAACATTTTAAGTTATCAAAATTCGATCCCCAGTTTTAAGATAGCGAATTTTTAAGTTCCAACATTTCTGTTTCACATGCCTAGGATGCCTACAGGAAATGTGGCGTGAGTTCTGGTATTTTGTTTTGGCCGACGCCGTGTATAAAATTTTAAATATAAATAAAAGAATGCGTGCAGTAATAAAACACATTCATCAGTTGCAAAAATTATAATTTCAAACTCCTATCCCACGTTAGTTACGTACTGAAACCCTATAAACTGCATTTACAGTAAAACCTTGCTTAACGGAAATGTCGCAGCAAAGAAGTTTATTTTAGTTACTGCACACATAACTGGAATTTCACTGGTGTGTAGTAATTTCGGCGTAACAACTAAAGGAACAACTGTGCTGCTTTAATTTTCGTTGCTGCTCACTGACATAAAATAGTTTACGTTTATTTTAATTAAGTTTAAATTACATTTTACACAAATTAATACTATATTTTTAGTTTCCATATATTATCCCAAATTGCTGCAACCCATGTTTCGGATAAACGGCGTCCAATTGGAGAAGATTGAATCAAATGACTAGAAAGACATACTACAAGCTGTACGGCTTCCGAGACATATCCCGACATAAATTTAATGCGGATGTAAACCTAGAAACTGCCTATAACTAACCTCCTATACCGAGGTAATTGCAATCGTTAACTTTAAGCGACTCCAGTATTACCAGTCAGTGACGCATTACGCGAAGCTTGTAGCCTCAATTGCACTACGGATTACCCAAAATATCACTCCATGACATTTGCTTTACTCTTCTGATATTTTGCTCCGCGAACCGGTAACAAGATGGGAAAATATCGACCCTGGCAAGGCTAGGCTTGGCTTGGGGAAGGAGGGAGTGAAGCCTACAGGCTCAAATCAACATGGCGGCAACATGACGTCACACACAAATACAGCAACATTGCCACTTCCCTGCTTCTTGAATAATTAAATGCACTCGAGTTCCCGGGGGCCGCAGGTTCGTTGCAAATCCTAGCCTATTTGACACTGCCTGCTACAGAGGTCACTTGCATCAGATTGCTTTCACTTTCTAAATCCCACCACGCTTTTCTCTGTCAGAAAACAGCTGTTTTTATAAACCAATTCTGCTATCTTCAAACAAACGAGCCATTTATCAACAACGCGCTTTTTAATTCTGTTAATTGCTAATATAATTTTATGGATCGCCATATTCGTTAAATATTTTAATACTTATTTTTGAAATTCTAAGAAAAGTACAAGGGGGCCTCCACCTATCTGTCCTAGGTCATTCTTAGGTGTGACCCATCACATTTAATATAACACAATCAATTTTTTAATAAATTATAAACAGACCATAATTATTGCAATTCGTAAAACAAAATAAAGAATACCCTATTTCATATACCTCTTTCACGACGCAGAATTCTCTTTCAATATCCTTATTTATTTTCTTCCCTATTTCTCTCTTTCAAGCTCTTCTCTTTACCAAATACTAATGATACGTTAATTACATATATCTCTTATCAACTGACCATCTTCAATTTTTTTCCACATAATATTTCTTTTTAAAATTTAAACCATTTCTGTTTCAGAAAACTTAATCTTCATTGTTCTGTGCTTGTACATTCAAATAATAAGAGGTTATCGACAAGTTCGTCCGCACTCGGGTGACTTGCATCGCACAGGAGAAAGTTGGTATTCCTACATTCCTTCATTCGAAACCGAATTTTAGCAGGTAATCATATCACGATTGCTATGGTTTGAACTTTGAGGTGTGCTTGCCTTGGTGGTTAAGCGAACATAATAACTATACGATTGGCGCGTGGTCCATGCTGCCATCCGAATTCGCTTCCCTAGTGAAATTTTGGCCACACAATGGCTGCGGAGCGTTTTTTCGATGACTTCTTATAAGCTTACCATTCTCTTCATTTCCACAAATCGAACACTGTCCCTGCTCCAGATTTCTTCTCATTCCCTTAGATCTCCATACCTCCATACTCAACCATGAAATTCTCGCTCTTTCTTTTCCCTTACTGATTTTTTTCTTCCAGATTTCTTTCAGTTATAAAAGGGATTTCCCATAAAGTCCTTTTGTTCACTGTCTGTGATGCAGCAACAGTAAAAACTAGCATCAAATCATTGTAATGAAAGTAAAGTTAAAGTAAAATTTAAAATATACCTATTTCGAGTATACATGGGTTCCCTAGCTTCAGAAAGTTCATTGAAAAAGATTGAGATGGCTGCTATAAAGCACGTATACGCCTCCATGGCTTAATTTAGCTCTATAGTCATGATCTAGTTAACTTATTACTTTTTTATAATGGCAACAGCATACCGCTACTGGTTTATTCTAATTCGTAATGCCATTCATTAATTTAACTTATGTATAATTGTTCCCTCACTCGTCGCTTACTTTGGGTATTTGGTTTTACTCACATTAACACACTCCCAGTTAGTTTCAATTCGATAGGTTGGCAGTAATTCACTAATTAACGCCTTCGGTAGCCAGCTTACCCGCTTTCATTCATCATTCTCCAATTTAAGAAGAGCCTGCCCGGCCTGAAATAAATGTTCTATTGTGTTTGGTGTGTCTAATTTTACTTATTTGCCTCAAGAACGCTGTAGTTCACGATTTATAATATGTAAGAAAGCTGCGAACTCCCAAATAAATTACTTATATCTGTTTAAAAAAATGATCACAATATAACTTAAAAAGTGGAAGAATCCATAAATTCTTAATATTTAAAAAGCCATTTTTTTTTTTTTTTTTTATAATTTTACGCTTTCCGGAGCCAGTTAAAACTGGACATTATCGCCTTATCTTTGAGAAGAGAATGTTTGGCACAAAAATTCATCGCAACGGGATACAGCTTTGTTAGATAGAAAATCATTACTCCTTGCCAAAACACTAATTTAAATAACTGTGGGGAAAGTTTGCTTCCTTCTAAATGCAAGAATGCCTTGCACAAAAAAGTGCAAAAATCCAATAATAATGGCGTTTTCCAAAATTTCTACTGCAAGAGATGTCGCTGTAAAACCTTAATGTGGTTGTTCACACCTTTACAAGCGAACAACGACAAAAGAATAGCAAATTGAGCAAGAAAATAAGAAGGAAAATTTAGAATGGGAATGGCTTTTGTTGTACTCATTTACTAAAGCGTTGATGAGAGAAATAGAATTAGATATAGTGTATATGTTGCTCTCAACTTCCCTAGCACTAACATACACAATCTTTTATTAACAAGAATTCCGGAGAAAGAGGATTTACCTGTACATTTTGTGAAATAAAAGGCAAACTGAAGCGTGAAAGAGTGCATTGTGTATACCCTTGTAAAGTTTGGGAACTATGGTTGTTCGCGTAGTGCTGAACACACAAAAACCACCAATTACTTACAATTAATGTTCTTGTTAGCAATTATGGTTAAAAACAAAGTGCATCCATTGTTGACTCTACCAATGCTAGTTGTTTTACAACACTTCATTGTTACAAACCGAGCGTAAGTCGCGTGTTCATGAAGTGTACCAGATTTCACTCTTTAATAACGCAAAACCTATTAAGAGATACTGCATTACAACAGTCAACTCAAAGAGTTCCTGCACATTGCGCTAGATAGCTGTCGTTTGTTTGTTTATTCCGAAAAATGGATGTACAGCACAAAGTAAGACATTTGGATCGCATTGCTTATTATTTTCTAGGACGAATCCATTTTTCACTTGAAATAGACACAATCTTCGGATATGAGAATTCTTGTTTTGGTTTGTAAAATGGAGAGGGAGGGAGAGAGAGATCGAAGGTTAATGTATGGTGCGATATGATCATTACCCCCTCCCCCAAGAGGGTACTGTTAAGTGCAATCTTGAAATGTTGCAATTCAAAAGTTTCATTAATTTGTGATCATTTGAACAGAGAATCCTCTAGTTACGCAGATTCAACCAATCATGAGCACTGGTGCACCATTTTGTTGGAAAGTGTTTTAACACGTTAAGATAGCATTAACAGCAGCCTCTATATATATATATTAAAAAAAAAAGACCGAATGACTTAGTCGCAACACACAGTTACCTTTGGGCTATCTCTTTCCATTTCACAAACCATCAAAGACTTTCGGATTCCTATACTCGAACATTGTGTCTAACATATCTGAAAAAGAGGACATCGGACTCATCCAAGAAAACCGCCAACCATACTATCCATATCCTGTCTTGCTATGGCTTGTATCTCGATTTTTCTGATTAAACAAACCCATGGCGTTGCTGTAGAAACGAGAGCCAACTAGCGCAATGCACATAAAAAATCAACAATTGCAATGCGGAAAGCCGCAAGTTATTTTCTTTAATATGTATTTCGTCAAACACCATGTACATTCTGTTTTATTGACTTCGACACACTAACATTTTAGATCCTGCCAAAGTAACTCTTTACGTCTGAAGTTGTGCATTTCTGAAAGGGCACTGCTGTTTTCTCGAGTTTGCAATTAACGGATGATTGCGCTAATACAGTAAGCGAAAGCCGGCCAACTATATAACATTAGTTTAATTTTTTATATCTATGACAGCATTTCCTGATCGCTAATGTTTCATCCTACAAAATATGAAATGTAATTTCAGAAGGGGTAAATAATGAACATTTTAAATCTATGTTAAACCCAAGTATTTCTTGTATATTCAAACTTTTGCAATATATTTAAAAACAGTCTTTTTATTCTTCCTCAACCAGTAAGGCCCACATCATTCCACAACACTGCAGACTCACTTGACTTTAGGGAAACATTACATTGAATTATCAAAATGTTATAATTTTTATCAAACTTTGGTGAAATGTAAGGCCACAATACAAATTTGGTTATCTTAAGAGTCCATAACTTGCAATTTTAAAGTTTATTTTTATTTTGTATTGCCTCCGATTAAAAAAGTTCCTCGGCAAGCGATTTTCACTTTTGATTTTTTTTATGTCGAAAGCTTGTAAATAATCATGAAAATAAACTTAATTACTTCTCTTTTATTTTTAATGTTACGATATTTTATTAAAATAACAAACTTAATGTTTTATCTCTTGTTTTAATGTTATCACGTCCAAAAGTCACGAAGTATTGAAATTAAACTTATATGTACTAACATATTAGTGACCATAATACTTGCGGCCAATCTAAGAAAATTATTATATAAATAACACTTTTACATAAGGAAAATAAATAGAAAAAGAGTTGCAACTTTGTTTGGTCTTTCTCATTTAAATTGTCCTGCACTATATGCTGATTGCTCACTCTGCAATTTTGAGTTTTAGATTCTCTGGATTTTTTTGGTAATGTCAGAACTGAGTCTTTTGTTTAGAGACACGCCGCCGATCGTATTGTTCATTTATTTCTCCTGATGAACATAAACATGGATACCTTCCTTTGGTTTAGAATATACTACAGCTTTGAGTCGCGCCAAAATAAATTTGTTTCTGGATACAAAAACTTCTTTTGGACCTTTGTTCCAAATGACTATTTACAGTATCCAGGATTCTAACAGAGAACCTACTGCTATAAAAAGACATTATTTGAGAAAAAGTATTTCTGACGGCGAAACTTTCTCTGTATCGTGACTCACAATTTTAAAAGCAATAAAGAGCTTAAAGAGCTTGGAAGTTCTGAGCGGAGGGCGTGGCTGTCTACGTAGAGTTCTTTAAAAACGGCAGTTGCGGTGTTTAAAAATGAATTATATTTAGACAGAGAAAGAAATAATAAGTACTTTTATTATACGTTTATTTTTTATTAAAATCACTAAACATTCACACAAGTGTTTCCTGAACTAAGAAAACAAACGGGCTGTTACCGCGCGGAACGGACATTGCACTTGCTGCTTTTGACATTTCTATTTTGACGACGTGACTGTTGCAGAGGATGGTCGGCATAAAGAAGTTCACTTTCTATTAACAGACAAGGTTATTAAAGAACATGCGCAAGGTTTATAACTACACTAACCCTCGCTCGCCATCTAAGGATAACCTATCCACTTAAACCGCCACGGGTGGCCGAGGTCGTTAAGGCGCGTACACGTGAGCGGGAGGTCTGGGGCTCGAATCCCGCCAGGACCGTCCTCCCTGGTAGATTTTTTTCAGGTTTTCCTCCGTCCTTATAAATGACAAATGCCGGGGAGGTAAACTAAACAAGGCCTGGAACGTTTCCTTCCTTAAAAAAATAAAATCCTTTCCAATATATCATTTCGTTTCCTATACCATCAGTGTCCGCCGCCTGTGATGTTTCAGTAGTAAAAACGGGCGTTAAACAATATTAAAAATAAAGGCAGAAAAGTGAAACATTCTAGAGAATTCAATTGTCAATGAATGTACATGAAAATCTACAGCTTTCGAACATATTTTCTGTACAAATTACACCTTCCTTTTAATACGCCTTATCATAAAATCACTAACTTGTTAAAAAAAAATAGAATCTATCATGTTAAAGAAAAATTATCAAAGCGAACAGCGTAATACTTTTGCAAAAGTTCGATTGAAAGTGGAAATAAGCGTAAGCAGTAATAAAACAATGGAGCATTGACGTACAAAATTACCCAAGTGAAAACATCACACCACCTTACGTGTTTGGATAATATACAATACTTATTTTAAAAATAGTTAAAACTTTCTTTGGTATTTTAATAAAGGATGTTCTAAAATACATTAAAATAACGCAGCCACTTGCAGATTCGTATAACCCACCAAAAAAAAAAAAAAGTATCGGATAGATTTTGTGATGTATTCTGTTCGAGGGACACTGCTTTAGTCAACTTAAGCTGTGAGTATGGTGGCCTCGGATCGGTTGGCGCATGCCGAACTGTGGAAAACAGGTTCCTTGCCGAAATTGCAGGCTTACCTTTAGATAATTATTTCAACATTAACATGTATTCCTATTAAACGTACAATCATTGAATTTATGCCTTAACTATCATTTGACACATGGGGTAGGTGTACATTGAAACTACTTTCTTTATGCAACATCCGACATTCACGCTTGCTGTATGGTCTCTGTCGCGAGTCGATATGTTTGAGAGACTATAGCCCAGCCCGGTACTATCTAATTCTTATGGCTTACGCTTAAACACCAGTGAACGAGGTAAAGACTGGTGCTACTTGACTGCAAAGATGTGAACAAGCGACCTAATCGTGCCTGCGAGCTACTAAAACGTCGATACTAATACAATCTGTTTCAATTACTTGCGCAGGGACAACCTGCCAACTAATGTTCTGTACGTTTTTCTGAGTGATGTATATCCATGCCAATATTCAACACATTTTCAACGGTTATTTTTGTCCTAGCTTCCTTCAAGCGCAATAAAATCTAAAGTGTCAGTTTGTGATTTCTCCCAAATGTTGCACGCAGTTCCACGTCACACTGCAGACAGATTTGCCCGCAGCGGATTTGGGAGAATGGTGCAATTTAAGGAAGTTCGAAATTACCCAATGTGCTCCGTTTTCAATGAAGTGTCAAGAGTGGAAACGGCACTCAGAAACTTGCGCATTCTTACATGTGTAGCTGTGCTTATTTGCATTTATACGTTTATATCCTCTCATTCATTACATGTAAGTAATCTTTGCAAACAACTACTTTGTGGGAATAAAATGTTTAATTCCGGATATCTGGGACCAATTCCCTACTTGTAAGTTTAGAGGATTCGTTTTCGTGCACTATATTATGAAAGAAGTTCACAATTTCATTCTTAATAATAACTATCGTTTGTTTGCTGTTCTACCCCACATTAGGACTCTAGAACGACTTACGCCCCTGATGTCAGTCAGTATAATCCCCAAAAGAAAATTAGTTACACTTTAATAAGGGCTAGTTTTCATTAAGAAGGCATTATTAAAGAATACTGCCACAACCTTGACAGAATCAATATGAACTCTTTATGGGATAATTAGTAAAGTGTTGGCCTGTGTACAGTGCTATCAGTTTCAATAAGTCATGGAGGAAATATGGTCTTGCGCTTGTCTCAGAAATAATGGCAGTCATGTTTTCGCTATAACCAAAACTTTAAAAATGGGGTCAAAATAGAATGAAGAATAGAAAAAGAAATATATTTTCGAGGAATGTAGCAAGAACTTAAAAAAAAAAAAAAAAAAAAAAAAAAAAAAAAAGGGGTAAGATCTTGGAATGAATTTGAAACAGGAAAAGCGAATATCAGTCATGCACTTTACTTTAATCCACTTAACTTTTTATTTATACTTAAATACTAAATTATTCTGTACACATTCCTACTCTAAACATTATCACTTTCTCTAAACACTTCACATATTTACATGAACTGATTGCCAAAATTATAAAACTGATATTAAAATTTGCACTAGTGCTTGAAATTGCCAACATGACAAATCTATACATATTACAAGTGTACGACTAATACGAATTCTTCTGTGAAACAAAACAGCGAAGGTATCTTGTAAATACGGAGTTGTAAAGTACAAGTATAGCAGAAACCTTTGTGGAACGGAACTTAATAACCACAAGTTGCAAATGCATACACTTGTAATATATTAGACCATGTGTATTTTGTACAACAGGGCATTGGTCTAGGGAAGTTGTTAAAATGTGGCTATAAGGTTATCGTCATGAATATTTAAAGAAGTTAGAACAGGCAATGAAAACGTTGCATCAGCTTTGGAAGAACAGCGGTCCTTAACCAATTGGAGCCACGCACCGCGGTGTGATGGAAGTAACCGGACATTTCTTCCACTTCACCGTATATCTGTTCAATAAACTCTGATCTAAGATTGCATGAAAGTACTGAAGCAAAACATGCCACTAATAGGTATATGCGATTCTATAGTTAACCTGCATGCCCAACTTCTGATTTAACTGGTGCGTCTAATTCTTTATTTATGATTTACGATATATGAGTTAGGCGGTTAAATGTCTACTATGCATCAGTATTCCGATCAAGTGAATTTTCATTAATCAGCTATTTGCCTACCACTTTATTTCACAAACAAAGTTACTTTTGTTTTAAATGATCAAATTGAAGTTTTTTAACGGTAGATATGGCAACCCATGGTAGTTAAAACACTGGTGTGCTAAACACAAGTATCCACGGGCTACAGAATACCAGGACACAAATCACTTTAGAGGAGTTTAAAACGTTCAGATATCATCTACATTTATTCAAGATTTCCATTTTAAAATCTCCGAACAGAAATCATAGGCCAGTTTAAAATTATTTCACTTTGTCCCGTGAAACTGGTCCATGAAAAGGTAACACGTGAACAAAAAAGTCTTATGAAGCTTCGTGGAGAATGTGGGTGCCTTCCCAAAAATTAGCGTTAGATAGGGTAAATACAGCACACGGTCACATGGTTTATTTTAGGTGTGTGTGTGCGCGAAGGTGAAATTTGGAAGGCGCACACAGGGACATGTCACCTTCACGCTACGCCTTTATCCATACCGCGTTCGCATGTAAAACTGTGCGTTCGGCCGCAATAACAAATCTGTATGTGTACTTCCTTCCACTGACTGGTCAGAAGCGGTACCACTTACACATGAGGCCGTGTGCTTTCATTACAAACATGGTTTCATAAAACACGCTGACGCTCATTCCAAATTAGCAAGCACAGAATGCGAAAATAAACTCTCCTGGCCACATTTCAAAGCTTCATCTCTGAATGACCAGGTGGCCAGTGTAAAAGGGAAAGTTTTGTTGCTGAAAACCGATACTGCACTAATAATAATAATAATAATAATAATAATAATAATAATAATAATATAGGGGCTAAAGCAAATTTATACTGGAAATAATAAAACTGTATGAACTAATGCTCCTGGGACAGAGTATTCGAATTTTATAAAATTCCCATACACTATTAATTAAAACCTATTTTGAGTTTTTTTTACGCTGAATGTGGCGTAACTGCCAACAACGTTTGTAGTACACCAATGAACACCAAATTTTATTATTGGCTTTCTTGCATTCTTCACAAAATATGGAATGATCCAATTATCTCATTATCGATAAGCTATTGCTCACATCCTGCCGGGCTATAATACAGTAGGAGCGGGCAGTCAACATCACAGTCTGTGATAGAATAACAAATGTGACAGTTCAATAAAATCTAATGCACTTAAAAAGTTATGTACTCACCTTTCACGCCAGAAGATGTTGGAACTCCATGCCTTCACATATGTTGTCCCTTAAGTCTGTCTAAACGGAATAGACCCGGTAGGAACATAAATTATAAACACCGCTGTGGAATACATAAATGAGGCCATTAATATTTATATCCTTAACAGACTTGACCCTAGGATTAAACACACGTTATTTCTTTCACTGCTCAAACGACATTGAGTGGCAGATTTTCAATGCCAACGTAGCAGTTCGGTAAATTCCGTCCTAAAACCCTGTCTAACCTTCAGCGATGGTTTATCATCCGATACAGTCCCCCGCGCCGAGTCGGGCATCATAAATGGGTTTCTTTCTACTGTCTTCTTCTTCTCCATTGTACACACACACACACTAACTCGAGGCATGCACTGCCGTCACATTTTCAACTGAAACCCTATATACTAACTACGCATGTCCTTTCCCCTCTATTACAAATGAATATACTAATAGGAATGATAACAAAAATCAATGAATGTATTCTTAAACTAGTTTTAGAGCAACTTTTTCATTTTTCAATGAACTAATGTTCTTCAGCAGCAGTATTTCAGATAAAAGAGCATAAATACATGGTTAATGTGAAAAATCGATAACTAGCTGACCCTCCTATATAAAAAGCCAAGCTAAGTCAGTGGACTCCTTGCTCAAATGCTAGCCCTTATTTCGGTTCCTGAGACAATGAATGGTGAATAACATTTAGCTGCTTAATACGGTTCCTGAGACAATGAATAGTGAATAACGTTTAGCTGCAACTGTCTTTGGGCTGCTAAGTGGAATCACGATGACAACTAACATGGGAATGCCAGTTGCTTCAGTAAAATATTCTAAAGCTATGCATATTCTCTTATAAAAACCGATGAATATTAAGTCAATCAATGACAATATCCAGGAATAACATGAACATATGCTGGAAGTTCATGCTACCTAATGGTTCGCTAATAAGTCTCAGATCTGTTACACGAAAAGGTTATTTTTTTTAAAAAAAACATGTAATGCTGATATTCTTCGTATTATATTTAAGGAAAAAATAACATTTCAGGCAAGATGTACGGAACAATAGGACCGAAACACTTCCTGGGGTGGAACATAATCGTGCCGAGGCATCATGAACCCTTGCATCATTAATGGGGTCGACAATGACGGATGCTATGAAATTATGTTGGTTATTTATGTGGCAATTAATTCCCTTCAGACTCCATGGGTTTGAAAATGACATTATTATATCCCTTACAAAGAGAAGTGAAGTTAATGTGGTGATTCAGCCTAAAAAATTTATTCCAGGCCTGCCATTTTTTTGTCAGAAAAAGTATACATAAAACTTAAGATTACCCTATGGTTTTACTGCTAGTATTTTCGCTACTGTAAAGTAAGAGTATCTTCATATTTAGGCAAATGAGATTCCTTTCTTCTTTAAACTTGGATGAAAACATTTTGCTGACATATTAAACGTTCTATCTTAATGTTATCGCTTTCTAAAAATAAATAAATACCAAGGAGAAAGAAAGAATAACTGAGAATCGCAAAGTTCAAATTACCGGTTCCTTTAGTCATCCCAAACGTAAACATTGTGAAGTAACGTCTCTGACAAGCGTTAAGGTTTTCAGCATACTGGAGCTGCTATACTTGCTAAATTATTTGGTCTTCCTCAATATATTTCTATGACGTTCCTGGTCAAGACATTTTCTCTTACAGCCATCATCCGGACGAAAGTAATGCATTCAATTAGACGCTTGATTGACTCTGGCAGCAAACTTCGCCATAATAATAAGCTATCGTTGCACTTTTATTTTCCTTTACATTCGATTTGAAAGCTATGTATTAGTAAAAACTAACTACTAGCTACCATTTTGACAGAGATTAGGACCGACAGTTCTCCAAACTTGAGACAAGTATTTCACCACACATAAAAACACATTTTTAGTTTAATGAAAATGCAAAATACTTTCCCCTCCACTGATTTTAAACATAATGTATAAAACATTTCAAATATATTTCGATATGAAAATTTGCTCATTTTTAAAAAAAAATAAATCTACTTCCAAAGTTAAATAATTTTTTCCTATTTTGCGGATATTATAGCTGAAATGTTTAGATCGTGTGCGTGTGTGTCGTACACTTGAATATAAATTATGAAATAGCTCTAGATTTTAAGAAAATATAAACATTACGTGCACTTAAAATATTTTCTCCAAATGTACACAAAAGGCTATGAAAGGAGGAACCAAGCGAGCCATTTTATTTACCATTTTCATTAACATTTGCTTCATTTTAATTAAAAAAAATGAATAGCTCACTAAACGAGGAAGCAGGTTATTTGTCAAACATTTTTCTTAGGTTTTTGCAAACGATTTATACAGGTTTTTTAAAAAATATTAGCTAACTTTACTTGCTCATAATTTCATTTTCTACACAACTTGCTTATTACCAGAGCCCCTACCTTTCTACACAGAGAAGTTGCAAGCTATCCGAAACAGTGTTACTGTGCATGGGTATTGCTTGGTGGCAACCCAGATTTTCTGTAGGTAGTAGGTGACTCGGGTTGTTTTGACAACTTGACATGCTCTCCGTTAAAAGCAAAGGTTCTATGACTGGCTTAACGTGTATTTGAAGTGACCAGGCACAGCAATACTTGTTAATACCCAAACGGGATTTTCTGCGACAAGCTTGTAAGTGCGTGTTTTGTTAATATATATTTGTGGAAAGAAATGCTATTACATCTGTAAATTCGTACCGTGTTAATTCACTGTCACTCTTATTACGAGTGTGGACACAATTTTTCAGCAACCATTCCGCGGTTTCGTATCCAAAATTGTTTTAGAAACGGCTGGTGTAATATGAGTTCTTTCCAGAGATTGACAAATTTTAACCCAATAGATTACTGGTTGTGGCGGTTATCTGAAGCAATTTTCCTGAGCAAGCTTAGGGCAAATGATGAGTTGAACTAGATCACACACAATATGGCAGATATTCCAAGAAAAGGAACTTGGAGCAATGAAGAGATATATTACTCATACAAGAACAAAATGGCCATACATCTAGAATGAATGCATGATGTAAAAAAATCCCATTTATTGTGTAAATTTTTAAAGTGTATGGAAAATGAAGGGAAAAAAATTAAAAATATGTCTTATTTTTGACAATGTCTATACATTTTGAAGCACTGCTTAGATCAATAGTTTCATCAGAAAAATTTAGAAAAAATTTGACGTTCAGGAAATATACTTACATGCGAATGCTATAAATCTGCATAAAGAGGATTAGTTAGGTATATTTTACTATTGGTGGTGATTCATATGAGTATTTAATTAAAACATTGTGACAAAAAGTGGAGAGTATGACGATCTACAGTTTTTGTATATCAGAAACTGTAACTGCACAATGCTGTGCGAAAGTAACTGGTAGAAAGTAGCACTGCGGTACAGTTTTGTGGCCCCTCTACGAATGAGAGTAGTTCATTGATTTCCTCCCTCTCATGTCTCCTCTATGCCAGTCATGTTGTGGTGAACAGTTACCAGACACTGAGCAGTACAGTCCTCTCACTTTAAAGGCTGTATAAAAATCGATATGATCCGCCGCCATATTCTTCTTACATAAGTTTTTTTTTTCTTTTGCTTTCATGAAATTGCAATTAACATTCAGTTACATACTTCGAATAAATAATAATTTCCTTATCGTCGCTATAATATTTGATAAAAATAAACCACGGAAGAAAATAAAAATTATTACAATGTTTAAATAATAGTTCTGTAAGTTTAAAAGATAAATAAAAGCGAAGATAAAGTATATTACACGTTTAGCAAAACTGTTTACGTGTATGTCAATCACGAAGGAATCATAACGCATTTGATGAGGAACCAATCAACGTCGCTTCTAACGCAAAAGCACTTGTCTGAATTTCTATTCTCCAAGCCTCGCTCCCGCACTGAGAAGTCATCAAAAATAGTGGTCCGCCTCCTTGTGATTCGAAGCGCTTTAGCTCCGCAATCCTTCCATTCGTGTTAAACGAAATGTTGTTACTTTCCAATTGGTGATGGTGGTCTGAGTTTCATTACTGAGAGTGGCAGTCTAACATATGTTACCGTTTTGGCCATGAGCGAGTTTTAATTGTTTTACGATTTTAGCGTTGAAGAGTCGATTGTGAACAATGCTGAACGTGGTGTAGCGGAGGTCTATCGCCATATCGAAGTCCATAATATGTTTAAAGGATGCATTGCCCCCAGCATTTAAATACATGATAGTTTTGTCTTTCTAAGAAACTCGTTTTCAAGCTATGTGCTTATCCTTATGATGTAGATATAAAGTAGACTATCCACATTACAAACAACTTTTTCAAATGAAAACTCAACTGTGCTCTACAAATAAGAATTTATACATAGTGGCATCAAAAGTCCCGCAACTTTGATCGACCGTCCAGCGGATCTTTCATTCAGTAGTGCATGAGATTTCGACAGAGTCGGGTAGTTGTGTTGTGCAGTCGAGTGAGATTTCAGTGGCTTGTACATTGTTGAAATATTTGCTTTGTCGTATATTAATTTTAAAAGCGTACATCAGGTACAGAAAGTCATGTGCCAAATTTCCTGGCAGCTTTGTTCCAAAAATATAAATTGATTGATTTGGTTTATTTGCGGATGCTCTTTAACATCTCAAGTCATCAGCGTTTCATTCAACTGAGGACGTGAAACGGCCGATCAATTTTGCTCAGAGGCCTCTTTTTTAGACTTGAGGTTCTTTTTCGCACCGTAAATCTAAGACATTGGACCGGTTTTACTTCCCTTCCAAAGGAAGCCAGACTTAGGATTTTTAAACCCGAAAAAGTCCATCTACCTTGGCCGGGGATGAATCCGCGATGTTGGGTCGAGGCAAGTGCGGTTACCACTACACCACCATGGCCGACCCAAATATTAAAGTTAATAAAGAGGTTTTATGAAACAGGTTCTGTGAATGAGCAGAAAAAAATCGTCTGCTTATCAATCCCTGATGGAATAGCGTCATATATTTGATCCCAAAGCTATTTGGCCTCCTCGTTCCCCAGATCTTAACGATGTGTGATATTTATCCTTAAGAACAATGAAAAAGAGAGCATTCAAATAACCTGCCACCCTGGAGAAAAACAAACACTCGAAAAGAAATTAGGTCAAGCAATGATGTTTCAGTGATAACTTTCATAAGATGTGGATTGTGTGTCAGTGAAAATGGGCAACATTTCCAGCACCTACTGTATAGAGGTTGATTACAAATTATTTCATTAAATATGTTGTTTCTAAGTTAAAATGTTGAAGCCTTTGGCCGTTTTGCTTGTGACTGTAGTACAGAAAGAGTAGCTTAATGGATTCTATATAATCGACCTAGAAGTATAAGACGTATTTCACAATATGAAAGAAAGTTGGTGGCATCCCAATGCATGGAGTAATTATAAAATGGCATTACAACACTCAGCTATCAGATGCTGCACCTTGATTTTCTACTCCCCTTCAAATAGAACTGCAGGTGGCCACTTGATTTATGTCCATAATGAGCCCTGTTAATATGTGGTTTGATGCCCTACGGTACACTAATAACAGTCGCATAGTCTATGCCTGTGTCAATGCCATACCTACGCATTATCACAGATCAACACTTAGGCACGATAATTTCACTCGTATAGTAAGGGACAAGTCTTGATGACCTCCCCCCCCCCCTGGAACTACAAGAGCTAGTCAATACAGAATGAATTTTATATATCCCCCCCTCTTTACACAGTGGAGATAAGCTGGTGAAACAATTTTTATGAGAATAGATCTCACGTGATTGGTGGAAAAAGTTGGAAACTCACATGCGTATGCGTCTCTAAGTTCAGATCGTAAGGAAAAAGCGAATGTTTGCCAGTCGGTTGCGTCAACTGCAGTCACTTTGTAACTAGCAGTATGCTGCTCAGAAATTTGGCTTCCGTCTGCAGAAATCTAATATGAAAGCGTGTGCGATGTTACAGGAAACATAGGGTGATGATTTAATGCCACAATCAACTGCACTTCAGTGGTTCAGAAAGTTTAAGGATAACCGTGTTTCAACAACAATGCAGGGAGGTCCAAGTGCTCAAAGAACTGCAGTGACCGTGACCATGATTAAACAGCTGCCGTCATTATTCGGGTAGACTGTTTGGCAGAAATGTTACGGATTTCTCACCACCCTTGATGGTTGCTTACATATGAGACGCGTCTGTGCCAAATATGTGCCGATATTGCTCACGTCTAAAAGATGGTGCGAGTAGATGCATGTCGGAAGCTTTTGGCGGAGCATGGCGAGGCATACCTGAATTCCATCGTTACAGGTAATGCAACTAGGCTTCACCATTACGATCCCGAAAGCAAACTGGCGGGCTCATTCTGAAAATCACCTGATTTTCCGACAGCAAGAGGTTGTTGTTCGGTCGGTAGGAAGGATTATAATCATTTCGTTCTTCGACTGACGTGGAATGGTTTATCAACATTAAGTCCTCCGCAAGCAACGGTTAATGGGGAAGACTATTTTGAGGGGTCCTGCCCGAACATATTCGATGAAAACACCCTGAGCTGCATCAATCGGTTGGCGCCTTCACCATGACAATGCCCGCTCTCATGTTTGCAACGTTGATGCTCAACGTTTGGCCAGAAAAAAATATCGAACGTGTACCCCACTTCAGCACTGAGTCTTTGTTGTTGCTCTTCAGAGAGAGAGAGAGAGAGAGAGAGAGAGAGAGAGAGAGAGAGAGCTGCGGGATGGGCGTTTTGGTTCATCAACAGCTCTCTGAAGACAATGTCAGAAAACGGTGTCCAGCATTGCCAGTCACCTTGTACCAAGTGCATACAACTCAATGGGAACTACTCCGAAAAATACCATATCAACCTTGACCCTGTCTGCTTCGCGAGTTAAAAAAAATAATTCTCAAATTTTATTAAACAGCTCTCTGAGATTACAGCTGCCTAGCTGCTTATTTATGTTAACACTATGTGTATGAGGAATGAGGGCATCAGGGTTTGCTCAGAGAACAATCTCTTTCATGTTTAGCGCTAACAGAGGTTGGGAAGTGAGAGTCTAACTATAATTTATTTATTAAAATGTCAATATCAAATATTCCTAATATTATGACAAACAAGTAAAGTTCAAGTTCATTGTTACTGATAAATCTTTGATACGCGAACATAACAGTAGTAACAACGCTGGAGAATTATCAGGTATATCGTGGCAGTGTGTTACTCTTCAGACGAAGCGATAATACCAGATATGCAGAATATGATAGGATGGGGAGAGAGATCAATGTATTTTATCTCTCACTTTATTCATTTCTATTTGGAACGGGGAGGGGGGGGGTACCGTTCCCAACGATACAAATGAAAACCTGTTGTACGCGCACTACTCCTTCCATAGTCCCAATCTAAACAGGTTTCATAATTTGTTGCTTATTTCCATTCGTGTAACCTGTGTGGAGCACTCTTTCCATTTTGTTAAGGTGAAGGATGCCTAGTATTCCCTTTAATTTGATGGATTGTTCAGGTCAACGCTCCTGAAAGCAAGTTTAGAGACGAGTTGTCTAACATTTGTCTGAATAAACCGTGCATTCTACCCGGGCTGAACCTTAAGTTACAAACTTCACTTTTTCCCGTGTTTATTTGGATAAGTTTAGCGAATACTCTGTATGGTATATTTATCGCTCTCACCTTTCTTCCCTCAATCCCACCACACCTGCTGTAACCAACACATTATCCTGGTGGATTCGTTTTGAATAGAAGTTTCCGTTATTCGCTGATTTGTTAGCTGCTTTTCCACTCCTCAGAGGGAAAACATCGCTTTGTTTCTGGTTCATCAAGACGTAACACATTGTTTTTACGTTTACTACCTTTAACTGTTTACTACATATTTATTCTTTCATATATGCTACATATACTCATGGAAAGGTATAGTAATATATTTAAGGAAAAATGCTATAAAACACTTTATGTGGAATTTTTAAAAATGTTTGTTTATCCTTTTCAAGCAATAAGAGATGACAATTTCCCTTTAATTACTCAAACTATCAGAACTTATCTACAAAGCTTTAAAATCTGTTATTTTAGTATTCGCTGCAAATCGCATTTTATGTACTAAATGCTAGATATAGTAATATTCATCAATAAAAACCGTATCGATTTTTATTTCTCAATAAAACTATGCTCGATTCCTCTGCGAAAATGTAGAAACAATAGAAAAGTTGATAAGGACAAACAGTTTTTTGTATCATGGCGTGATGATTTACGGTTACTGTCCCCAGTTTCATTGTGTGTATTATTTACGTGTTTAAATAGAAGTGTCACTGGCCTCCTTATCCTTTCCCCCAAAAAGTCTATGTATAATATGTTTAATGTTACCAGTACAGTGTACTCCGAAGTATGTGTTAAGAGTTCGAGTCTCTATAGGTCTGTTGTATATCCTATTCTTGGATTGCCAAGCATACAAACACATTGTGCATGATATAGTTTTATTTACAAGATAAATGGTCTTACCTTAAATGGATGTAATATAAGCAAAGTACTCAGAAATTCAATTACGTTAAGTAAATGGAACAAAATCTCATTAAATAGACTCGACCATGCAATAAAATGCAGTACCTTTGTAGTTTAGTTAGCGGTTGGAATCCTGCTTGAGTCAAATACTGATGCTGGGTCTTATACCATATTTCGGGGGTGTGATAAACTTATTCTACATTAATCATTAGGGCTCAAAAAATTCCCGGATGTATCTTAGCAGAAATGATTGAAAACACAATATATATGGGGAAAGAATTTACGAGCAGAAATGGGGCTTGGACACACTCAACAGGCATCCACATGAATCAACGTTTAGCTACTTAGCGATAGGCAATTTCATTGGTGGAGTATCAGTCATAAGCAGGCTGCATTTAAATCTATTCACTGTCACTTCAGTGCACAATTATCCATTTTTTAATTGATTTATTTACAGACGCTCTTTTAACATCTCAGGCATAAGCGTCGCATTCTATTCAGGGCGTGAAATGGCCAACAAATTTTGCCCAGAGGCCTCTTCTTTCAGGCTTGTGTTTCTTTTATGTGCTGTAAATGTACGACACGGGACCCACGTCTTTACTTCCCTTCCGAAGGAAGCCATACTTAGGATTTTTACGCCTGAAAAAATCCATCGATCCTGGCCGGGTTCGAACCCGCGATTTTGGGTTTAGAAGGCTAAGTGTGGTTACCACTACACCACCAGGACCGATTTCAGTTATCCATGGAACTGATAAATTACATTAAGTTTAATGAACAATTGCTACATTTGAATTTGAATTGTAACAGGATTTATTTATTTGTTTAAGAAACGCTAGTGTTTCCAGTACTAATACGCCTGCAGCACCACAAAGAAGCGTCAGAGCGTTTTTGTTCCTACTCTTGAGGTGTTCACATTCTGATCCCCTTTCTACTAGTAAATATTTTTCCGCATCCTGTATATAATTCGTTGTTATTTTAATATTTTTATTCTTTAAAAATTATTTATGAAATAAATAGTCCTGGTAGACAGCTCGAAGAACTTTAAGGACTTGCCATTACCCAAAATATGAGCACACTTTTTCTCATTCTGTTCTATGCTCCAATATACTGCACAACTTTTTGGTTTGCAGGAGTTTAGCTTTCATTACGATACTTTCAAGTTCCTCGTGATTCATCGGGTTGAGACGAAAATCCATCCGGTAAAGAATGAAACGCCCACACAGTGTATATGGTGACACCCTCTCCCTTTCGTCATGGGCAAGGGACGCGATGATTCACCCAAACAACCCCAAATCAAAGCAAGAGGCAGCGTCATCGTTGAAAAATCGATATTTGTCTTTGGAAACCCAACCTGTGACGTACCCAGACTATGAACATATACTGTAGAAGTCTCCTTATAGAAGCTAGCAAAAAGTGCCAAGCTTTAGTGAAACTATTAAGCGATTAAGGAAATGAGCGATACGATACTTCGTTTGGGTTCTGTACGGTGTATGCTTTTTGTTACACTTCACACACAGCACCTAATGTTATCTTTCACTCTCCGCTTTTGCTGGTCGCGGATAGATGCCTACAGAGTGATGGTGTGGGCTAAGGCTATACTTAAATATAACGATGTTTATGTGGTTTTGATTGTGTACTTTTTTTACTTCATATTTTTGTATTGTTAAACTTAATATTATATAAAACCTCGTTTTCATCCATATCTGCAAGGTTTATGATGGTTTCTCAACTTTCGAGTTGAGTTACTACAGAGCTCGTCTGTAATCACATTTCTTTCCCAGCGGTTACCAAACCGTAGTCCGCGAGAACCTCTCAGCATTCAAATATTCTTAATACCATTATTTCTGAACGTATAAAACGATGAATTACGAGAAAAGGAATCATGATACAAATTTTTCAGTACGCAACTCCCGGTAGCAAATTATGTAGGCTAATTTTTTCCGGAATACGAACGGCCATAAAAGTATTGATACCTTTAGTAAAAACCACTAATTTACTCATTCATCTAAAAAAATTATTGAAAAGTTTTGGAAAAAATGTAATCGGAATCTAGAATTAAAAATTTTCCTATTAAGCCCCGTTTGCTTATTATTATTATTATTATTATTATTATTATTATTATATTAGCTTTTTGCGTTGTATGTACTTTTCAAATGCAATATATCCTGTCTGGGCACGCTACAATAAAAACGCAAATATTAAATTCTTTATTATAATTTTTTTTATCTTTAAAGTTTCTAAATCAGTGACGAAAAGTTTACAATTATATACGATGCAAGTTTAGGATTTTAAAATTGGTTAAAGAGTCCGCAATAGCGAGATCTTTAAAGGGGATTCGTGGTCAAAAAGATTTAACAATCGCTAGCTTACGCGAATGTGAGCAACACATTTCTGATGGGATAAGGAAAGGTGAAAACCTCACTTTTGTGGTCTTCTGCTACTATAAAGTCCTTCGTTAAAACAACCGTGTCGATTCTCACGCACAGATATAAAGAATGTTCCTTGCTGCTCAACGGTTCAGATTCTCTCACTAGAGCAAGTTATGTCGCAGATGTGCAGGTTGCTAGGTAAGGCATGTCACAGAAATTACGAGCAAATTGCAAAGAACATGTTTGCAGTTCTTCTCCTCTCTGGATCGCCAAATTAATATCAGTGATAGGAACGGAGTTGTCTTTTCCTTTCTACGTATGCAGTGTATTTCACTAGGTTATATGCATCACCTAGAATAACAGGTGTGTGTGTGTGTGTGTGTGTGTGTGTGTGTGTGTGCGCGCGCGCGTGTGCGTGCGTGTGTGTAACCGGGATTTGATAAGCTGTTATTACCGACACGCCACTATTGCAACAAAAAGGTAGGTGGGCATTTAATTTGCTGTACAGCGGCTAATTAATTTAGGCGATAAACCGATTTTACAATATTATCTCTAAATGTTTAAAATCTTGCCTGTTAGGGAAATTTAAACATAATGCTGATCACCTCCGGCCAGTGTCCATATGTAGTTTACAGGCATGAGCCCAAGAACCCTGACCTACCATACTGGTTGCTAATTTAGGTTTCCCTCGACCCTAATCTTAGCTTGTTGGACCAAATTTAACTTCTTCCCATAGTTAAATGGCTCAAGAATTTAAGTGAATCTCGTTTCAACCTCCCTCTTGAAAATTCTGTTTAACGCACCTTGTAAAGGTGTGCTGACCCATCAGGCTGTGAACACTGATGATACACGAGATAAAAACGATAACTTGGAAAAGGATTTTTTATTTCTAATTAAAGGACAAAAGCATTCTAGACCTTGCTTTAGGGTACCTCCCGGCGTTTTCCATTTATGAGGACGTAGGGAAGTCTGCTCTGACAGCCATAGAGCCCCAGAAAAGTGTCGCTCCCCAACTTTCTGATAACATTTGAGACACACTGATCAGTACACTACCAAACCACCTTCATATATAAGCGCCAATCTCGTCTTGCCAAACAGAAAAAATGCTAACTTCATAAATAACTACCACTTAAGTGCGGACAAACCTTAATAACCTCGTACTAGTGTTAGTAACAACACTGCCAAGAGTTACGTGGAAATTCTTCAGCGTTGCTACATCAATGGTTGAGCAGAAACTATAAACATTGCCTGTTTCTCGTATTATTAACAAAATTGGTTTGCTTCATTAAGAACGTTCTTTAACATCTCAGGTCATCGCCGTCCCATTCAATTCAGGGCGTGAAACGGCCGATAAATTTTGTCAGAGGCCTCTTTCGGGCTTGAGGTTTTTTAAGTGCCGCAAATCTACGAAATGGAACCAAAGGCTTAACTTAAATCATACTTAAAATTTCATGGACCCTAGCCGGGCCTCAACCCGCGACCTTGGGTCTACGGGTCAAGTATTAAGAATGTCTGATGATGCTTTTCTTTCTCTTACTCTGGATGTCAACAAATTCTGTAGCTCTTTGCCATTCCTCATAGGCTGGTTGGCAAAGAATCGCTTTATGCGATACAATTACAGCTCGTTGTTTGTTTGAGTTTTCCTTAGAACATGAAATATGATGCGTGATAATGTGAACGCATGCGGAGTTCATGTAACGCATTATCGTGAAGTACGTGGGAGGAAACTTCTCAGGTTGAACGTTCACGTTTGCTTCATCAAGACAGGAGCACGTGTGTATGTATTACTGCATTTGTTTATCTCTCAATCTTGCTGAGTTTTCAGTTCGTTCGCCAACACAGTTCCCTGTCCTAGATTGTTTATAGCTTATTGGCAATCTTCTTGCATGATCTCAGCAACTACATCGTCGAACAGGAAACGCGGTAGCATACACTTCCATTCCCATGCAGAATAATGGTTAAAGAAACGCAGTTCAGGACAACTATGCCGTTGCTGTTGCGAGAATAGGCGCCACTAACGAAGCAATCTAAGTCATCAACTAATAGAACTAGCCCATCACAGTGCGCATTCTGCAACAGAACAGCTCCTTTGAGCGAGTTGTGATGACTTGCTAACTAACTGAAAAATACGGTGCTGCAGAATAAACTGAACTAGACTAACCCCGGGGTTGTAACGTTCCTTTGCGACAAACGGGAATATTTTAAAGTTTCTTTTAAATCAAGCTGCACGACTGCTACAGGGATTCTAGAGAAATAATGAAAGATTTTAGATTAATATCATCGGTAACCCTGCTCTTTACAATAACATTTCCATTCTGCCCTAATTCAATCTACTATATCGTTACATATTGACAAATAAGGGCTGTCAATCTTCACAAACGCACATGCAAGCACCAGAAGAATTTTGGTTGGGGGAAATGGAAAATTATTACCTACAATAAAAGGGTTTAAAAAAACTAAAACGATGAGAATATTGCATTATGTTGTATACATCTTTGATACCAGAGCTTCAGACTTTTACGTTCTGTGCAGATAGGTTTTCTTTACTTTCTTTATAGTCACGGTTTTAACATTGCAAATTCTGGAATGTACATTTCATATTGTTTATTCCCTGCCGAGTTATTTGTCAGCTGCCTTGTTGGTACGCCAGTTTTAATTAGGAACTACTATTTATATTCGTAAATTGGTCATGTTTCACTTATTCGACAATTCCTATTTAAATAATCACTGCTTATCTGAGATGCATTCTCTCATCGAAAGTTGGTTAAGTTCATGTTTTATAGCTGGAACGACTAATACGTCTTCGATGTGTAATACACGAAAGGCTTAAACAGTATTTACATATCTATATTAAGGCGAAATTTGTTATTTACCTCTTCAGATTTCGGTGAGCTACAACTGTTTTAATCCGTTTTTCAGTGCCTTATAGGTTATCTGGTTGCATCTGCAAGAAGAAAGTCCAAGTCCTGAGATCTGTGATGCCTTTCGCCATGCTAGTAGCTGGTAGCAATGAGAGCTCATACACAGTATTAACTCCCAATATATAAACGAACTATTTCTGTGAATAAAACACACTCCTTTAATCAGTCTGTTTTAAGTGGAAATATAGTAATATGCGACGAATTTAATCAAGTTTAGCGTTTAACATTACCATTTTTCTATTTGTTTCTAACTCAGGAGTATTCTCAGCAGGAAAACAAAACAACTGATGAGATACTTATCAAACATTCCATAACGTTTCGGCAAGCACTTTGTAAAAACCCAAAAGTGTAGTTTGGATTGCAATTCCTTGCATCTCTTCATTTAACAGTTTTAACATACATTTCGTTTCAAGGTCAACAATTTGCATGTTTGCTGGAATTGTTTGATGGTCATGAGGGGATTTGTTGCGCCACATGAATGTCTGATGCAGTGAGTTAAACTGCATTTATGCCGTTTATAAATAGCCGGTAGACAAAGCCATCAGAATAAAAATTCTCATTTGTGATGGGTTTCACCTTAATTGTCGCTTTCACTATTAATTAAACATTCTAAGATTTCTTAATATTATGATACATGAGATGAAATGATATATTGGGAAATTATTGTTTTTAAGGAAGGAAACGTTCCAGGCCTAAGTTTAAGATACCTCCCCGCATTTGCCATTTATGAGAAATGAGGAAAGCCTGGAAAAAAACTTCAGTCAGGGAGGATGTTCCTAGCGGGATTCGAATCCCAGACCTTCCGCTCACCCATGGAGGTCCAAACTAAACTGAAGCCCATTAAGCATGGCATGACAACCATTTGTTTGAGAGTTTGTTTTACGGAAACCGTAACTGAAAGTTACGGCTTTTAAAGATGGTATACGGAATTAGGAATAAATTTTACCCAAATTAAACAGAACCTAGTCTTCAGCCTATCTTCTGTCAAAGATTACTGAACCGCCTGTAGTGCCTCAATAGTAAAAACGGGCATTAAACACCATTAAAAAAAAAAAATACCGAGGCTAATTTCCGAAACTTGCACCCTTCGGCGTAGACACTGAAAGTCCTTTCTTGGCAACTAATGACTACTAAAACGTCAGTCGTAACTTACAACGCGAGACTCTTAAAAATAAAACACAATTCGCACGCACAAGAACACACTATGCTGGGGGCACAAAACAAAGAAGTCAAATTATTTTCTCCTTTTTCCCCAACTAACAGACCCTATAAAACTCTCTGTTGATGTTTTATGATCAGTGGCATGGGAATGCCAATGCTTCTTTTTTCCAGGCAAAAGAACTACTGAGAAATCTTCAACCCGATGAAAAGATTTAGAGATTTAAGCCTGTTCTGCGCTCATGATTTACTGGAAAGCACGTATTTAGTGCACTTTCTCCAGTCTTCTCCCGTAGTCAATACGGATAGACGATCAGGGTCATGTTCAAACTAATAATGTATTTAATAATGAAACGCCCTCCAGCTGTCAAAATAAGGAAACTAATAAGCTTTCAGTGAATCGGCTGCCCGGTTGATCCAAACAGTGATTTTGTAATCTCGTGCACAAATTCCCACAACAGTATAAGATACTGTATAAGGTTACATTGTTTGTTGACACTTGAAAATTATTTTGAAGAGAAAAGATAGAAGAAAGTGAGTATTGCGACATTTTTATATATTTTGTTATACATGACGACCTTTTTTTCTGGAACCGCTAAACCATTTAGCAGAATCCCAGCATTGCGAGTGATGCTTTCCCCGTGGCGCGGGGATTTTCCTATGAGCAAGCCCCCACTAGTTTTCCGCGCCGTGCCTGCTTGCTTAGTTGTTCACCTTGCTCACGTTCGCAGTAGTAGCGCAATTGTTCTCAGGTGTGTGTTGTGTTGCTTTTTAATCCGAAAGTACATATAACGTATATTATAGCTAGGGTGTTTACAGCGGCACAGCATGTCTTCATGTAACATTTATATGTTAACTCAGTGTTCAAAGAAACATAGGACCAATCGTTTTTTAGCATATAATTTAATCTGTTACTTGTGAGTGCCATACTAGCCCCTTTTTCAGAGAATTTACCGACAGGAAGCGTGATGACGTATTTTTTTTAACAAGACTTTGCCACTGTTCACACTGAGAATAATTCCATGAGAGCAATTGACAATATGATTCCGATAGAGAGAGTTATTAGTAGGAATTTGTTGTCCCCTCGATCCCCCAATTTAACAACCTGCAATTATCTCTGGGGTAAATTAAAAATGCCGTGTATAAGCCGAACCCGTGCAACATACAACACAACGATAATAATAGTCAGGAAGTTGTGCGCATTTCTCAAAATGAACTAAGCGAGTGCTGTACAATTTCCTAAAGAGATGACAAAATGTGTGAGGATTGAAGGCAGGTAGTTTCAATACCACATTTGATAATTTGGTTAGTTATGAGCATTTTTTTGGTTTGTGTATCGTTATATGGTTGGTTTGATTTATTGTTTTACTCCCCTAACGAGCGGCGTGCTCGCCCACAGGCAAAATATTCCAGGTGAAAACAAAACCGATCGCATGGTATAAAGGTTTCAGAGAAAACCGTTTCAAAATCGACATCCTATGGCAATTGGTTCCCAGCTGACAGTTAAGCAGTGTCTGACCCTTGCAAGTGCCCGCAGTCATTTAGTGACGCGGTTCAGGAAAGATAGTCATGATGTACCATGCATGTGTGGACAGAAATAGCGGATTTGTCCTGATTTCTTATGCAAATATATTTACAGTTTCATACCACTACAGCAAATGACAGTTACCGCTTTAGATATCGAGTCATTTGAAAATTAACAGACACGACATGATATTACAGCTTTTCAAGGAAGGTAGGCTCGTATATTTGAAAACGGTTGAGCTATTATATTCTCATCTCACACATGAATTCACGCATTCAAATGAATAAAACAAAAATAAATAAATAAAAATAAAAAAGCACATTACTTTGAAATTATAAGATAAACGGTCAAAATGCCGTATTGTGAACTAAATGCCTTCAATGGGTTGATCATCAATAATAAGCAATATTTCATTAGCGGTACAAAGACTCCATAGCTAGTGTTTTTTTTTTTGTGTGTGTGTGTGTTGGTGTCGTTTATTTACGGACGCTCTCTGTAACATCTCAGGTCATCAGCATCCCATTCAATTCAGCGCGTGAAACGGCCGACAAATTTTGCACAGAGGCCTCCTCTTTCAAACTTGGGGTTTTTTTTCGTGCCGTAATTGTACGCCACGGGACCCCATGGCTTTACTTCCCTTCCCTTCCGAAGCCATATTTAAGATTTTGACGCCCGAAAAAGTCCATCGGTCCTGGCCTGGTTTGAACCCGTGATCTTCGGTTTAGAAGGCGTGTGTGGTTACCACTACACCACCAGGACCGACACTAGCAGCTTTGCTAACTCTTTCGAATAGCATTAAGTACGCTATGCTCTGTAACTTAATACACATCCATAAAATATATATATATATATATATATATATATATATATATATATATAAATAAATATAAAAATTATGAGCAATTGAAGCTTCCTATTTGTAGCTGGAAGTTCGTCTTCCGGATCGGCGACTTCCCTCAATTTATACAAAAGTTTGCTTTTTTTTTTTTTAATCTAAAAATTGTGAATAGAGATTTACTTTTCATTAACGCTGAGCCCGTATCTTTGTACAAGCGAAATTTATTAAAATATAAGGTACGGATTGCAAGGTGCAGGACCAATTTATTAAAAAATAAGGTACGGATTGCAAGGTGCAGCATCTTTACGAAAAGACAGAGCTGTTGTCATACTGGTCGCTTTCGAGATTTCCATTTTAAGACCTGAAATGAAGCGAAATAAAATATTTTTGTAGCACCATTCACCCTTCTTTGATACTTCAGCAGTTTATTAACCTTTTTTTTTGTGTGTTTTTTAAAAACAATTGTGATGAAAAATAAATGAATTTCACTTCACTTCTTATGCAGAAAAGCGAGTTTCACTTTTCTTGAGCAGCTACATAAAGCTACAATGATATAAAACTTTTCCTTAACTACCTTAAATATGCTCCAATGGTTTCAGCAGATATTGAGTGGAATTTCTCCATATATAACGGTCTCCGAGCTCAAAGCGTTAGCGACTTACATTAGCAAAAGCGGATATGTTGTGCGTAATCCAGTGTAACCAATTTTTTGAAACCCAGTATGTGCGAGGTTTACCTTCTAAATATTGGTTACTTTATGTTAATTGCTACGGTTTTTTAATGTTAATGCAACCGATTTAAATCTTAAATTAAGGAATTTTATCAGCAGCTTTAAGGAATTTTTGACAACTTTTCTGAACCTTTTTTCCCTCTTTGCACCTGAAATTCCATTTAAATCTTAAATTAAGGAATTTTATCAGCAACTTTTAGGAATTTTTGACAACTTTTCTGAACCTTTTTTCCCTCTTTGCCCCTTAAATTCCATTTTCTGAATTTATAATTCTTTACTGGCTGTAATTAATGTACTTGCAACAATTTCTATTTTTTTCTCATATTTTTCTCCCCCTCAACATTTTTAAATCTCATTACTACAGCAAACAACATGCCATTACAAAATGGAAGTCTTGTATTTAATATCCATCAATTTTCTCTAACTGTGCAGATATTGTGTGTGCGGTTATAAGACATTCACATTCATGCAATGCTGTCTCCTACAAAACTAAGGTCATTATCAAAGGATTAGCAGGATTGACAAAAGGATTGAATTCCGTACCTGCATGCACACTAGTAAGCACCAACGGGCACAGCAGCTGTGAAGCTATTTAATTTCAAAAATAGTTCAATATGGACGTTTTAGGTGTACATTCACTCTGTCCCACAATCTGCTAATTTGCATGAATGTATGGGTGATTTCATCTTGCACAGACTGTCAGAAACTACATTTGCGCACACCATGTACCTACATATTTATGTTAGTGGTTCCTTCCCGTATTTTGTTCGAAAAGATTGTCAAATTTAGTCCCATGGTATTCCAGGGCAAATAATGCCTTCTCTGCTGCTGTGACAACCAATTGGAATCATATTAATCAAAGCAGTATAAATAAAAAATTTGCACGATTTTTCGTATCGCTGGGTAAAGCGTGAAAAGAAAGAGGTAAGATTTTAAAACTCCAAAAATCTGTTTTGACTAACCCTATATTATAAGTGAATCATTTCTTTTCCACTCTATACTTTACTGGAATGTCTCCTTGGTGTTGTGGTCTACTCCCCTGCCTGCAAATGCAGAAGTTTCGGGTTTGAAACCCATTAAGCACGTTTTTTCCGGAGTTTTTCCTTACCCTGAGAAGGTAAATCCCGAATAACTTTAAGCGTTATACGGATTGCGGGCTCGTATACACATTTTTTTCATCAAACATTTATTTGTCGTCTCTTTACACCTTCGTTATGTGGGTCATAAAACTGATAAAATAATAATAAAAATAATATATACCTTACTTAGCGCAATTACCGCTTATCAGTTTCTGCGATGAAATGTTACTTTTATCTTTCAGTACCTTATCTAAAAAACAATAAAATAAATCCCAAGGTAAAGTACATTCTCAAACAATTACTAGTGTGTCAAAAAGACTTAAATTTACGAGACAACATATTAGGTAAAGGCTATCATTATAAACAAAAACTCTGGACAGATTGAAGTATTTTAATATAATAAACAGCATACAAGCATTTTAAGTTTGTTAGGTTTTCAACGTTAAGTGACGTGAAAAATGTCTATTTCGCGTAAACAAGTAAACCTGAAATTGCCAGCAAACGAAGTCAGTAAGTGTTAACGGATCCATGTCGAAAACTTTCCCAAGAATAATAAACACACAACGTTAAATATTCCAAGATCTGAAGCTAAATTTTTCCAATCGCTGAATGCACATTTTAGCGCCGTTTGCAGAGGTATTTCCCTTCTATTGCAACACATGAACAGAAAAAAAAAAATCTACTTCTTAAACAACAGTGCGTCACCAAGTTGAATATTTCTAAGCATATCTATGCAGTTCTTAGTGCACGCAACACAAACTTATTTGCCATCAATTTACGGGACGCATTATAACTTTTTTTTCTTCTTCTTTCCCTTCACACAGTTTGCCGCCGCTTTTACTATGAGAAGCTGCAAAACCTGTTTCTTACCTGCAGTTGCATGATTGTTCAGAAATATAATAGGCAATGCTTTGTCCATCAGTTGGTGCAACATTTTCTAATACACTGCTCGTGAATTCCCGTGATCTTTCAAAGAACTACACATTCTGATTAACATTTTAACGTTACCAATATTGGCTTTATTTAATCCCTGTAGTGATCAGCCCTCCCCCCCCTCTCATAATATTCTCTTTTGTCTGAACAAATGAATGCCGTACAATTTCGACATCGCTGTTTCATTCACGTCTCCAGCTTTAGGCATGCCACGCACGAGTTAAACAAAATGCAGCAATGTCTGTCACTCCAATCCCAATTACGCGCAGCATAAACATTTTCGGTTGGATAAATTATCTCAATAACAGCAAAGGCAATAAGCGATATTTATGTCCGTGTTTTGAAAAAAGAAAAAATCGCAGCTGGATACCGGAAAAGAACTAATCGGAATTTGCGAGTACCGTCAACATTTTCACCCATTTTCACCAATATGTGGTAAACATTCATGCTTTTTATTTTTTAATTGTTATCTAACCGTGGAATTGCTAAATAAAATTACATTAAGAGAGAAGGGAGGTTATGTTGAGCTTACAAGATCGCGGGTTTAATCCCGGGCAGAGTCGATGAATTTTTTTCGGGCGTAAACATTGTAAGTGTGGCTTCCTTCGGAAGGGAAGTGAAGCATGGGTCCAGTGGAGTAGATTTACGGCACGTAAAAGAACCTCAAGCTTGAAAGAAGAGGCCTTTGATCAAAATTTATCGACCGTTTCACGTCCTGAATTGAATGGGACGCTGATGACCCGAGATGTTAAAAGAGCTTCCGAAAATAAAGCATATGAACATTGTTTAGCTTAGTTTTTATATTCCTCTTTAGGTTTTTGTTTTAAGAAATGCAATCATGGGTGTTTGTTAACTTTTGATTGTAAGCAGTAAGAATAAGCTTTGAAAACATAGGCTTTAGTGTGAAATGGGAGATATATTATGTAGAATTATCTAGGAAATGTTAATCCAGAATATAAAACTCCTGCTCAAATTTTGGATTTTTATAACAAGTTGGCAGAAAATTTAACTGCTTATACATTTCCCAAAGAAAATATTAATATAATTTGGAATTAGAATTGTGAACATTCCACCAAGAGCTTCTTTAGTAATTGCAAGTACTGTTGCGGTAATTCACTAAAATCTCCACGAGGCTCTCAATAATGGAGGAAAAAACCCACATTTATAATTTTTTTTGCCTTGCCCTTCTAGAAACGCAACTGGCGGCTGTATAAAATGGCGCTTCATTTCTTCTCCTGAGTTACCGCATAGGCAGGAATGTCAAGTAGGACTATAAGATGAGGGTGTGTGCTGTGTGTTTGCTTTTCAAACATTAGATCAATTAATTGCTTCAGAACGTTTGTAAGTAGCACCACAACAATATGATTTAAGCGTAAAACACGCAACTTATTTGATTTTTTTATTCATGGTAAATAGAAATACTATACTAATGACTCATATATTTTTACAGTAAGAAAAAGGTTCTATTTTCATGGATTTTAACTAGCAGTTTACTGTGCAAACACGTTTTATTTTTCTGTTATTCTATTTAAAAGTACTCAGTAATGGCTTTCCTGTGGAATAATAGAAGCAGCAAAACAAAAATCTTAAGATTAAATAATCATAGGTATAAAACTGAGTAAATAGCCCACTTGTAAAGGAAATATGGAAAAGACTTTTAAATATTAGTAGAAAATAAAAAGTTTGCATTTCAATTTTCAATTATATTTTGCAAAATATTGATCAAGTGTTCCTATTGGTTCAATACAATGATGTGATTGCCTTAAATGTTTTGACTTCATGCATTGTGGTTTTCAGAGTTAGCAATTACATGCACCCGAGTTACTAGTTCCTAGGATTTAATTAGCATCTAGTACATCAGGCTGATCGGGGGGGAGGGGGGGCGGATGACGGGAACCTGCAGGTCAGACCATGGGTCCATACTGCAGAGTAAAAGAAAGAATGTGCACCATGCGACCCCGAATAACACAGCGAACGTGTTATTCAACAGGAACTGTGGGGTCAATTTTGCCGTGTTTAACAAATTACGCACACTGATGGTTTTGATCGACTGTCATGATCAATTAGTAAAATCGGAAATCTTAATTCTCAAATACAACCGCAATTTATAATTTATTTTCTTCCAAAGTTACCACACTACCTAATATTACTTTCAAATTTTTGGTTACTTAACAAAATGCTTTTTAGTTCTTTCTCTCCCCTATTATCCGTATTGACCAGGTATTTATCAAGGAGAGCGTGTAAAGTGAGCATACAAACTGCAATGAAAAACAAAGAATGACGTCATCTCCAATTAACATTTACGTTTACCGAGGCGTTGATTGGGCCAACTTCAAATCTGCTACAACCATGCACATTTTTAGCCTACCGCGTTACTACCTACAGCTCTCGCTTGCAGCGACGGGTGAGTAGGGGGGGAGGTTCTCTCTTACACCCTGTTCCCCTACATTCAATTTTCAGCATGATATCAATGGTGCAAATTGACATGCTCACAATTATTTCTGGTTTTCGCATTTATCATTCAGTTAGTTATCTGATCTATTATCACAATATGCAAAGGTTCCACTTTCATATCACATTCAGAATATGAGTTGGGAGCCTGGCGACACTTTGTTCTTCCAGCTATTTTCAGTGCTTGCTAATCGTATGATGGGGTGGGTATATCCGACAGCTTGAGGATGAGTATTTATTTTATAAAAATAAATATCTTGCAACACTTTGCTACACAGTGTCATTCATATAAATAAAATGCATTTATTTCAACAAGAATGACAATAACAATAAATTTCTGCAAGTCAAATGAGATATCAACGTCTATAGTTGCTCTCCTCCTAAAGGCACAACTGAACATTGTTTCGCTTGGATTCTGTTGTCAGTACCATTGATCTCACGTGTAATGTTCTGTATCAAATCGCCCAATGTCTTGGAGAGTGTGGCGTCTTTCAAGTAACCCCATAGTAAATGGCCCGGTGTTGTCAAATCTCTTTGGCCACAGATTCTTGGATTTATCTAATAGTTCAAGAAACCTTCAATCACCTTCATGGACTAAGTTTATGTATGATGTGGCGCCGTCTTGTTGAAAACATCCTTGACGGAGCTTTGAATCACCCAGTGGTTCAATATTCTTAAAAAATGTATCGGTATGCTCTGCATGGTTCACTGTCCTGTCAAAAAATTGAAGTCATTATTTTCTGTGCAGATATTTTGCACCAAACCACTGCGTGCGTAGGTGCTTCAACAGTGACATGTACATTTTGATCGTCTAAACGCGTGTGTTGCGAGAGTTATGGAATCATGTGATTGACAGTATTCCAGGATTTTACACTATGAACGCATGAAACCGTCTGGTGCCTGCAATTGTTGGACAACAGTCATTCAATAGGAATCTAGGAAAGTTTTCTCCCCAGGTCTACCTCAGATGCTCTAATGACATCTGTCCTGTCGAGCCTCGGCGTCCTCAACGATGCTTGCAGATTTCACTCACATGAGATCCACTTTACAACTTTGTATCTGACAGTAGTGTTACTGTCGAGGGAAATGTGAACACCAAACTGCTTCTCGGATGCACTGTGCGTAAATTAATAGAATTTGTGATCCAATATTTCTTCACATGGAAGAGTTGTTGCTGTAGCGTGGATCGGATCTTCTCAGCTATAACACAAAATGGCGGATACATGTCAACTTCAGAACCTGAACACCTGCGGCATCTCATTACTGGTTTAATTCAATTTGAAAGTAAAACAGACGACTGCGATGTATTCCGCTCCTAAAAATGAATACAGCAATGCGTAAGTTTTGTATGAATCACTCCGTAATTATTTACGTTTTGATTTCCTGTGGTTAATGTAAACGGTATAGGATAAATGCCTGTCTGCACCACCGTTTTCACATAACGGGCATTAGGACTACCTTGTTCCTCTGGATAAATGTACAGGTATTTTAGAGTGCATTCAGCCCATAAACGCCAACAGCCAAGAGTAAGCTGCCTTGTTGAATAACATTTAACTTCAAAACGGGACATGAAAATAAAGGCGTGCATAAATGAATGTCTCCACAATTTAGATCTTCATTAAGCAAACTACGTCAGTGGGAAGAGACACTGAAAATATTATTAGAGCTAAAGTGCTACTAGCAACACCAAAGATATACTGCAGCTTACAGAGTTCAAGCAAACCAATATTCTATGTATAAAAACTGCAAAAAAGGTTTCATATGGATAGTAAAAGTATTGATATTATTGCAGTTAACATGGCGAAAACATATCAAAAACTTAGGTGTTGTTTTGCAACACATAACAGCAAAACAATATTAATTAAATTATATTCGGACCAGGAATTCATCATACCATTAGAGCAATAAAGTGCAACTTTTATTGCACAGAAATTTAATAAACAAATGCCTTAGTTAAAAAACTTCCAAAAGCGTCAGTGCCAAGCTATATTTCACCATATTTCAAAACAACAATAAAGATATCAGTAGCAGTTTCTGGTTTGGTAAACCTAAGTACCATTTAATGAATAAGAAAACTCCTGTTACAGACGTTATAACGCAAAAACTGACACTATATAACTCTAACAGCTCCCTATATCTCCAGAACCGCAGCCTTCGAAGCTGCTTAATAGTGCAGGAATTCCCTTTATATATTATGACAGCGCCTGGAACTTGAAAATATATTCCAAACTTATTTTCGTTACCGGGTCTTTCTGTTTCAATTTCCACCGCCTCTGGTCACAACCCAGTACAACTGTTACGGAAGAGTGAATAAAGCGGACGTGGAGTACAACTACAAACCAATTTACTTTCGTTTTTTTCTTCTTCCTTTAATAAAGTGAGAATTTGACTTCAAAATGATTAACATATTTCTTACTTATGCAGCAGTAAAGTACGAAATGGCCCCCATAAAATACAGTAACCAAAATGTAACACAACCATTATCTATCGTACAACTATGTGTTCCACCATTGTGCAGATTTTCATTCTAGTGAACTGTATAACTGTTTCCATGTTTTCACGAAGAGGGATGGGTATGAAGCACTCACTGTTCTTTCAGCATCACCATAAATCAGGACTCAATGACGGATATGGACCGCGAACCTAGGCGTCCATTCTCATGACCACCATGAGAGTTCGTCTCATCTTGTTGAAGCACTCGCTTGTGCATACAAAGTTGTTCAGCGCAAAATACCGCTGCAAACGTTCCACAACTTGCTCTTTGTACACTTCTGATATGGCGTTAATTTTGTTTCGTATGTTATCTTCAAAATACGGGTTAATGATGCCCGCACTGTAACTTTCTACGAATGTAACCGTCTCCGTGCATATGCATCCCAATCAGAAAACGGCATTTTGTTTGACTGACCACGCAGTAGCACATCACACTCCAATTTTGTAGATACTCGGGGTCTTTATACTCATTCAACATATCACAAATATTGGACTCGTGCCATCTTCTGCTTATGGAATGCCATGTAATATTTATTTTTGTAACAATTATTTTGCATTCGATTTTCGGTTACCGCATTTTTTGAGGGGGGTGCTGAATTTGTTAATTTCTATTTCGGCATCACAAAATTACAACCGCTGAATAGCAAAAGAGCATTAGAAGAAAAGGTGTGAAGATGTTTCATTATTATAGAAACTCAATTCAATTACCTCACCATCTGCGTTTAAAAACCTAAGTAAAAGCAGCTGAACAGAAGTTTAATATGTCAGCGCATCTAATTACTTGCCTAATATGATACTACAGTTAGTTTGCAAACAAACCGACATTTATTGATTAAGAGCCTGCACATGCGCTCACTTTCATCCTATTCACAAGCAATAATTTATAGACAATTTGCTCGTCATTTTATGAAGGTGAGGTGTGGTCATGGGAACAATTAAACAAAAAATACACTCAATAAACGTGCTGCCACCGTTTGGTTAGTCAATGTGAGAGAGAAACTGCTCCATAAAACTGTTAATTGTAAAGGGATGGGCAAATAAATATAAAAACGAACGTTAGAACCGTAAAAAAAAAAAAAAAAAGGTCCAAATTTTGATATCAGAAAACCAAATTATACTCACGAACAAGCAAACTGGCCCCCAGCTCTGAGTCAGTGTCTAAAAAAATCCAAAAAAATTTCACTGCTTTAGAACATCAAAATATAAAATTTATTCACAAAAAATGAGACAACATACCATCAATGATATGTGGTTGGATTTCAACATTGCCCATCCCTAGACTAAACACTACCACTGAACAGTTAGAAGCTCAGTTGATTTCAATATGAACTGAATTAAACATTTACCTAATAGCAACTTTCCAACCATGCATTGCATCATACTTAGTACTAGATATTCATTTATCTACATACTGAAATAAGCCCACTTAATGTGACTGCAAACTATTTGCCCTATTTTTTTATTTACTTGTATATGGGCTGCTCTCCTGTTGCAAAAGAATTTGGAAAGGAAAAAATCAGTCATGTCAGTGAATATTCATATCAATGTGTTGACTTGAGGCATAAGAAAGATGTCATTGAATGTGGTGATAAACACAGTTCAGTTATTTCCAACTGGAATGGTGTGTTGTGATGGGAATGCAATAAATGTGTTATTTAAAGGCAAGAACTTGAACATAATTATGTTCTAGAGAAACAGATTTTGAAGACATTCAAAGGACCTGAGACACAAACTCTATTAAGAGAAAAAATGGTTACGATTCCCTTAAGAATACAAAAGGAGATGACTCAAAACCACTTGGAGACAGGATTGGGAGGACATAACAAAATGATTTATGATTGAGCTGTCTTAACACAGTATTAAGTAAAACATTTATTACATTTAACTTTACTTTCAGGGAACAGGGCTGTCAATAAATTTCCAATAGAGTACTTTACTTCAAAACCTAACCTAACCTGACCTGACATAACCTAACCTCATTCCCATGCCAAGCATAGGAGAAACAGTTCAACAATATTGTCTCACACCTGATTTTAATTTTCCCCACCCATAAATAATATCTGATCACTCAATGAGAGAGCTAATGTTAAATTTGATATTTTATTTTTAAGTTGGATTTTTCTCTACACTTTGAAGTAATATTTAGACTGAGTAAATTAGGAATGAAAGCATGGTTTTTCTGGTAAGGTCTTAAGTGACACTAGGGAAAATAAACACATTTGTTGATATCACTATATTAATTACAAAAATTTGTACTGAAACCCTGAGAACAGAATGCCTCTCTACCAAGAAGAACTGCATGCTCTAAACTTTGTATACTTTTGTAATTTCAGAATGCAACGACATACCGAAATCATTCTCCACCATTAAACTGATAACAGTCACTAGAAGCAAAGGGTATTTTGCACAAATTATTTCAAATTTCTTGTAAAGAAAATTTGAGATGAGAAGGTGAACTCTCGTCTCTCAGGGTTTCCAAGAGGTGCAAAAAAGCACTTAAACTAGTTGTTTGTGCAACTTACCTGTCACCTTGTCTCTGATAAGCTTACAGCTTTCAACTTCGCCGATAGAGGAGAACAGCGACCGAATCTCCTCCTGAGTCATGGTTTGTGGGAGGTAATTAACTATGAGATTTGTCTTGCTCTCTTCTTGTTGTCCACCCGTATTCGTTTGTGATGAGGAATTATGTGAATTAGATGATGATGATGTTGAGGAATTGGTATGCATTGTACCGTTTTGTTGTGGCACAGTGTCCATGCCGTTTTGCATCATTGTTACTGTTAACACTTTCCCAAACCTGCAACAAACACAAGAAAACAACTTTATCAGTAAAGAACATTGTTTCAAAGTTACATCCACTCTTTAAAAGATTTGCAAATACCTATTTACACCCATACAGTTAAGTCTTCCACAAAGTGCTGAATAGTTTTACCAATATCAAGTTTCCTGTTAGTAAATATTCTTAATGTGCAAATTGCAGTTACCGTTGTGAGTGAACTTGCAAATGTTCCTTCCGGATATCTGGTATGGAAACAATTAAAATGGATGCTGTAGTCCTACTTTTATTCTTATTTAGACCAACTTTTGAAAAAGGAAAACCCATTCAAATGCAACTATTAGGCGACTACTTTCTCTTCATGTTCAGAGAAGACTGGGAGTTTTCCCATGTTTCACAACATAATCTACTGAAATGTTATCCCCCAATGTTGTATTTGGAATACCATATTATTTTTCTGCTTGAGTGATATTTCGCTTTGCAAAAACATACATTTTTCTACAAAGGCTCTAAGCTACTAGACAGTGAGCTGTGGCATTTTGATAGGTGAGTAAGAATATACATATTTTAAATATAATATATTTTTATAAAGTTGCATTTTATTACAGATATTTTAGGCAATATCGAGTCATTGATATCCGTTGGAAGTGGGGACGCAGTAAGTTGGTATGTGGGGAGGGTATATAGCTCCATGTCTAAACTCTCCTCTGTTGCTCGCGAGAATGAATCAGTGTCGACTATTTTCCCCCGATTTGTTTTATTTACGGACGCTCCTCAACATATCGGGTCATCAGCGTCCCATTCAAATCAGAGCGTGAAATGGCCGACAAATTTTGCTCAGAAGCCTCTTTTATTTAAGTTTGAGGTTCTTTATCCTGCCGTAAATGCACGACACGGGACCCACCGCTTTACTTCCCTTCCGAAGGAACCCATATTTAGGATTTTTATGCTCGAAAAAAATTCATCGATCCTGGCCGGGATCGAACCCGCGATCTTGGGTTTAGAAGGAAAGTATGGTTACCACTATAATGTTGACTCTGATATAACATGACCGACTTTTGGCTGGCTGACGGTAAGTCGTTTCTGCTTTGCAGAAAGAATACTTGAGGTGGACATAAAGTGCATTTAAGTTACTTTGGAGTAAATTCCATTTAACGATTTTAACCTTTGAAAAATTCTATGAACCCTCAATATCAAATTAAATGCATGATTTGCTGAAAGCAACATTAGGTTACTTAAACATGTGCTATCCATTCTAAATAAGTAAGAACAAACTTCCACACATCACTATTATGCATTTGTACCCCTTTACTTCCTAATATGTAGTATGTGGTGAAGAATTACTTTAGTAGGCAATGCTTTCATATAGCTTTTTGTTCATTCATTCTTCAAAAACAGCTTTTTAGTTTATAATTACATTATTATAAGAAATAAGAGAAAGACTGTTTTTGATTATACCCTCTTACATGCGGAACAAATATGCTTACTACAAATCATAACGAAAGAGTGTACTCCTAGCTGTTACCTTTCCTGCTGTTTCAGCATCGTGTGGATGGAAGAGATACTTCCGGGAAAGGGGGGGGGGCTCAATGCTTGTTCCTTACTTTACAATTTTCCATTGTTTGTACTGTCGTTTCATTTGGCCCGGACTGAGTCGTAGCCTGCCTACCTCCATCTTATGACTTCCACGATAGAGGGCAGCACGCCAGCACCCCGTAGGTCGCCTATCCCGCGGCTTTCGTGATAGAACGCAGCAGCTTCCCAGTTGTCTTCACGAGGCCGTTCCAGACCTGCCTAACTTGGAAACATTTCTAAGTAGGTACCGGGAATCGAACACGGGCATCCCAGCCAACAGTCAGCAACGCTAACTAGATCGAGGAGGTGGCCTTCTTTGATGCTATATTTTTACATTTTCTTTACATTGTTACGTTTTGGTTAGGTATTATGGCGCAGTTTGTTACTACAAACTTAAATCATGTCACAAAAGTATGTATAGTGCAACGTCGATGTTTCACAACAGTTTTGGGTGAAGGTAAACTATACTTTCACATATCTCCAGGAGATGAAGAAATAAACAAATTAGCATAATTTAAAATCTGTACCTTTTTGCATTTTCTTCAATTTCCTTTAGTGTTTGCCAATATCTCCTTTACGCAGCTAGCATTTCTAGGTATTTCAGGTTTCCACAGCTCTAACCAGTGCCGAAGTGTTTACGATTTATCCATATATCTTACCGCTTACTGTCCAAGTGTTTGCACATATGTAATAATGCTGCCTTGTACAACAATCTTCTACATCAATACATAGTGCCCCCCCCCAAATAACCGAAAAAGGTATGCAAAATAATTGTTACAAAGTATGTTAATACTTGGTATTCCATGAGCTGAAGGATAGCACGGGTTCCATATTGTATACATGTCCGTGTCCCAAGATTCTATCTCCGAAACTGGTGGCCTGACAATCTTGATGTTCGTTTTCTCGGTTATGAAAAACCGGATGTATATGCACAGAGACCATTACATTCGGAGAAAATGATAGTGTGGGCCGCTGTGTATTCCTACGGCATCATGGGTCTGTACTTGATTAAGTATTCACGTGGAAACAGAATTAACTTCAATTCAGAAGTACACACGGAATTATAGAATGATTTCTGAGAATTTGGATACATTTTATGCGCTAAAAAGGCGAGGCGACCTCCCTTAGTGGTCATGAGAACGGACGCCTACTATACCGGCGGCTAATTTCTAGGCACTTGCATTTTCCATCACTAAGTTCATGCGCATTCCTCTTAGTCTAGATGAACTTTGAAGCAGTTCTGCACAGTGTAACAGGGAAGGAATGTGATGCTAGGGGTCACTAGGAAGATAAACCGTATGGAACATGTCATACACAGTTGTACAAAAGGTAACTGTTGTGTACAAAATGTTCAAATATTTCGTTCACCTAATTTTTTTTCGGCCACCCCATATTTCCTGCTAAAGAATAAATATTGTAGCTGTAATAAGCTATGCAGAATTAATGGCCAGGCCCAATCTAGAGCCATGGCGGTTTACTTTGTGGCATATCCCAGAATTAGATAATTATGCTAGCTAGTGTGCTGGTAGATATGCCCAGCTCTACAAGCACTGTGGAAAACTGCTGCACGGGAAACGAGCTACTCCAAAGTTCGGGACCCTACAGATAAGCGCAAAGCACGTTATCTCAACACAGATATTTGATTTCTGATTAAAAAACCGGGTGTTTCGGCAGACTTGACATGTACCTCGAATGTAAACGCTGAACAATGACACAGTATATAAAATACTTAATTATTTCCTAATAGCTACAAATCCTCGAATGTAAGGTACAAAACAACGTATTGATGTTGCTTTGAACAATATTTCAAATAATTATTATATGTGCACAATAATATCTCATAATATATGGGACAAACCTTGATGGTCTTTTTTTTTTTCCTGGAAGTACGATTACAGGTACCCAGCTGATTATTTATGTTACTTTTATATGATACGCATGAGGAGTGAGCTGTATGAAAGTTCATTCAGGAAAGCAACGTTGTCACGTCTCTGGAATCTCTTTCAGTGCCAACAGGTAGGGTGCAAAGAGAGAGCAAATATTTTATTCCTTTATTCGTTAAATGTTAAGGCAACCTAAGATATTCTTTATTATGAGAAACAGTAAATATTCATAGTTTCAGCTCAATATTTAATGTACGAAAATAGAAGTGACATCACTGGAGAATTATCAGGAATCCTGTGGCAGCGTGTTTCTGTTTAGACGAAAGCGATAACACTAGACATTCAGAACTCGGTGGGATGGGGTGAGGTTATTGAGGTTTGTCCCACACTTTATCAGCGGGTTTCAAACTTTCTTTGACCATGGACCCTTTCAAAAAAACTCTAGCTGTCGCTGGAAAATTTAAGTTCTTCATTACTGATTTACCAAATTTTATATAAACAAATACTCTTTTTTTCATAATATTAGTAGAAAACACTTAAAACATTATTATTAATATCTCGTTAAATATAATTGCTGAATGAAAGGGATGATGCTGCATTTAAGGTTCGGCCACGTGAGCGCAAGATACGGGATTTGATTCCCGCCAGGAACATCCTCCCTGATTGAGGCTTTTTTTCAGGTTTTCCTCATTCCTCAAATACTCTAAATTACTAGAACGTTTCCCTATTTTCATCTCATGTATCGTCTCTATCCACCGCCTCTGATGCCTCAGCAGTAAAAACGGGCGTTAAACAATTAAAAATTTCACTTACAAGCTGTGATATATCGGGTTAATAGGAGAAATTTGTGTTCCGAGTTTGGTTATATGTTTTAAACTCTTTTTATTATTTATATTTTTAAAATTGCAGAGAATGGTATTTTAGCAAAGTAGATATTTCGAAAGGGTTAAATAATAGTACTCTAACTAATGGGTTATGGACTTCCTCGGAAGGCCTCGCGGACCAGTGTTTGAGAAACGCTGTCCTATATTATAACATACATTTGACCATGAATATTTCAGTTTTGTGCTCAAACTCGGGAGTATATGAATCATGTTTAGCACTTTTGAAAGATTTTCTCCAAGGTCCAAGATTAAATTAAAAAAAAAAAAATAGAAAAGCAGTCCCTGACACTATTGCCCGCGATAAGCCTAGACCAGCTAATAAATTAGAAGGGTAAAATACAATGTCGAATTGCCAATTCTTTGTTGGAATTACGGCGAGCAATCGCTTTTAACAATCGTAAACGTGTTGCCTAATTTGTTAACGGATAGTTTGATAAAATTAACAAATATACCATTAATATTTTCACATTGTTTTACAAAGTCTGAGCTATTCAATCCCGTACCGATGAATCGTTAAACAGCTGTTTCACAACACCCTACAAAATCCTCATTCATGTTACGTAATCAGATTGCGCAACATCGCACGCTTGACTTGGAGGCAAGTGAGGAACACCAGCTCTAAAGCGAAGGCCAGTCTAACAGAGAGTTACTCTCATTAAAGTCTAGTCAACGAACTTAAATACTCCAGATTCATTGTACTACTGTTAATCATAAACGTTGGTGTATTACAAGTAAGGCACCTACAACAAAAACGAACTTATTGGGAAAGTGACAGCTATAATATGTGAAATTGTCCTTACACTGTTGTAATTACTTAAAAGGTTGCACACTTATGTTAATTAGGAAATATTCGGCTTTACTGCTTTGAATCTAAAAAGTAGATTTAGAAGATTTTGAAATCTAAAAAAACATTTAAGAAATTAAAAACGTGTCAAAGATGAAGTCATTTAATAACACAGGAAATTTGATAATGTACATAATAATCTTTATATTGTAAAAAGCATTTTAAAAAACATTGTTGGTTTCTATAATATTAAATATTCCTATAGTTTTTATACAGTTGAAGTCAAAAAAAATAATGAGCAGTCTCTGGAAGTGTCAACTTATAAATTCTGCTCTCGATTCAGGGTTCTATTTCGGCATGCCTCTGTGCGGCGTGGGTTTCATTCTATAAGCACCCGTCACATCTAGTTTCATTGCAGAGGCACAACATCGTCTAGCGGTTAATAGCTGGAGGATTTCTTCAAAAATAATACTTTTATTTGCATACGATAAGATCAAAGATTTGTTTGGATTTCAAGGCATTTATGCTCACACAAACAAGTAAAATTGAAAGATACATTGGCACATATAGACCAGTAAACGGTAAGAATACAGATTAGTTCATCTGAATGAGCATATGACGCTATTGCACACAAACGGGACCCACTCGAAAAGTGGGGAGTTTTGGGTGGGGACTAAGAAAATTATTTGGCATTTGCGCAACCTCACTCTTAGCTTAAACCCCCTTTATTAACTAATTACAGCATGTAGTGCATTTTCCTTAGTGCAAAAATTATGTATTGTTATCAGTTTGTGGAAAATCAGCGAGAAACGCTAGTTCTTAATATAATATATACCATAACTTCATTTAACCTAACCTAACGCACAAGAAGTGTTATCAATCCGAGAGAAAAACAAGTGTGCGACTCGAGCAAAACTGTGTGAGATGCTGGGGCATTGTTAGCGCCGTTGTCGCAATATGTGGTGTAAAGTTTATATACCTACCAAACAGTCACGATAAAGGAAATAAGTGAGTGCACTAAGAACCTTGTTGCTGGATGAAGTATAGAACATACAAGCATAATGGGGATTCGAACCTAGATAGTTATTGCTAGATATGTGCTTGTGTATGCTGCCCTTTGGTTGACTGGACCGATTATTGATTGTATGGAGAATCTGTTCCTCGTCACAAAACAATTTATTTATAACCCTCTGGACGCCCCAAAGTACGACCCACTGCGGCAAATTCCCCTCCCTGACATTTTTGCTTTAAGCATCTCCATGCCAGTGGCCATTATTTTTAAATACTTACGAGGAAAGGATTCTCAATGCGGAAGCTTTCAGGTGCCTTGCAGCAGAATAAAGGTCCCCTAACTATGAATCAGCCTGTGAGTCATCCCCCAAGCGTTTCACAGGGTTCCGGTTTAGTTCGAAGCGCATAAGCCTACTCGACTACTTTTTACATAGCTAAGAATGCCAGCGACAAAACAGTTTTGCTTATCAGGACAAGCCGCAAGGTCACCATATCCTCAAAATCGCAGCTCGTCACAACTGGTATTTCTTCTGACTTTCTTTTTCAGTCAAGCCGGTGCCACAAATCCAAAAAGAAAATTTTGTGAATCTGTGTTAAGAATGGAAATATATTAACTTCTCTCAAGAGTCCTAAATAAGCCGCAAATAATTATTTTCTAATTTTGGGCATTTTGCTCACTCACAGTGTTATATTTATTCAAAATATTTCATATTTTACGAGGATGAAAGAATGTGTAAAATGTCCGAGAAAAAATTAAAATTTCCTAAAAGGATGAATTTTGCTCATGTTATGTTGATCTCGACTCACCAGTGTCACGTTGACCGCTTTCACTACAGTCTCGAATATACTTGTAGTTAAGTCATCTTTCTATTGTATTTTGTAAAGCCGCCGTACTGTTTTATAGCATTGTTAATATTAATATTTGATGAATAGTAATCAAATTGCTGGACCTTTGTAATACGGAACGAACTTCAACTGGTACAGGAGCAGTGTGCTTTTGTAAGCTTTTCTTATCATATTTCATATGTTGATTTAAAAAATTATTTATAAAGAGGACGGTAAAATAGCTCACACCTAATGCAATTAAATTCAAGTAATAATAAATGGCTAATGGGCATAGTGGAAAATAATATATGATACAACCTGTACTAAAAGTATTTCTTTAACACAAGGCACTCACACTCGAAACTGCATTTTGTAACACTCAGTATTATAAAGTTACTATTTTTGTATTAATGGGGAATGATCTATTTAAACGGATACAAATTACACATTTTTTATGCTTACGTTCTCACTGCGGATTCGAAATCAGATCATATTAAACTGATTTTAACTCTTATTTGCATAAGAAACTATGTGCCAACTCCGAAGAAAGTCAACATCGGCTAATCCTTTTATTGTGTATGCTACTTTCAGCGAGAGTACATTAATTTTTAAACAGCAATTTAATGCAATATATAGAAAATGTTGTTATAATAATGAACACAAATTTAATTTGTAATTTTATCCCGTACAAATTTTAAATACCCCAATTACCGTAGCTGAGAAATGACGATTCAAACGCTACTCCTAGAGGATAATACGCAAACTATTTCTTTGAAACATGGAACGTTTCACAATAAATGGATTTACTTTATTTATAGATATTAAAAAGTGGCTAAAAGGGTGTATGATGTATTTGTTACAAGCTATTCTTTTTACGACAGTGCGTAAAGCTGTAATTCGTTAGTGCTAAGGCCAGTATTTAAAAACCTTGCTTCCGAATAAATTAATTAGTTACCTTTTGCATTTTCACTTGTTTTACGCAGTAAGTACCGAAAAAAAAATTGCTTTTTTTTCAAAGGGCAAACTTCATTCAGTAAGAAATGAACTATTTACCTGGATTTTTCATTGCGTAAATATTACGCGTAACTCAAGTAACAAATTCCAAATTTTAGTTCTTAATTACTTTCCGGTTAAGTATGTAGTAAGCATTGCTTGTAATGCTTCAATTAACTGAAGTTACATTGCTTTTCATCACTAATAGGCTGTGATTCTATGGACACTTATCTCTTAACGGTTCAGATTTGAAAAAAATAACAAACTAACGGTTCTTTTGATGATGGGCGGTTTAGACGGCCAGGAAATTGTGATCTTTTAACCTCGCCATCTTGAAATGTATATTTAGTGTAAATTTGTTAAATAACACCATAAAGTTAACAACTCGTTTCTTAGTTTCACCTCGTCCAAAAATGGCACTAGGAAATATTTAAAATGTCATACCTGTATCACAAATAATATAAAATTATAAATTTTCTTCATTTTAACGTTACGTTTATGCGGAAATCCGCTTATAACTGATGGGAGTAAATTAAAGTACATTTCCGAAAGTTTCAGTATCACCCCTAAGCGAACGGCTCACTTTCAGGCAAGTGGGATATATAGAGTATCCCATAATTAACGCAGTTTCTAAATTGAGCGCCTCTGCCGGTTTGTTAGGGTTGCCGGACCTGAAATTTAACAGACTGACAATTTTTTTTATTGCGATTAACGATTGTCATTTGCATGTATTTTTATCAGCTAAAATGGAGCGATACACGAGGATCAATATGTCCAGATTCTGAAAGTGCTTAATGTTATACAGAGACCGTTCGAACACTTCGCTTAATTTTTAGTAGACGAAATACGCCTAAGGTGCTGTGCTGTGCAGTGCAGTACATAGGCTGGTAGGGAAATTTGAAGTTGCAGGATCGACAGAGAATATCAATCGCATAGACGGCCTCGTTCTCGTCGATCGGTAGAGAACGTTGCCCTCGTCAAGACAGTTTTGTTCAGAGTCTATTCGCCGCCGTTCTCAACAATTAACCGTTTACAGCGAATTTTAATATTGTGTTTATGTGCACAATCCACGTATCACCCAAGGCAGAAATTAGACTTGTCGTGGGTGTAATTCGGTCGGAACTTTACCCCAAAGTCTTTGAAAATTTTGGCAACAAAGTGAAGTGTGCCAACGAGGCTGTGGGGGACGTTTGCTTCATGTGAAATGGCAGTGTTTGTGCTTCATATTACTTTTGATAATATTAGCACTTTTCACATATGTGATGTATTATATAAGCAAAAACTGCGTTCACTATGGAACAACCTGTATATATGCGTGTTTGTATTTCTGCAGCGAAATATGCTAACTTTATATAATTATTTTCCAGCAGATCCATGGCCAATAACGGAGAACGCCGACGTACAGGCATTTTCCTTTTTAATACACATTCACCATAAAAATCCCCCACTCGATCAGCAACATCGGTTTGACCGGTCATCATCTAAGCAAGTATTACAAATTAGATAATTAAAACCCATACTAGCGCGTAGAGCTGCAAATCTAAAGTAAACATTGACCAACTAAGCAGATTTTAATATAGTTGAGCATTTGTAGCTTTAATGACCTTTTCACTCTTTGGTTCAGAGAGTCGTGTAACCGTATATTTTGCTAGTTTGTCACCAAACAATGACCTTATTTTACGTCATACATTATTCCGTTTCATTTTCATAGGCGCGCATGTAAGCCGAAAACGTGCCGCTGTGAAATGTTCAAACTCACATGGAACACAAAAAACGGGGCATTTTTTGGCGAGGAAAAAAAAAATGCTGTAAACATAACTGTATTGAAGCAAATGACAGTAAACACTATATTCTTTGGATGTATCGTCGTATATATCTAAGCAATAATTTTAATTATTCAACCAATGTCAGCAAAACATCGACTTCACAGCTAGATGCCTGTATGAAATCGGCTATGAAATGAAGTAATCCACAAGCTCCTGGCTATCTCGAGTGGTTTTTAAATTCAGAAAAATTTGCCAATTTATTATACAGAATGCAAAAAGTTTCGATGTATTTTCATTAGTGAAAATGAAATTTATATTGTATACACCGTACAGCCACCATTCATTTTATATAAATGTTTCAAAAACTTGAAATCTTACTTTTTTTTTATTTTTTATTTCAGATTATCACTACAGAGTGGCTATTGCCAGTGCCGCTTGACTAATTTGGCATGTGCAAAGCTGCAAATGGAATTTATTTGCTCGGAAATTTCGAATGACATTGTAGGCGTAATCCATTTCTCAGATGGGAGAGAATATGTTAACAGATGGTACACCGGATTGGATTCTGCTTGGAGACACAAAACCAAAGGAGGAAATTTCTACAGCCTGAAGAATCATATTCAAAAAGCATTGCAGCGATTTAAAGCGACATGCTTCAAATTTCTTTAGGGCTGCATTAGAACGTTGAACACCTGCTTTGACATGAATGACGCCATGTTACATATATAACATATACATACCAAATTTATATGACATACATTTCATTTATGGCAAATCATTATTTTGTGAAAATGAATCGACACATGTTCATCCTGTTGATAGGTATTGGTGAGATTACGCATATACAAATAGGAAAATCTAATTCCTGAAATATAGTCAAATGTGCGTATGGATTTATCGTTGTATAAAATGAATTCTCGAGGTTCTTTCGTAATGGAAGGCTTTATCATATATTGTGCTTATGTAACTCGATGGCAACTGGTAATTTCTGATTATATAATGCTTACGAATCATTTAGTAAGCTACCAGGAGAAAAGTGTGTCTTCTACTGCGATTTTCTGTAATAATTAATGAGCTGCAAAACTTTTTACCTAAGGCTGTAAACATATTCAAATGACAGCTCTGCATATCTCCGTATTTTCTGAGAAGCGAAAGGGCAACATTTCACAGCCACGGTTCACCTTTTGCATGTCTGCAAAACAGCACTCCATTATGTGGCAACCTTGGTATAATATTCCTTTATGAAGCTTAAGAAATGCTGTTAACTGCGGAGAGCAGCGAATACCTGCAAGAGCCGCATCAAATTCTGCACATGCTACACAATAATATACAAAAAGAGTAGATGTCTTACTTAGAAGCGATCTTCCGGGAATTCTAGATAAGAAAATATATTTAATGCTGACTGCCGTGAATTGCTGACATTCCAGTGAGCTATTCATTAATGTCAATGAAATATACCTCATGTAAATACAGAATGTTAAGCAAAATGTGCTCCGCGTTTGAAAACGGAGGAAGAAGAAATCTGTGACTGAGTGCCCATGCGCAAGTACGCTAATGTTGAACAAGATTAGTAGGGCAAAGACATGCTACGTAAAGCATGTGCACGCCACAACTAAAGATCAGTGGCAGAACATAAATACGTTTCGTTGTGAGCGATTATGTAAAGTCTAGTTTCCACATCACGTTATGTTATTGTTACCGCCACGTATGGCTGAGGTCGTTTAAGGCGCGGATTCGTGAGCGGGAAGTCTGAGATTCGAATACCGTCAGGACCGTCATCCCTGACTGAGGTTTTTCTTCCAATTTTTCCTCAGTCCTCATAAATGGCAAATGCCGCCAAGTACCCCAAACTTAGGCCTCGAATGTTTCCTTCCTTAAAAGATATCCCTTCCTCATTTATCATTTCATCAGATATATCATCAGCGTACACCGCCTGTGGTGCCTCAGTAGTTAAAATGGACATTAAAACATTCCAAAAATTCACGTTATGTTAATAAATCATTAATTACCCTTCAAACTACCACTTTTCCTACGCACATGTTGGATCACTCTATATAACAGCATTGCAAATTACAAACACGTTTTCTCAAAACGAATTATTGTTAATCCCGGCATTAAAAAATCATAGAAACTACCGTGCGTTGGCAGCCACAGCAAAGTGCAATCAAACTGGATAAGCCATGAAGTATCGACCACTCGGGATGAATTTGCTGCCCATGTTTCACAGAGTATAAAATGAATTTGCTGCCCATATTCTACAGAGTATAAAAGTTATTAGTGCTACAGTATTTATTAATTGAAAAGTGTCTTAAGGTCTCGGAATATTTCTTAAATCGCACGAGTATTTACTTAGTACTCATACCTACAGACAGTCGACATGTTGACTGTAAAACGAATACTGCACGGTTTTAAAAAGTTCCTAAGTGGTAAAATAATCCACAATCTAGTTGACAAGTCTCGGAATCAGATGTTTGGAATAAGATTCCACTCATATTTTTTTCAACAGGAACTGCGCCAAAAGTGTGATTAACAATGGTAGACAATTCACTCAGTTTTTTCTTTGGTTTTATATAAAGTATTAAGAAACAGTATATATCTCATTGTGCTATTGACGCTGAACAGTATTAACAACCGACAACTAACAGCGTGTTCGTATCAGTGCTTATATTACAAGGAACAAATATTGTATTATATTTAGGTAAATTTGTGATATCGTGCCATCATTTTTTTTTGGGGGGGGGGGCTCGCTTTCGTGGCTTTACACAGCATAGCAGCTCACACACATTTCTTGTGAAAAAATTTAAACCAACGCATCATTGAACGTTAATGGATTTATGTACAAAAATATACGTAAATAAATAATATGAGTCAATTATTCTTTTCGGGCTCACAGCATATCGCACAATTACAGGATTATATAACGAACTATAATGTAACAGTTGTGGATTTTGTGTTGACCAGCTTCACCATGCAAGTGAAGTCGCGGCTCTCACGTAAAAAACGCAAATTACGTGGAAAAAGCTGCCCATCATAGACTGAAGAAACTAGTTGCGGATCTCTGGAGTTTGATAATTTTGTAAGGTGTAGTGCTATTCGCTTGTTGCGTTAACTTGCAGATTTCGCTGCGATCTTTGTAACTAGAGCACCTATATCGCCAAGATTTCCTTTGTTAAAACATTTTATCTCTTTGTCAATACTAATTCTGCAGTTGGCTATTAATTATGAGCTTCACGTCTTTAGGGGAGCAGCCATTGCAGAACCTAAGTTTCCTTCAAACTTTCGAAGACACTGAGGGACAAATTTGTTTTTAATAAAGTTACGACAAATTCAATTAATAAATTTGTGAACCATGAATCAAACTCCGCCAAATAAGGAGTGAAACACACAAATATTGACCTGCGGGAATGCTTTACTTCTACCATCACTGTGCCCTATACTAAATGATGGCAGCTAACGCTATAGGGAGTTAACTGTGTAGCAGAACCTACCACTTGCAGATGAATACTAAAATTAGGTTTTCCAGTTTATGAACTCGAAGCTTTAGAATTGACCAATTATCTGATGACCAACGCGGCGGTGAGGAACTGTATCGATGTAACATCCCTCAAGACCAGCGGGGCTACACGACTTGAGCGGGGTTATTCGAACGCTATCTTGGCCTCGATTCTCACGCCACCTAATGTGTTTGAATCGTAAAATAAACACGGTGTAATGCTACACAAAATGGCAAATACTAGGCATAACTATTCTATTAACACAATATGATTTGTATATCTTGTCTATACGGAGCCCATTCGTGCTGTTACGAGATTTGAAGAAAATTTCCCAGGTGCTGACCATTGTTTTCCCGGTGTCACAATAAATCGGATGTTGCATTTTAACCTAATAACGTACATCTATTTTGTTTGTCACAACTACGAATATCAATGCAACAGGCAGTTTTAATAACATTGCACATAATCATCCAAAATATGCACTTCTCGTGTAACTGTCCCTAAAATATTTCACATTTACACACATTTTAGAATGTCGTGAGAAATGATCAATGAATTATCTTTTAACGTTTGTCTATAATGTAACTTTGCAGTTTAGGATTTCCGATCATCCAAGCGAATATTTGAAGATCATCAATGTTGCTCTTTACCTTTACTTCTTTGGTACGGGGATATAGCTATATTGGAAATTTTCAGTAGCGCCCGTGAGCAGTAATGGTAACAATAATGGTAATTTTCCATTATTAAGTGTTCTCTGCCCTTGTAAACCATAATTATAAACATAATTCTCCGTACCGCCTCAAATACTAAATGAAAAGAAATTGGTAGGCAAGAATTGCTGCCTCTCCAATATCTCGTCTCAGAATACTGTTTTAAATGTTCATGGAGACAACCGACAAATTCTGAGAATTTAAATGACTATTTTACCAAATCTATGCGTCACTGTCTTTCTGTTTCGTACATAAGGCATTTTGCGAATATTTGCCAATTATGACGTTAACTTTAGATATAATTTTTTAAATGTTTCAATAAGTAAACAAAAACGCACAAATTTAGAACATCAATGGATAATTTAATTGGTGCAGGTTTCCAGTTAACGTTTACTAAAAATATTTTCCAGTTTATATTATTTCGATCATACCGAGATTTTAATATATTGCAAAACTACCCATCACTTTGAAAATTTCACAACCTTTGATTAACCTTCACATACTCACTAGCTAAAGATACCCTTTTGTTATGAGAAAAAGACATTTATGCCAGTACTGTAACCCTTCCAAATTTTTAATTTACATTCATGCTGATGAATCTAACTGTTGTTTGTCACTTGTAGCAAATATGCACCATTCTTCTGAAACGTTTGCTCGGAATACTAATTATTAAGCGAGGCCTATTTTCGAATATGGAGTCTTTCAAAATTCACTTCAAACTTTAAAGCGTTATAAATATTGAAAAATATGACTGTGCAAGGCAAAAACGATATTTCTTGTTTATTCATAGCTACTACTTTTTGTACGGATACAGGAATGTTAGAGAACTTACTCATCCTTAGGACAGAGGAATCCGACTTAACAGCATGGCCTCCACGATCTCCGGATTTCCACCAGGCTGACTTTTGATTATGAGGTAACCTTATAGAATGTGTTTTCCTGCCACACCCAATAAACCTGCAGCTACTGAAAATACTATCTCGCAAGAAATTTGGGATATTCAAACTGATGTGCATGGCGTAGCATATGTTGAACATATTCTTAATATTTTGTAAAAATTAAATTCCATTATTTGCCGAATCTCAATTATTATTATAGTTATAGCTTAGTGACTTATGAAAGACTATAATCCCTTATAAATCGCAATGCTGACCAGCCTCTATGGTCCCGTATGCCCTTTTAACAGCTTTTATAATCGCAGAAATTTCGGATTGTTTCCATTCTCTTTTCACAATTTTCAACTCGCTTTTTCAGTATGATTGTAATTATGAAAATATTCAAGTACAACTTTGTCGCCTGTTTGTGAGCTTAAACCTTTTAAAAGCGTTCAAAATGACATGTATTATTTTTTCTGAGCATACATCGCATACGCTTCAAATCTTTCGCAGATATTAGTTTATAAGTTTTCCATAAAGCTACTATTTCGCCTCAGGGTTATATTAGTACTAATTTTGGGGGAGGAACAACTGTCCCATACCTTACTTCCCCAAATCACGCCGCATCAAAGTGCGGGTGAAGTTTCAATTTCGCGACAATTGTCTTCCTTAGTTTTCCCTCAAGATACTCATTGTTAACACACATTATTCACCGTCTTAAAAATTCTTTGCCAGTAGAGATAAATGTTATGATAGGAAGTGATAGGAGTAAATAGTTGTATCTTGCATTCCCTTGGCTGCACTATTAACTTCATAGTTTTACACTATTATTTTGAATTTTTTTGTATGTTTGGTCTTCTAAAGAGCAAAATGCCCAGACGGGCGTGTTGTTTCTTAGGTAAGAATATTTGTTTGGAAAATATTATGCAACATGATCTATTAGCGGGGTGGTTGAAAATCACAAACGCGGCATGAATCAAACTGTATATGATAGGGCCCTAATACACCTTAAGAACAAGGTTGCAGCTGAAGAACGGTAATTCGAGGATCGCTATGATGAAATTTTGTTTTATATATTTTTAGGATATGTTCCAAACTTTGGAGTGTAAGCTATGCCGTTCTCAATGAACCTCCCACCCCCACTCGCCCGTTCGATATACTGCAACGTCGAAGAGGTGGAATGGACGCTGCTTTGCTCCTCCTTTCGTACCCTTAATCCCCGCCCAAAACGTTCGATATCCTACTATTGCCCGCTCGCACTACAAGGTAGGCTTCTCGCACCCCCACTCTCCTCCCTGCAGTAAGCACAATTCCATTCAATCTTTATTTACTTATTTTCCACAACTCTCCAAGACTAAACTGTACGACACATTCGTTTTATCTTCTTGTCCTACGCAAAATTCCCTTTTACTTAGGTACTGCCTGGAACAGTCCCATCGCTCAATTTTGTTTTCCTCCTTTACTTTCCTAAGTAAACGAGATTAAAAATATTCATCTCCAAGGTCACCCATGAAAACCCCCGTATAAAACAGCAATAAAATAACTCAAAAACACAATAAGCCAATATATGAAAATACAGTAAAACAAGTTATGTACAATGTTTGATTTGAAAATCATCTTACTCTTTTAGGTATTATACTAATGGAATAACAAAATTCAATCTTCAGGTGCTTAACACATTCGCGAGAAATCACCAATCATTACCACATAGAATAAATATGTTCAAAAAATTAACAAATGTTTATTTCTTTTCTTTTCGTACAAAATTATGAGTTATTTGCTGCTAATTTGGAGATTACATTCGTATAAAATGTAGGAGTAATAAATATCTCTACGCGCAGCATCCATCAGGTTTTTAATATTTTTGTGTCTATTCAGTTTCTCTCTCTCTCTCCTCTCTCTCTCTAAGAAAAGTGCAGAACTTTATATAAATGTCGCATTAGAACTTCTTAAAGCTACACGGAAAGTGCTTTGCTTCGGTGAAAATGTGTCTGGAAAATAAAGTCCGATAAAGCAATAAGCTTGCAATTTGAAATTCCTTATGCATGGCTGTATTTTGACCCAATGAGTCAAATAAACACGTGTCTTCGGCTGACACAGCTGATTATCAGTTACAAAATTTTGGCTCATTGTATGGGACCCACTCCAATGAAAAAAGTGAATTAGATTTATTTCTCCAGAATTATACATTCAAAGAGAGAGTAAGATTTACAACGAACATTAGGAATCCCAACTGCAACATAGTACAGAGTTTATTGTACGGCGTTCCCACAATGAAGGTCATTTGTGGTATGACGCCACCGGCATAACTAGCCGAAAACATGCGCCTAGTGCCGCCTGGTGAAATCTAGCTGCTGACGCAAAAGAAAACAAGTTTACAATCCCTACATATGATAGAATAACGGCACTGTACACCACCATTGTCACACCTACGTCAATGTCTCACAAATGTAATTGAAAATAAAAAGTCGTATTCCCAACGACATATTAAAACTACTCGCCTGTAATTATTTGGTAAACATTTTTCAGAATATAAGTTCGCTTTTTTAATTAAACGTAATTTAGTAACAATTGTAACTTTCTCCAGTTCCTTAAGAGTGGCTTTCACCATAAACGAAATAGTACATTAGAATCCAAATAAATTCTTGGAAAACTAAATGAAACTGCAGAAGGAATCAATAAACAGTTGAGAGAAATTTCAATTACTTTATAATCAAGTTGTACTGGCTATAATTATTCATATTATGCATCAAATAACGCCACAGAGGAGAGGGAGATAAGTGAGATTGCCCATGCATTTCCGCGTGTTTGATTATATTTATTGCTCCGATTGCAAAAGGCCATAAACTTCAAAGCTTACTTTTACGTTAATTTGTAAGTAGTTTATACGTGCTTCTCTAAAAGACACATGAGACCGACTCATCTGCGTTTGTTTACAACTGAAGCACAGGGGTATCATAGACGTGTAATTAATTCTGCATTCTGATGTACGAGGGTTGGTGCATAAGTTTCCGTTCTCGCCGATAAGGATTATCGCCTTCACAAAATCTTTATCTGGCGTCATAACTTATCTGTTGAGTAGCTAATTGCAGCTGTAACTTCCGCTCGCTGTGTTCAGTTGTTCAGATATAGTTGCACAAAGAAGGTTACGTGTAGAAGATTGTGACATGTTCAAAATGAAGTTTCGAGCTGTTAAGCTTTTTGTATATGCGGAAGCCTCCCCCTAATATTCTGCCGTAAAAGAATGGGCCAAACCTTTGAAGAAGAAGAAGAAGAAGAAGAAGAAGAAGAAGAAGAAGAAGAAGAACGTTCAGGTCGGCTCTTGAAGGTGCTCATTCCTTAAAACATCGCTCTTGTGGAAGGAGAAATTAAGGAAGATCGGTGGCTCTAAGTTACAGAAACAGCTGCAAGGTTGGGCATAACAGTCCTTCGAATTATTCATGAACATCTAAACACGAATAAGGTTAGAGCAAGATGGATGCGAATTCTTTCCTTAGTTCACAAGCAGCAATGAGTCATTTGTTTGTGGTGCCTCAGTAGTAAAAACGGGCGTTAAACACTGTTGTCAGGCATCTTTTTGGAGCTCTGCCGTGGCAACGAGAGAGAAATTCTGCAGACCATTGTTACAGAAGAAACTATGGTCCTTTACTATGATCCCTTGTTCAAAAGAATCAATGGGTGGCGTGAACCTGGCGGAGCACCGCCTCTAAAAGCCAAGGTCACTCAGTCACCCAAGCAGATCATGGCACAATCTTTTGGGACTGTGAAGGAATACTCTTCATTGACTTCAAGACCGTCACGGGTGGCCGAGGTCGTTAAGTCTCGGACTCGTGAGCAGGAGGTCTGGGTTCGAATACCGCCAGGACCGTCCTTCCTGACTGAGGTTTTTTCCAGGTTTTCCTCAGTCCTCATAAATGGCAAATGCCGGAGAAATGTGGTTTCAAGGAGATAGACTATCCATCCTACAACCCAGATAGCTCCCAGTGACTATTTCCTCTTCTCAAAACTCAAGGACCTTCGAAGAATGAAATTTAAGTGTAACGAAGAAGTGATGGATGCTGTTTTTGCCCATTTTGCAGACAAGACTTCTGACTATTTTTGAGGGGGATTTAAATGTCAATTCAAAGACGTGAGAAGTGTATTGCAACAAAGGGTAGCTATATTGAAAAGCGAAATATAGCTTTTGTCTTTATCATCACTAGAAAATGGTTAGGCCGGGAAAATGTGGACCTACCTTCGTACTACTAGAATGTCCTATTAATTTCCTGAAAATATACTTAATTTAAAACCAGCCATGATAAATATATGAAAAGTAACACATTTTATAATACGTCAGTGAGTCCCAAAATTTGGTACAATGACTGTACGAGTAATTTGAATTTAAACTGTGTTTAACATGTAAATTCTCCCTCACCCCACCCTTCTGTCAAAAACCAGTCTAAAAATGTCAAGCAGGTGACATTTAAACTGACCTGTTCATTTTTATGCTCTTCTTTTCTAAAGCTGCAAGTTAAAATTTAACTACGGATATAAGATATTGAAACCTCTGTTCGTTACAATGGAATGTTGTCTTAATTGGTATGGGAAACTCCAACTACGCTATGTCAACTTATTTATGGCTGCATTTTGATGTTTCAGACCCGGTTCTTAGCAAAATAAACTATTCCTACGATAAATTTCATTGGCCCAACTATAGATTATTATTATTATTATTATTATTATTATTATTGTAGGCCATATTACTTAATACTTTGACGTGTACACGCTTTAAGAGCGATGATCCCGATAGCTCTAGCTGAGATATCAAGTGAGTTAATAAAATGGCCGCATTACTCGATGTACCCAGTATAGAAAGCTGCTTTTAATTTCTCCATAATATGCTCTAAGTTGAACACAGTGACAAGTTTGGGCTTAATTTAATCGCTTATATCCTGTATGGCAAATTTCTTTCAAAAGCTTCGGAATTACTGTTCATTTTCAAAAGATCACTTGCGAGGCTTTCGTTACGGCACCGGAAGTCATGTGGCCCATGGTTTGTCAGGTTTCTTTCACTTCCTTTTACTGGGGTGAATAAGGTTAATGCAATCGGTTTCTTTAGGGCCAAACCTGTATACAAAATTATCAAACGCTCTGGCAACATTTGCAACGGCTACATTGGTGAAGTTTATTACTGAAGATTAGCAGAGAACTGCCCATGCTAGTTCCAAGAAGCCAATGAACGGAAAATAATTGTGACTTGAAATATGACACTTAACAGTATGTTTTTATCTCAAATCGCGGGATTGGCCCAAACGTTTACTAACTCAAAGTCGGAAAGCCAATGTATTATCCGCCTTTAGTCTCTCAACGCACTCACCAAACTCTCTGCAACCAGCGTCGTCAACCAACAAAATGGCTACAACTCCACTTCGCAAGGCTCACTAAACCGGAAGACTGAAAAGTTTGCCGCACTCAACGTGTAACACCGGATTCGCGCCTATTTCACATTTCCTCGATTCAGTTTCTTTCAAATGTCGCGTTCGATTATTACATAAAACATCTCCTACATACTCAGCCGATAGAATGCGAAATCTGTAGACTTAAAATTATTGCAAACACGTTGGAGTGCAACACTATCCCCACATTTTATCATTAAATATATTTTTAATGTGGAAAAGTTTGACCGTAAAGTAGTTGAAAATTCAACATCTTCCTTACAATACACCCTGATGTTATTCAGACCAGCTGAAATCCCTTAACCGCCATGTGTGCGATGTTTAACTAAGAAAAATTTTTAAAAAATGTTTTTAATCACGAAATTTATCCGAAACAGCATATTTTGCTCATTTTATTTCCAAACCGGTACACATTTCACATATTCATACCATTGGCTTTGGAATATGCAAAATGAGCAAACTTCGCTACTCTAAACCCTTCACAAACTTCGCTATTCTAAACCCTTCACAAACTGCCTACTCTAAACCCCTCACATGACACTTTTTACCTATAATTCTGGCTGCACAAATTTCTGCTTAATTAAAAGTGATGAGTTCACACTTCACTTTGGCTACTGCCTACAATCCCTATCTATGGGACTGCATATCAGCGTTCCATAATTAACTCATTTCAATACGCTTCATACACAGTCGCTGCTTCCCATCAATTTACTTTTTGACGTTAATGCCCTTACACACGTGGCCTCAAGGCATTCCATAACCAGCTTTGCCAGCTCTCTACTAACGCTTTGCTTACTATCTTCCATGGCGTCTGTGAGCAAAGTTCACGCTCGTTAAAACAATATATATAAAGCGAAGTTAAAGTACACAGCATTTTCTTCACCAGAACAATATATACCTATAATGTGCACGAACACATATATTATATACACACGTACAAACAAACTTACAAATACTGTAACAAACATACAAAATACTAAATATCTCTTTCAAAGACTTCAGTTGTGAACACAATTTGAATTCCTACATTATTCATATGATGCTATACAATATACAGTATATTACGTAATTAATGTAAACAAAATATACTAAAACCAATTTCAGGTGTTCCAAAATTTGCGCATAATTAAATGAGAGCTTGCTTATGCGCCTATTGCGAAAATAAAAGAAACGAAGTGTTTCTTCAAAAATACGTCGAAAAATTATGCTTTCCCATGCCACTAAATTAGAGTGATCTAAATATATGATCTACAGCGTGCATATTGTGGTCCGTAGCAAAGATACAAAAAAGAAAAAAAATGTTTCTAATTTTAAAACAAAGGAAAAAAGTTAAGGAAAACTTCATTCGTTTCTATCAAAGTAACATTTAAAGCAAGCTAAGTTCAGTACGTACTTATCTCCCAATCCATCCAAATTCATTTTTAATTTAAAAGAGGAAGAAGGCAACTCCTCGTTCCCACGTGGGAAAAAAGTAATCGCACCTTGGGATATTCAGTTCCTTTCAAGAAAATTCTTCGATTCCTTTTTATTTATTGGAAGTGTAGATGGTAGTTTAACTTTCCGAACGGAAGCAACGATTCTCGGCGTCTGTTACACTTTGATTTCTTTTCCGTGCGCCATTTTAAGCACCAGATTTTTGTGCTGGTGGCTATCGAATTGGACCACAATCGATTCTAATCGCGTCAACTCGATACCTACACAAAGCACTTCACAAGCATGAAGACAGAATTCTCAGTTTGAGCGAGCACTTGGAAAGCATCATTAAATAATCAACACTTCAGTCGCCGAAAAATCTCACACGACCAACCAAAACCTACCCAATTACACACAATTCAAGCATACCTAGAAAATAAATCTTCAGGCGTTGGATTCCTCTCTGTACGACCGAGCCTGGATGAGATGACACTGCGCCTCTCAGACACAAGATTGCCACTTAAGTAATCAAAGATACTATGGCCCTCTATATGGGTATTTCGACACTACCCCGCCCCGTCTGTGCTGGCGCCCGTCTGCAACTAAGCCCGGGAGCGGTGCGCGGCAGAGCTAACTACACCCGGGCATCCCCCGCCATTCCCTGCTGCCTTCTATCCCCACCAATATCCCCTTCCCCTCTTTCTGTTGGAAAGAGCTCATGGCTCGTGCCGCCTCAAGCTTGCGTCGTGTGCGTGAGTTCATGCTTGCGGTTGCGTGAGCGAGTACCCGTCATCCTGGTCCAGCCAAAATCTAGCATTCGGCAGCTTCCGGTAACCCGTTCGGCAACTTTCGATCGGCATCGGTGGCGGAGAAAATCCCTCCCCTATCCCACCACCCACCGAATACAACCGAGTTTACAGCGCCGACCGAATGCGTCGCTCGTATGGGGGAGGAGCGAGGGTGGAACTACTATAACAGCTGAACGGTTCCACTATCACTGCTACGTAGGCAGAGTGTATATCGAACAAATCTCGATTTTCTTCATACTGCTGTAATAAAACAGAATATCTAGAAGCACAAATGCTTAAATAAGCTCATGAATTTATAAGTTCATTAAAACTTGTGTTGTTAGTTCTTATTTGCAAAAGATTACTTCCTTCTGGATACAGAAATCACTACACTACCCTGAATAACCTCTAAATTCAATCAAATCCTTTCTTTTCATTAATATGAGAATTTAGAGGTGTTACCTATTAAAACATGTATGCAGAATAGTGCGTGTATTTCAGTGTTTTAAATCCCTTGCTCCTACACTTCAAGTCTCGAGCCTGTCCCTCTCTCTCTCTCTCTCTCTCTCTCTCTCTCTCTCTCTCTCTCTCTCTCTTCCGGAGTTCGCGCTTTAGCTTCAGGAAACTTGCTCCAAATCTTCTTTATAAATTCAAGAGATATGTCCCAAGTAACTTCCCATACTGCTTCAGTCTCATTTCGGAAGAGAAGTACACGCTCTTTGTGCTGCTAGGGGTTAACCTACCAACAGTCATACCATAGCGTATAGGAGAGATAAGTTTTAAGCATGGGTTCGCCACAGCGGCGCTAGTGTCTAGTTGGGCTATATGCATGCAATTATACGCAATTTTAGGCCTAAATGTGATTAAAAAAATAACCTCTGCGTTATTTAAAAATGCGCACACGCATGTATAGGGTTTCTAGATAAAGAAATATGTAATTTAATACTTCCAACTTTATATTATTGACAGTATGTAAATAAGTTGATAAATTAAATATCTATGCTTCGGGAGAGGAGCCCGCGGCTAAATACCAAAGAATAATTTATTTTATGTGTGATTTTTCGTAACTTATATATTGTATTTCAATTGCAAAACTAGATACAATTGCAGAACTAGATATAATTCTAATAAGAAGGTAATGTTCCTTCATTGGATGTATTAAAATTTTAGATGTAGAATTACTAGTTTTACATAAGTTCAGTGAAAAAATTGCTCAAAAGTAAAACATATTTATAATGGCTGTTGTAATGAAGTGTTGACAGAACTAAAATGTTACAACATTTTATCAAAACGGGAGGGAAAAAAAAACTATTTTGCTCCCTCTTTATGGAAATTCTAGCGACGCCCTTAGCGAACTGAGGCTGCTAAATATCCTAATTTTTAATAACTACGGTATTTTAATAGAATAAATTACGTACTCATCAGGTTTGGTGGATGAAACTTTGAAGATTTCGAGACTTTCATTATTGGTGTAAAATATTTCGGGAAGTTGGGGAATTATGAGCTATTGCTTCTGTTTCAAACTACAACCCACCCTGGGTATTTCTCCTCTTAACTCTGCGCTAAAGTGCAAATCATCAACATTTACACATTCTTTCCGTGCTAACACTTTAGCCCACAATTTTGTCCTTAAGTTACGATACTGGAATTTAACAAAACTAGATCTGTACACTTCTTGGGTTAAACATTGTATGGGAGATGACAATTACTTATCTTAAGTGTATCACTGTTCGACGAATGTATTACTTTCAAAAATTCTGTTTTTACAGTACACACTAATACACGGTAATTAAAAGTACATCCCGAAGAAAGTCATATTAATTAAAAACCACCGCGAGCATGCTTGTAGTCAGTATGATAATAGACATCTGCGAAATCACACACGTTTTCTTTTACACGCTCTGCTGTACATTGAAATTTGTTTTTTAAAAAATAGAGAAAACCAGTTATCGTGCCCACCTATTCTTTATATTAATTTCGCCCTTTGTGCACAATTAAGATTAAGCCGAAATGGCTGTTGCGGAATATATGAACCGCATAATGGCGGTTAGCACTTTATTGGTCAGTAGTGCGCAAAATTAATAGAACAGGCGTACACATTAAGATTCACTTCAAGCCCCTGAAGAAGTCTAACTTGCGCTAAAGATTTTTATGCGTTCTTAGCATTCAAATACGCTTCTTATGACCTATAAATGGTGCACAATTAGCCTAATTCTAACACTGGTGTAAGGTTACCTAGCAACTAGTGTTCCATCAAGTCCATCGCCTACACAACATAATTAAAACAACGTATACCTGTAAGCAAAAGCTAAAATCGTGGCACTGATAAGGGTACCAACATTTTATTAAATAAATGCATTTAAATTACAACAACAATGTCAGTTTTAATCATCATAAATTAACCTCCATTATGTTTGAAACATTGAAAATGCAAATAATTAATCAAATTACAATTTCTTTCATTTCAAAATATTAATCTTGAACCTTTAGCAATCTCTAAAACTTCCTAAACCTTACGACATTATTTTATATCATAACAGTTACTTTATGTGGCAAATATTAAAATTGCAATCAGTTACATTAGAAAATATTCATGAGCCACTATTGATATCTATTGCATTAATATTTCGCTTTCTCACTCTTATTTTGCACTTTCTATCTTACTTTCAATTGATTCCTCTATGTAAGATTCCGCAACTGATGCTGACTTTCACCCTCCTGATCTTTTAGCTTACTTACCATATTAATAATCAATAAATTTTATATTATATATTTGCCAGCTCTGAAAAATATGCCAACAAGATTTCTTCATTAGTTGAACTAACGTGTTTCTCTTTTCTCCATGTACAACTTGTCATATTCCTTTTCGTATACACTTTTTGACTGTTAAGAATTAACAAACCCTTAGCTTCCTTTGTAATTTCTTCTAAATGATATCCATATTTTCCATATAAAAATTGGGGAATTAGCATTCATTTCCATTTGAAATCTTCAAAGCAAAAACAAAATATGTCATAGAAACGAGTACTAAGAAACCTTGCAATATAATACGTCATATCTACTATGTCATAACTTCACGTTTTGCAAATCTGCAATACTTTTTAAAAATATTTCAATATTAAAATTACATAAAACGCTGTATTCAACACGTATATAATCTTCATTCAGAATGCTCGTGAAAACAATTACCAAAAGTATACACTAGTTACATAAATAACTATTATGCGAGCTTCCGAAGTGATGACGCGCATTAGAAACTGTGAGTGGCTGTAGGAACCTACGATCTAAAAGATGTCAAAACTCACATTTATTCACGCTTGCATTTCTCTTGTTTTTCTTCCATTTTTAGCTTCTGGCGCTACATTTCGACCTAGCGTATAGAACGATGCATAAAATTACCAAGCATTCCCATTTTCCATCTCTGTAAATTAAATTATAGCACCACCAACAATCTACACAAAAACCAATTCTCATTACCAGGAATCGAACTTAGCGTTACCAGCCGGTAATTCATTTAAGCAACTTGTTTCGACCGGGAATTCAACCCGCGCTTGCAGTCCTCCTTAATATCAGAATGAAGGCGTCCTTTAGCACATAGATTGTGTACTTGTCGGTTAATTAATGTACCTCATTATTCTTTATTGAGATAAATTATAAAATTGAGCTATTTACTGTTTGCGCAAACCTCGTTTCTGTGATACACGTAATAAGCAGCAGCATATATATTTTCGGAACAGAAAAACAAATCAATAATACCAAATAACTTACAAACGAGATACAGGCGTCCTTAAAATTATAAAACAAAGATGTAAACGACAAACCACAAAACTACTTACTTGATGTGCTGGAAACAGGGGTGGCTTCTCTAACAAGTTGCCAGTTTGTACTATCCCAACATTTTTACCGTTTAATTTGCTATAACTATTGATTAATGCGTTTTTAATGCGTAAAACGTTTGAAGGGTTCTGTTGTCCTGTGCCTGATGTTTATATTTGTGTTATATCACAGTCGCGATCAAACCAATGTCTCGATAAGTTTATGGAGTATTTTGATAGTGAAAATGGTAGGAGCCTCCTGCGCACAAGTCGCTATGTGTATGCACCACCTGAAATGTAAGCTCTGCCCATGTGCGTTCCCAAGAAAGATTACTTCTAAATTTATACAGTTTCAATTAATGTTCAGTTACCATGTTGAATAGAATATATTAAAATACTATTAAATAATTACAATTAAATAGCATATTAATGGCAAAATAATATATACATATATTAAATATGGGAAAATTGCAATTATTTCAATGTCAAACATTATTACATTTGAAGTACAACGCTCTCTTGCAGAAACTTTCCAGCAGAGATAACACTTTTTTCGTTGTTTGTTAGGTGCTGATGAATGGCAGGCTAGTGAACATTCCTGAAATAGTTGCTTTATTTTCTTTTGATTCAACTGGATGCCAAAATAACATACAATATACTATCTGGCGATCAGCGACCAGAAGAAAGCAAGCGAGAGGAATGTGCTACGTAAACATTTTCTAATGCTGATAAAAATAAACAGTGATGTTAGATACTCGCCAATGGCTGGAAGTGCAGTGGGCGTGCAAGATCAGATTGATTGATTTATTTATTTATGGACGCTCTTTAACATCTCAGGTCATCAGCGTTCCATTCAACTCAGGGGTGAAACTGCCGACAAATTTTGCTCAGAGGCGTCTCTTTCAGGTTTGAGGTTCTTTTTCGTGCCGTAAATGTACGACACGGGACCCACGGCTTTACTTCCCTTCCGAAGGAAGCCATACTTAGGATTTTTACGCCCGAAAAAATCCATCGGTCCTGGCCGGGTTCGAACCCGCGATCTTGGGTTTAGGAGGCAAGTATGGTAACCACTATACAACCAGGACCGACTGCAAGATCAGAGTTGTGTCTGAGAGGTACTCATTCATGCGGCAGCACGGTATCCTACACACACACTCGTACGTGTGCAAATAAACATTTCAAGCCTGCACTCGCCGTTTTCTGATCCCCAAACTGTATAAAGCTTACAATCTAAGCGACCATTGCAAAGAAAACTTTAAATTAAAATAGTGGAGAAACCACTTCCAATATTAATATGAACCAAACTGTTGTTTCACCATAGAAAGTAAACATTACTGTAATCCTGCAGATTCCAGACTTTAATCAAAAAGCCATAAGATAGGCTTATTGCCATGAAAGGAAGGATAACTGCATTATATTGTTGAAATAAATACTTTACTATTATTTTTTATTACACACCTCTTTTTCTCTATCTGTCGTGCATGCTCTATTTACTAAGATTTTAGAAGTTTTCGATCTATATTCAGCATAACCAATAGTAAAGTTGTGTACCCTGGCTGTCCTGAATTTCCGCTGCTGGAACCCGAATATTCGTTAGAAACGTTATTTACGACGCTTTCATTCTGATAACACCAATGGGAGTTCGCCGCTCATGCATTTTAGTATTTTCATTAAATTGCCAAGTAATACAACATCAACCGATAAATAATTTCAATATTGGTCTTCATAGTTGACTTGGGACACAAGACACTAAGATCATATGCCAAATTTTCTTCCACTTTTCTGCTATAAACTGTAGTGTATCTGTATATCCGTGAAAAACCTGCAAAGTGATTGCCTTACACTTTTGACGTTAAGTTTCTGGAAAGGCGATTCTGGGGCACTTTCGAGATCACGATACACATTTCACTCATCACCATATATGTTAAGTTAAATAATGCTGCTTTCTCCTCACTTTCTAAGTATATATTCACATTTTATTAGATATCAGTATTCAGAGCAGTGAATGACTTTCTGTGCAATAGAACATACTTTCCTCTCAGATTGAATTTTCAATGCTGCCACTAATATCTGCTAGCTTCACTTATAAATCATAATTATTAAATTAGTACAAAGCAAAATTTTTGAGAAATTTGGCCAGTGATCGAAAATAAAGGTACCTTAATCATTTAAATTATATTATATTATGAATATATTTTAAAAGGTTGTAACTTTCATATTTAAGGAAACTAAAGGAGACCTGAAACATTGCAAAGCAAATCCATTCCAGCTCAACAGAATAGAGCGCACCTTTTCATAGTAATATTTTAGCTCACAGAAAGCTCAACTCGAGATAGACTATGCATGGTTATTTGCGTACAGTTTCGTGAAGTGGTAATTTACCAAACTGCTCACCTAAATATTATGAGAAGAATAATTAAACGTTAAAGGTATTATATTGGTAAAATTAATTTAGCAAACTTTTCTCTGCTTATAACATTTTCTTGCATGAATTGGTGCAAACGTATAAAATGCAACACTTGCTTTGTTAATTGGAAATATTTTAGAGTTGTATTATTTACGAAAGAAGAAACACTTATGGATGGAGCTATATCTTGCAGTTATACAATTTCGTACTAACTTCGACCGGACACGACAAAAACCAAGAGTAGCCGCCTCTAGGTTCCGGATGAATCGGCCACGCGACATTTAAAGCAAGCTGCAAACCTCTGAATTTTCAAATCGAAGTCACAACTATATGAGGGGGCTGCGAGGAGGTCAGTGGCGTGCATACAAGGTTCCAATTTCCAGTTGAGTTACCTCTTCAATTTCATTCTCATCTCCAATAAGTACTTTTTAATTCATTATTGCCGCTCTCAAATGTAAGGAATTAACATATATTTAAACATACATTAAATTCTATACAGGTGTTAATATTAAAACTTGATACAAGTGACTGGAAATTACAAATAACTAGATTATGTATAAAAGTAAAGTGTTCGGATGTTATTTAATGTTAAATTGTAGCCTTTATAAAAGAAAGGCTCACATAAAGTACCTACATAGAAAATAAAGACGTTAACCAAGTTTATGCGGCTATTACGTCTCCCTTCTTTCGCAATTATATTTGGTGTACAATTTGGAAATTCAAATGAAACCATGCAAGTGTTTCTGCATAGACACGAAAAAGCACATATTTTAAAACAATGAACGTAATTTCGTACAATTCTGCGCGCATTTGTAAAGAAATAAGTTTAAATGATTTCAAAAATTCACGAAACACAAAATATGTACAAAAAATCGGAATATTTCCTCCATACCTCTTAAATTAGATGCAATAAATTTAATTCTGTACTTCAAGCACCTAGATCTAAAAAGAGGATTTCACGGTTAACATGTGCTTATTAGAACAACTTTTCTTCTAGTTCGTTATTACCGAATAATATCAACCCATTTTTCCTCAAATCATCATTTTGGATTCGAAGCAAAATCAAAGGTATAAATCGCATTGAAAAAAAAAAAAAAAAAAAAAAAAAACATCTTATATGATTTAAACAATAAAAAATTATATTTAATATCACATTTAAATAAAATTCATCAAGCCCTTTTTAAAAAAAATGACACAATTGCATAAAATACTATTTTATCTTAATGTTGATAATACAAATTTCATTTATCAACCTGGAATAAAGTTTGGGTGGATTTCCGAATATTCTACTAACATTTGAGTTTGTACTGAATAAGCCCCCCCCCCAAAAGTGTGTGAAAACAATATGTCATTAGCAAAACATGATACAATATTTAACCAGCTTAGAATATTACAAATTCCCGCAAATTGATACTTCAAGGTAAGTCGCTGTATCGGAATCGCCAGGCAATAGTTCAAAATGAAGTAGGCTAAAAACGCCCAACTTCACCTGAAGGAAACAAGATAAAAACGTTATTGATTATTTAATATCATTTACACTACAAACAAAAGTTTAAGCGGGACAGAATTCTTAGAAACATTTTTTAAACAAACCTATTAAAAGTAATAATATCAGCATTTTGTATATAACGAGTAAGTTTTTAAAACTATTAAAACGGACGATATCGTTTCTGGATTGTTAAGAGTTGTTGGAAGACGAGCTAAAGTCAGACTAATGTTACGGTACTGTGTATAAAGCTCCGAGCTCTGAAAACAGCAAGAGTAGGTTTTGTTCTTGTAGCTGATAATCGTTAGGTATAATGTAATAACCTCACAGAACTTATTATACAAATATGCTTGACGGTTCGGCACAAAAAGAGAAAAGTTGGTTTCAGCAACATGCAGAATTGTACTTTCCCCAACAGTTTTTCATTAAATTTAATGAAAGATTTCTAAATCATGTAAATTCAGTCAAATATTGCTTTTCAAGAAGTTTATTTGCCTTCTACTTTAAAAGTAACATCAGGAGGATTTAAATATTTGTATGTCCCTTCGCCACCAAAACAGAAAAGTGTCCATTTGTGCGTAGTATGCGAGCTTACAGCATATGCAAAGTGGATCGGCATTCGTTGCTTTTCTTTACAAAATAACATTTATTATTATTATTATTATTATTATTATTATTATTATTATTATTATTATTCATAGTTCTACTTTGTCTAGTTTTGATTTCTACATAATTTTCTTCGTGTTTGGTTTTAAATTACTTTTTAAAGATGTGTAAATTTAGTTTTCAGGTTTAAAATTAATTTGAAATGTTTAAAAATCATGTATAAAATAGCTATCGTCTACAGCCATTCCTGGTATTAATTTTGTTACATCTAGTTCCACTAAACTATTTCATACAACAATTTGTTATATGGAAACAGTTTGTCATTTTTGAACATGGTATTACTTATTCTAGGCACCTAATTTAATAGGCTGTTAAAGATACAGCATCTTAAAACTTGGAATAATGTTCATTAGCCATATAGTGAAGGTAATGTTGCCCAATATTTTTAATAGAAGTGAATGCAAATTAAATTACTGTAGGGATTTATTGCGTTGCATTGTACTTCTTGTCTCATACGCGAGTGTAATATCTAAAGTCCTCAAGCTGTAAGTATAAAACTGAAGTTTCAAATCTTATCTTAAACATGACACATTTTTATATTTTTCCAGTTCCAGACGTGCATTCCACTATGCCAATTTTCCGATTCTACTGCGATCCTGGAGAAGGCGTATTCTCTAGGAATGACGTCGACTTGATTAAAGCAACGGTTTCATCGCCGCTGGAACTCAAGGCTGGCGTGCAGAATCTTTCGTGGTGCAAAATATCACTAGCCAGAGGGGCGTTTTTTACCGTGTAAATGTTGGATATGTCAACCTTATATAACAAGCCGCGAGCTATGTGAAATATTCCGCGTCGTAAAGGGACGCCTAGCCTTCTCTCCAGCTAGCTCTGCGCTGTTTAAGGACATACGAATGTTTTGGAACAATGATATAATAGATCTGACAGTCATGGAACATAGTAAGATACTCTCCAAAAAATATAAATTAGCGCGGAAAAAATTCTGAAACGTAAGTACAAATATATAGTTGAAATGTAAATTTTTTATTTATATTCTCAATATATAATTCTGAGCTTCTGCACGCGGACTTCTTTTATAAACAATGTCACTTATTACACATCAATACTAGAACCGCCGTGCGGCATTTTGGCCGTTTATACTGCTGATTCCTGCCATAAATTATATTTAATTAAGAGTGTGTAACCTCTCTTAAGTTGTTTCGTAGATCATTTAGGCACTGTAACTTTTATTTATTCCGCGTTACGTGTTGACATACAGGGGTTTATACTTTACCACCAGTCAGTCAGTTTGACCACTTTGTTTTTCTAATAATGACTGTTTTGTTTTAAGCAAATGTACCTATGAGTTGCAAGCACAGATAACTATACAGAAGTTTTAAGCCTCTGATTTTTGTTGCGACACCAGGACTTGTTCGTTATGTGGCATTTTAAGTGTGCGGCAAAGACCTCATCCTCTCATAAATGAAGAAATGTTGAGAAATTTCAAAGATATTCTCGAGGATGTATCGGATTTGGTAGACGATATAATAGGGAAATGTAGATTACCATTCTGCAATTGTTTCGGACAATGAAAGTGACTGGCCAGTAACTTCTCATGAAATGATTAAAAAATATAACTATCATAATATATATACCTAACTGAACCTGGACCAAGAGGCACTTTTCACATAATCCCTGGTCGAATCGCCAATCCTGAAGAGTGTACAACACTTCCGAGTTATTCCAGGACTATCTCATTGAACCAGAGTCAAAAGTCTTGGGCTAGGACGGAATCACTTCTTCAGGCAGGATTTCTCAGCAAAAGTATATTGAAAGAGAGGCAAGGATCAAAGCAACACTCTAATTAGGTTGCAAGTGCATGGCGCCTGTTAGTTGGCGAATCAATGTTTAAGAACACAAAAGAAATGTGTAGAACATTGCACGAATGGTACTTAAACACAACGACTGAAGTTTGAGTTCGGAAGAGCTATCAGGATAGACTTATATGAGCTGTGGTCTGCTAAATGGTGACCTCCATTATTCATTCAGATAGAAAATTGATAATTGTCAGCTATGCTACAACCAAAGTGCAAATGTTCACTGTAGCTGCACAACTATTCCCCAGCACAGCACAACGCCTTTACCTGTCGTACAAGCCAAATAAAGCTGATAAATTCGATCAAATTCTGACTCGTAGTAGATATCTTTGAAATGGGTTCCCGTATCTTAGTAAAGAGGAACAGAAAGCAGCCGACAAAAAACTCCCCAATATTGTAGTGATCAACTTATTACCACCATATTGAGGCGGAATGTCAGTACAAATATAATTTATATTCCAGTGAAACATAGCAAACTGAAAGCTGAAGGGACTAGTCTGGTAGGTATACCTTTTGACCAATTAAAAAAAAAAAAATCGTCCAATTCTAGCTGTCAATCTGAGAACCTCGCGGAGGTTCGCATACGCCGTATTCACATCGCGCATGCAGCAAGTGCACACTGCAGTGGGCGCTTTGCCTGTAAACGTAATGGTGAATTAATGGTGTTTAACGCCCGTTTTCGCTAGAGAGACACCGCAGGTGATGAACACTGATGATACATGAAATGAAAAGATATATTGGGAAAGGATTTGTTTTTTAGGAAGGAAACATTCCAGGCCTAAGTTTTGGGTACCTCCCCGGCATTTGCCATTTGTGAGGACTGAGGAAAACCTGGAAAAATCCTCAATAAGGTAAGGCGGTCCTGGCGGTATTCGAACTGCAGACCTCCCGCTCCCGAGTTCATGATTAATGGTGATAATCATTAGCATCTGGAAAGAGAAAGTGTGTAGAGTAGCGGTGGCCGAGCGGTTTGGAAGGTGACTTGGAAGGGTCTTCTGCGCAAGCTCCTGGGTTCAAATTCCACATAAGTCAATTTTTTGGTTTATTTTATAAGTGTATGTATAGAGTATCATGTTTCCTTAAAATCATATTATATCTTAATGTATCATTTGTATTTTGTGGCATTACCGACGCACACACAAGAACGTAATGACAAACTAACGTACTCTTTACAAATAACCAAATAAATGCATGAAAAGGAATATTTATCTTCTGAAGTGAAAGCACATAGAAATAATCAGAAATTAGTATCGAGTATGGACACTCAGAATGTATAACTAGCTTCAATCTTCGCAGCATATGTGGTATTTATTTCTACAGTATTGTGAACGAGAGGCTACAATATCCCAGGCTTCTTGAATTTGTACCCATAAGACATCTTTTGTCCTTCTTGCATATGCAGGAATGTATGTGTAGCCTATTGCATTTAGATAGAACAAATACTGAAGGAAATATGATAATATTCCTTATAATGTACGTAATATGTTAACGTTAAAGTTTGCTGTGCATGGGAAACAATATTATAATATGTTACACAAGTTTATTGTGGTTAAAAATAAAGATGCTTCATGCCTGGAGGCGAACCTGTGTTCTTAACCATGGCATCATTGCACACTTTGCCACAGAGCTAACAGAACACACTTGCTAGATAGCGACTTTAGTGCATGCCATTATACACAACTGCTGCAGTAGGTACACAGCCTTGTTGGTTACCTTGTGAACCGCGTGCTGTTTCGAATAGGACCTAGACGAATTTTGCGTTTGAGATATGACTTTTATTTTTTTTGTCAAAGGGTGTATAATGACATACACAAAAGAGGAAATGCGTGATACTATAAAACGTATTAAAACTCCTCTGTACATGTTAGTTCTAAAAATATAGACACGACTCTGTTAATCAAAGAAAGAACGAGGAAGCGTTCTTCGATAATTTAGTCTCCACACAGAGTAAAGTTTGCAGATAGAAAATATTCTGTTCTCTCTAGGGGACGTCGATGGCCAGTGGATGTTTTCTTCAAATTTCTAGACTTAGCTGTAATCAATTCATGGATTATTTACAAGGAAATGTCAGTAATATTAGAAGTATACATTTTATCCTAAACTCGCAGAAGTACGCACCGATTGTATGGAAGCTAGAAACCATACAAGCAGCATGGCGGAAGGAGGAACAAGTTTTGAAGAAACTCCCTCAAACGTATAATGGGAGAAACCAGTATCAATTTCAAAAATGTGAAGATGAGACAGACACAAATGGCAATAAATGCAGAATGGGCTTTTATGTCCCTCGTCAATAAAACTTGTACCATATATGGAATTATATTACCATCGTTGTGTTGTTAACCTTATCTCAAGATAATAACTAGGGTACGTAAACCTACTTTTAATTATGTGTTAACATTTTTCCATAGGCACGTTATTGCCTTTTTATCGACCAACATTCCCTATGATATTCATGATGAAATGTGTTTTATAGTGAAGTTAAAAGTTACTGATAGCATAACTAATAGTAATGAATTCAACTGGAATTTTCAAAGGGGGATTGTTGTTTATTTACGGACATTCTTTAACATCTCAGCTCACTAGAGTCCCATTCAATCCAGAGTGTGGAAGAAAAAAAACCGATAAATGTTGCTCAGAGACACCTTTCAGACTTGCGGGTTTTTACATGCCGTAAATCTACGACAGGGGACCCACGACTTTACTCCCCTTCCAAAGGAAGCCTTACTTACGATTTTTACGCCGGGAAAAATCCATCGATTCTGTCTGGGATTGAACCCGCGATTATGGGTCTAAATTCAAACGGGGATAAAGGACGTTGTTAGCTTACACAAAAGCACACACGAAAATCTATTCAATAAAGAGTTCAAGAGCTCTAGTACAATGCAAGTGCCACGGCCACATCTGCTTTGTAACTTGATTCTGTAAAACTGCATAGCTCTAAATCAGTAAGCTTTCAAATAATTAATATTGTACATCAAGCTGTACGCCACTGAAAAAGCGTTGGGAGCAGCTGGGGTGAGTTGGTTGGCTGCGAGCTAGGGGAGCTATCAGAAAGGGTAGTTAGTTAGGGGAGGGAATTAAACAGCTGGGACAGAGGCGACCATTGCCTGGGGTTGTCTATCTTCACGATGACTCAAACGTGGGTTCGATGCCCATTTCAAACACGTGCCTTTTTATTACCTTGCATCAAGTTTCGTCCCACAATCTTCACGTGATGCAGTCACAACAGAATTATCAGACATTTATTTACCACTAACGCCTTCTGATGGTAAAAATCTTCTCTGAACAATAACGAAGAATAAATTTTTTATGTGCTGTGTAAACCAGAGACAGAAAGTATTAAAACTACCTAACATTTGTCCGCTTGGGTGGAAAACAATCTAAGAAAACATCGCAGAAATAACTGAAGTTATGCTCTCTGGATCTGTACCGCCACGGGTGGCCGAGGTAGTTAAGGCGCGGACTAGTAAGCGTGAGGTCTGGGGTTGGAATCCCACCAGGACCGTCCTCCAGACTGGGTTTTTTTTTTACAGGTTTTCCTCAGTCCTCATAACTGGCAAATGCCGGGGAGGTACCGTAAACTTAGGCCTAGAACGCTTCCTTCCTTAAAAAAAAGTATCCCTTCCCAATTTATCATTTCATTTCATATATCACGTGCACACCGCCTGTGGTGACTCAGTAGAAAAAACGGCCGTTAAACACTGCTCAATTAAATTTGGATCTGTAGTTAGATTCGGAGACATCCTAATCGTAGCTGTAGACAATTCCAACGAAAATGAGTAAAGTATAGGAATTGTAAAGCAGACCAAACTGCTGCTGTCGATAACCTACGACTGTTTCTGTAGAACTTATGTGAAAACGCATATTTTTAAATTTTAAATGATGCATGCATACAATTGTGGCCACAGATGACATTAGCGGTATGATTAATTATTGATTGATTTACGGACGACTTTTAACATCTCAGGTCATCAGCGTCCCATTCAATTCAAGGCGTGAACCGGCCGATAAATTTTGCCTACAGGCCTCTCCTTTCAGGCTTTAGGTTCTTTTACACGGGAAGCCATACTTGCGAATTTTACAGCTAAAAAAATCCATCGACGCTGGCCGAGGTTGAACCCACGATTTTGGGTGTACAGTGCGAGTATGGTTTACCACGACCCGACAGAGTATGAAAAATATGATAGATATATACAGGGCTCATCGATAAGTCTGTGCAAACTCAAAAGGTGGTAGCACTAGATTGTTTTGGGCGTTATCTTGGCCACGTGAGTACTGTTGGGGGATAAAGAACATGATTAAAAACAGTTACGAAAATTAAGTCTATGTTTAAGGGTCAATTTTCTGCTTAATTTTGTAAACAAGCGTACAAAATGGCCAAACACGAATTTCTGTGTATTAATAAAACATTACATTTTGAAAGAGGTAACGCCCATAGAAATTGAAGGCGAAGCTAGACAAACACTACGGCGAAAATGCACTTTCGCTTAGAGCGGTGAGTTCGGATCTGGCTGAATGGACACGAGCGCCGCGTCCTGCTGAGGCAGCTGCTTCAGAAATTGAATAAAAAAAAAAAAAAAAAAAAAAAAAAAAAAAAAAAAAACACGAGATGGTGTTAAGCTATCAAAGATTGAAGGTGAGGTAGATTGTTGAAACTGAGGGAATTTCTGGAAATCAAATCATATTTTGTTGTCATATTTTAGTTGTCACACACGCGCAGAATTTGGAGCTGCTTAAAACGAAATCCGAGAGATGGAATATGACAGTAGACTGAATATGGATCCACCACTACATGTCGGAAACGAAGCAGCAATTGCTACCGGAGAAAGCGTTCCAAAGAAGGGAAAAACAATCCACTGAGCAGGAAAGGGGATGGTGACTGTGTTTTGGAATTACCACAGCGTAATTTTAATAGATTTTTGGTTACGCTATTTGGTTCAAGAAGAATCGTTCTCATTTGGGGAAGAAAAGTTCTGCTGCATCACGATAACGCGTAAACATAAAAGAGCGGCCAAAATTATTGGATTTATCCTTTATCCCCCCATACTTTCCGGATTATGTTCTCTTCCTGTTCCCAAAAAAGAGTAATGATTATCAGGAAATTAATAAGTTACGTTAAAAGAAGAGGTTATTGTCGAAACAGACGCGTATTTTACAGAGCTGAAGATATCGCACTTAGTGGGTGGTATAAATAAATTACAAAATAACTGGAATATGTGTACTTATAGATCTGAAAGGAGATCATGTTGAGAATCCCCTCCCCCAAGTTACAGCTTCTATAGAGTGCCCCTATTAAACGCAAATTTTAAATTGAGCGCCTCCGCAAGTTGTTACGTTGCGGAACCTGAAAATTAACGGAAGAACATTGTTTGAATTGCAATTAACTATGGTCTTTTGTGTGTACTGTTATTGAGCAAAAATCGAGCGATACATGAAAGATTCTTTAAATATATAAACCTGACAAATCCAGCTTTGTTAGTGGAGTGAATGCTGTGATCATTTTGTTTATGAATTGTGCTCTTCTGTAGGATTTTTCTTGGAGTTTAGCCATTACACACTAATATTGGCAAGCATTTTAAAACTTATGAAGTAAATATGCGTAATAAAGTGACTAATCAAGCAGTTGTGAATATTCGCACATGGTCGTGATGGAGTATTTTGCTCACGGTAGTTTTGTTCATTTTTCTGGATGTTGTTTCAGTTTTCAGAAAACACAATTAATAAATGTACATTATACATACAGGTTTTATCATCTTCTTTCAGCACTTTATCATGAAGAGGCCTCTGAGCAAATTTTGTCGGCCGTTTCACGCCCGGAGTTGAATGGGACGCTGATGACCTCAGATGTTAAAGAGCGTCCATAAATAAATCAATAAAAAAAATCAATCGGCACTTTATAACATGAATGTGTGAAAAATTAAGAGAGTGTACAGTTCTCCTCGATTTTATTTCAGTGCTAATTTAACTAGTCTTCTTCTACTACTGTACTCATTTTCACACAAGAAAATCATATGATAAATGTTAAATTATTGGACACACAAACTAGTCACGCACACTAGTTATTTTCACTAAATGGAAAATATTTTTGACAGGTTGGTAGTCACAATATTTTGGTTTATGATACATAATGGGCTAATCAAACGGAAATATTCTTTAGAGGATAGTAAACGTTTAAAAAAAAAGGAACAATTTGCAGTGTATGGACTTCCATTTCGGTTGCAGCAATCCTGCGGCATTGGTCGCGCGGGAACTTAGAATGATCTTAATTCTGGGCAGGTAAGGTGACGCATAAACTTCAACACTGTACCAGTTTATGTAAGAAGAGTAAAACTTTAGTTAGAAAACGTCTAACATTCAGAATAAACAGTTTTAGGTTCTAAAAGAAATGATCTAGACTTCCCCTAACATGAGAAAAACGGCGTTTATATTATAATGAAGAGTTTCATGGAAACCAAGGGGTAGATTCACCCAAAAACTTTCGTCTTCAACCTCCATTGCAGATGCAAGACCGACATGCTTATTGACCCTAACATACAAATTACCGTTTAAATGGCAATAACAAAAGTCCTGCAATGTATGTATGACACTTTTATTTCGAGTTGAACTTTAAAAAGGGAAGGGACGGAAAGCAAGAGTGCAATGTACCCTTTCAATACATGCCAGGGTTTCAGCTGTCAGGGTTGTCCAAGTTGTACATTAGCACCTGCGTTACGCTCTTTGCACTTCAATGCAGAAGCGTTGAGTTCTTTACCTAACTAAAAGACAATTCGCACTAAATGGTAACGTCACCTAAGGCAAATTTAAAGAAGAAATGAAAACTTCGAGGATGTCGGCTTCTCAGTGTCCTATTTTTAATATTTGCAAGCCTCGCCGTTCCATCTTTTACTTTATTTCAAAGCGTGTCCGTACCGTGTACCATTTTCAACCGCTTTAATGCCAGGTACATACTCTTTCCTTCCGTCTTTTCAAATACTGGACTGAAGTTTTACTCCACAAGCTTTGTGACCTGAATAGAGGTTCCCTGGAGCATTCAACGCCAAGATATATTGTCTCTACTACATCAGTTTTGCTTAGTTCAAGTTATATTTCAAACAAAAATATCTCATCTCCACTGTGATAGGTCTTCAGTAAGATAATGAAAATACACTGTTAGTCCTTTGGCGTCTACAATTATGTAGGTGGAGGGAAGTCACGAAAATAGCTCTTCCAGACAATTGCTGTTATGTAACTCATTGCAGCTGACAAGTAGACAATAGTGTGTGAGACGCGGCGCTGGGCAAAATCCATATCACTTGTGAATTCATTTACAACCCACCTGGTATCAAAACGCACAATAATCTAGTTATGATCTTACACAGGTATTATCTGTAGAAATATAACTAGAGCTCCAGAATTTATTTTCAAGGAAACTGCAGTTCCAGTTGCATTTTCGAGGGTGATTTGATAAGTAACTCTGTTCTCGTATTAATAGAAGGCAACAGCAACGTCTGTATATGTGATCATAAAGTTTCCTTTCTATGTATTAATATTCTATGGTCACAAGTCATTCTGATGATAATTTATTGTTGCGTAAACATAAGCGAACCGAGTGACAGTGAAAAATGGATAAGAATGGAAATCACGGTATTGATTTTTTTTTATTGATTTTAGTTATGGGCACTCTTTAACATCTCAGGTCATCAGCGTCCCATTCAAATCAGGGCGTGAAACGGCCGACAAATTTTGCTCAGAGGCCTCTTTTTCAGGCTTGAGGTTCTTTTTCGTGCCGTAAATGTACAACACGGGAACCACGGCTTTACTTTCTTTCCGAAGGATGTCATACTTAGGATTTTAACGCCCGAAAAAATCCATTGGTCGGGTTCGAACCCGCGATCTTGGGTATAGGAGGCAAGTATGGTAACCACTACACCACCAGGACCGACAATTCACGGTATGATTAAATAATTTCTGAAAGGAAAAAGAGTAAAGGAAATTTGTGAGAGGACATTGCTTACATTGGACGAGCTTTCCCTTCCTATGAAACCGTTCACGATTGGGTGAAGGATTTCAAGCGAGGCAGGATAAATATCGAAGGCACACTAGGTCTTGAAGATCCAAAATCATTGATAAAGTTCATAATATTGTTTGGAATGACAGACGAGTGAAAGTGCATGAACAGCAGAGGGCACGGACATCTCAACTGCCCAGTTTCATTTTATTTTGCATGATGAATTACACACGGAAATACTTTGCGGAGACCGTTTGCAAATTTTTAAGAAGAACACAACAGATATTTTATGGTATTTTGTGACTGAACGAAACGTGGATTCATTGCGACATACCGGAAACGAAACAGAAATCCAAACTGTGGATCGCACGGAAATCAAGTTCCATCTGCTGATAGCTTCAGTTTTTTTGGAACGTAAAAGGGATTCCCTTGACCGACTACTTAGAAATGGAAAAAACCATCACTTTTGGAGAAACTGAAGACTGCGATTGCGGAAAAACGATGTGTTGCTTCCTCAAGACAGTGCGCTGGATCATTTAAGATAAACTGACCGAACTAGAATTTGAAAGACTTTCGCATTCGTCAGATTCTCTCCCTCGGATTATAGACTCCTCCGGAAACTAAACACTTTTCTGGTTGGACAGAAATTTAAGTCAAATGAAGAGGTCTTGCAGGAAGTAGCGAGTATTTTTAGCGAGTGCGCTTACATTTATGAATGTCCAGTCCCACATTTTAATTTCCGCTAACAAGTAGAAGAAATGCAGGTCGAAATTAAAACGACTTATGGGATGACCTGTTTTAATTTTTCATTTAAACTTTTTAGTAACAAATTGAAGACAACTGAAGCATGATAAAATACAAGACTAATTAAACGTAAAATTATTAAAAACACAATTTTTAAAATAAAATTACATTTATTTTACTGATTGTTCACAATAAATACATTTTGTTTAGTATTCTTTGGCTTAGAACCTTGAATTATGAGATCAATTTGTACGTCTAATGTATCGCTAAATTTTTAATTGGCTGCCATATTGAGTATTGATGTATAATGCACACTGATGTTTAGGCCTAAAAAGTTACATTTTCGTGCACTATTCTGACGAATTTGCATTAAATAATTGCACATAGGTGCGATAAAATAAAAGTAATAAAACTAATGCGATAAAATTGTGGCGACAGGCAATAGTAGTTGGTTGGAACTCCTGAATTTCTTAAACAGGATTGGTCACTGATTCAGTAGTTTGCAATATGAAACATTTATTTTTAATATATATTAATAAAAGTGATGTTGTGAAACTATTTTCCGATTAGTGAATTAAGTGTCTTATGTAAAATCGTGAAAAGCATCACGCAAACAGCTAAATCTTCTAGAGCAACGTTTCTTAAACAATCTGAAATCTACCCTTGTGATCCTCAGAATCTTGTATTTAGCAAAATAGAACATTTTCCCAGAAAGACGGGGAGCAATTCAAATGTATTGTGGACCACTCTGTATGGTTGAGAGAGAGAGAAACGAGAGTTTCTACTATAAAAGTTTTTTGATCATCCTTAGGGAGCTCAAAAATAAATATTGAATAACTATAAAAAAGTTCGCAGGCTCATATAATTTGTTGAAGTATCAAATAAAATTTAAAAATTTAAAGCTTTCTCTGTGCTTATTGTTGTTTGTGGCTTAACTGAATACCAGCAGAGAGAGAGAGAGATATCGTCGAATTCGAAGCTTTCGACGATCTAAACTCTATGGTGTTTCTCACAGAGTTAGGATGACAGAAATTGAATTCGACTGATATGCTGTGAAGCCACAATTATCAATTAATTTATTTAATTTTCTCAGCTAATGATACAGAGATGATAAAACTTCTATTCCAAAACCAAAGGGCTTACAGGCATATATATATAGCAAACCTTTGTTTTTTGAATCCCCCTCTGTATGATGGAAACCTCATTATATCAGAAATCTTCTTGAAAACGGCAATTTCTATGCTTTAACATTCCCAGTGTATCCTCCATGTACGTTACCCTTGAAGCCTGGAAGCTGAGCTGAACACTGCTTACGGTCATAACTGGACAATTTATTATTTTTGTGTATTTCCGTTAACTTATTTAAGTTTTATTGACATTTAGCTCTAAAGTTTTAAATGAATCATAAGCAAGTATACAGTACTTAACACCAAAAGGATGGGTTTTCCTCTAATTGGCTTTTTGCTACCTGTTTGAGCTTGATTGAAATTTATCTCTATGCTTTGCAATGGGCCCTTAACTACAGTGGTATGTAAAAGGTGGATTTTTCTGTAACTTTTATTGGCTGTTAAGTGTCCTAAATACTTAATAGAAATTAAAAGTGTTACATATTTCCCAGAAAGTGCACTGTACATTACTGTAAAATTATTGAAGCAAAAAATTGCATGCCAAAAATAAGCAGAGTGATTCTCAGTTACTGTTGAGGTGTGAACTGCAAAATTTTACTTTTATTCTGGGTCCAGTTTCAATGTGAGTAAACTTAAGTCAGTAAATTTTACTTTACTTTTATTGAGCACTAATGTATAATTCATATGTAATTTTCTTTAAATTATGTACTATGAACACCTTCCGTACATACCTCTTTGTATTGGGAAAATTTTTATTGTCTAGGTTAAAGAGATTATATGAGGAACCAACTAAAACTACCAACGCGAATACTTCTGAAACTAAAGTTGCCATTCCTAAATGAAGTTAAGACGAGGGCTCGTCAATGTAGTACATTCGATTTCAAAAATTAATAAGTAAGTATATTTCCAACACAAAGTTACATTTTTATAAATAGAACAATGCTTATACTTCAAAATAATACCATTTAATACAATATCAAATTGGTTTTATGTACAATTTTGGTTAAGTAGTTCCAAGAGGTTGTTAGAACTACAAATTATTTTTAGAGAATTTTCAATGCATTCCCTCCTATTGTTAGGCAATAAGAGTACATATCCGTCTATAATATAGCGAAAAATATCAAAAGTATGTTGCAATATATCAGAGACCTAAATGTAAGAGGTTTTTAAACACTTATCTGTACCATTTAGCTATTTAGGTGGACAAAGACAATTCTATTATAGTAAATAAGTAGTTAACTTTAAAAGCTTGATATGACTAGGGCTGGGAATTTTAGACCCATCCTGCAACATATGTTGATAACTTCCCCAAGTTGTAGACAGAAGCAAAAAGACATGTCCTGCTTTAGACTAGCAATTGGAGGTATGTATTCCTTTTTGCATAATAATAATAATAATAATAATAATAATAATAATAATAATAATAATAATAATAATAATAATAATAATAATAATAATAATAATAATAATAATGCAAACTCTCTTAAAAAGTGCGAGCCCTATACATGAGTAAATACTTGGCTTAGAATACGCACGCACATATACATACACATACAAGTTTTTCCAAACACAGCTTAAAATTCTAAAGTTTTAGAGAAAAACCACAGGTTACTAATCATTTTGCAAAGTTATAACTTATTCAATACAACTAGATCCTATTTTTTTATATCGTACGGCCACGGGTGACCGAGATCGTTAAGGCGCGGACTCGTGAGCGGGAGGTCTGGGGTTCGAATCCCGCCAGGACCGTCCTCCATGACTGAGATTTTTTCCAGGTTTTCCTCAGTCCTCATAAATGGCAAATGCCGGGGAGGTACCCTAAACTTAGGCCTGGAACGATTCCTTCTTTAAAAATAAATCCTTTCCCAAAATATCATTTCATCTCGTGTATCATCAGTGTCCGTCGCCTGTGGTGCCTCTGTAGCAAAAACAGGCGTTAAACACCATTCATCATCATGTTATATCGTAAATCGAATGGAGGTATATTGAATAAATAATCATACTTCCTTTCAAAACTAATACTATAATACAACAAGAACTTAAAGATTTGTATTTTTCTTATTAAATATCACCTATGTAAATAAATCTATTATTTATTACATTTATAGATATGTAAATAAAACTAATTATTATTATAGCCTTTTTCTCTCTCCATATGTATCTTAAACATTCTATTAATTGAATTCATTATAATATAATTATTGTAAATACATCTTCCTTTTGAAGAATTTACTATCAACAAAGGTTACTACAGTAAAAGAGACAAATAGTTAGATTTTTATTATACTCATATATGAAAAATTGATAAAATTGCTTTCGAAAGTGAAAAAAGAATGCTTTTAAGTTATAGAAAGAGGTCCCTTTTGAAAACAGTCACAGAAACCGTTTTATTAGAGCAATCATGCCATTTTAAAGGCCTACATTAAATAAATAATTCACTTTTTTCTATCGTATTGTTATATTACAAGTAGAATAGCAACATATTAAAGTAAACTTTGTTCAAACTGCAAACAATTCTTTGCTGTTACAGATTGTGTTTAAACCAATTGGTCATTTACAAACATCTCACGGTTCTGGTAATTGGCAAGAGCTATTGAAGATATCCCGTATCACTTTCGTCTCTTCTCTTGTTTGCCTCCCATGCATATGGTGGTTTTTATAAATGGCATTTCGCATTACTTGAAGTATGTGAAACATTCATGATTATATACGCAAACACAATACAAACGCTTTTGCAGTAATTTAAAATTAGTTAATATTTTGCGCAACTAATTTTTATTTTCCTGCAACTCAAAGAGGCAATTACATTTCTTCTAACAAAACTTAATGTGCGACTCTTGAAACGACATATTTTCGTATTGATACTTACCTGAAGAAATGACTAAACCAAGATGAGATCAAATGTATGGCTTCTGGGCTTGGCAGCAAGCTCAAGTCAAAAACCATTCATTAAGTTCTATTTTGTCAATGTTAAGAAATGTATGCATTCATGTTCCTTTTTCTCAAGTATTAGATGTAGGAAGTTTACATTTTACCGGCTATTATTTGATGCTTCGCTAAATATTTAACAAAGCCTGTTGAGATATATAGAAATATAATTTTTAAACTTATTTTGCATTTAATAATTGGTATTTCAGAATATTTCTATTTTTATTTTTTAATAAATCACGGTATTAAGAAACCCTTTTGTTAAAATCATTACATTCAAGCGGAGAATATTTTGCAAAAATAGCATTCTTCTGCATGTAACAGGAGCAGAGAAAATGGAACTTAAGTGTAAGAAATTGTAGTTTTCGGGAAATAGTTCTTAAAGAGGAAAACATTTTATATATCTTCATACATTCCTACTTTTAAAGTAAAAATACAACATTAAAAAATCCAAAACATGTCATATATTTTAATCGCGGAAATCCGAAGAACAAGAATAGATAAAAAAAAAATTAAAATATTCTAAGTTTTTAGCTTTTGAACCCCCGTAACGTTTATTATATGCCCTATTCCACAAAATATAATGTTAATACATTTGTGCATGTATTAGTGCAAGTTCTTTTGGAGTCTGCAGTTGTTATCTGTACCACAACACTTGTAAAATATTAATACAAAGTTACAGGTGACGTCATATAAGAGCAAGATGAAGGAACAGCAGTTTACGACACGTCATCATACCTTGAACTAGGTTATGTACACTCTTTGGTAATAAATTTATATTTTTAATATGTAGAACGTATTATCGTTCTTGCTAAATGAGTATGATATTTCTTCTAAGAAATAATGACCATTTAAATGCTTATTATGTATTTTTCAATATCCACTTTAAAATGACGACCGCCTATGGTAATCGCTGCATCAATTTCAGTCGAGAGATGGCAAACGCATAACAGTTTCCGATTGCACTCGTCATTTATTTTATTAGTGCATTTCATTTATATATATATATATATATATATATATATATATATGTTTGGGAATAATTATAAGCAAAAAAAAAAGTGTAATTTTTTTTTTAAAAAAGAATAAGAAAAGAAAATGTTAATTTCGTGGCTTTTAGCGATAAATTTAAAGAACATAAACAAAGATACTGAACTGAAATATACATTTGAAATTGGAAAGACCAATTCATTCATTTGTCGTACATTAACTGCAATTAATCTTAAAATTTCATTGTACTCAAAAACTAATATATTCATTCTTGATACACAGCAAACACTAATATATTATTTCTTTATAGACACTCGTACTATCATTGTTACTTTTTTGACATTATTTCATGTATTTAAATGATCTAATTCCCTAAATTATAAAATATATTAAAATTTCACTACTTTCTTAAGTCAGCAGTATTCCTACACTTGTAGATCTACACCTGTTACAAGAGTATGACATGTGAAACAAATCAAAAAACTATTTCAGAGTTGTAAAGCAAAAACATAGAAGAAAAACTTCGTGGAACATAGAAATACTAACACCACAAGTTGTACTTAGAATGAATTAGACCATACTATGTGAAACAATCAGTTTGAACAGTGAGGTTTTCAAAATTAAAAGAGTGGAAATGTCAAACCTTCTAGGTGACATTTTTAAATTTAATTGTTTCATTTCAAAAGTAATATCTATGTGTACAGATGCATGTTCTAACTACCTATACACGGATGAAGTAGTTCAAACACTCGTTAACAGATAGCGCAGTTCTAAATGTCATTCTATGCTGCTCCTCGTGTTCTTAAGCGCATTGGCATTATAGTATTACTTTTTTGAGGAAAAATAATTTATAGTGCCATGCCTTGATAAAATAAAATTTTAATGGAACGTATTTAAAATACAGAAATATTTAGTAAGTGGCCATAGCTTTTTGAGTTGCGACAGAGCTTTTGCTATTATTGAGAAAAGAAGGGTAAGACCCCAAGATTTACACAGAATTGTAGATTGGCTAAATTCCTTTTCATGTAGTTCCAATGAAGTCGAGTGATTTCTCAGATTTCTAGAGTGTTGCTGATTCATTGTTAGCATTAAATAAATGCAACATTTCAAAATGCACAATGCTTTAATTATCTCGATCTCGTTCATCTCAAATAGCTATTAAAAGAACTCACGGTGGTTTTTGAAGTATTAAAGAGAGGAAAATCAGTGGTTGATATACAGCAACCTGTGCTTCAACCCAGTTTATCGCTTGGAAAAAAGAAAAGACCTCCTGTCCATGCTACCATTCCTTCCTAAAGAGAACAAGATTGTTTTATGACACATCAATATCAATCCCTGCGTAAGAAGTGAAAAACTAAACTCTTCCCGTCAGTTGTGAATTTGATTCGGTTTATTTACGGGCATTCTTTAACATCTGGTCATCAGTGTCCCATTCAATTCACGGCGTAAAACGGTCGACACATTTTGCTCACAGACCTCTTTATTCAGCCTTGAGGTTTTTTATCGTGCCGTAAATGTACGACACAGAACCCACGGCTTTATTTTCCTTCCGAAGAAAGCCATGCTTAATATATTTGTGCCCGAAAAAATCCATCGGTCCTGGCCGGGATTGAACCCGCGATCTTGGGTTTAGAAGGAAAGTATGGTTAACACTACATTACCAGGAGCAACATCAGTTATGAAGAGAACATATAAAAATTGCTATTCTTGTACGTGTTTCTAATACATTTTAGCACTTTCGCCCTTAATAACATATTTATATATGTTCCTGCAAATCATGGATGTTATTTTGCTCTAAAACCTGAAAAAAGTAACAAAAGTTTAAATGGCACTTGTTACAGACTCTTCATATGACCGCCACGGGTGGCCGACGTCGTTAAGGCTCGGAATCGTGAGCGGAAAGTCCGTGGTTCGAATCCCTCCAGGACCGTCCTCCCTGACTGAGATTTTTTCCCAGCTTTTCCTCGGTCCTCATAAATGGCAAATGCCGGGGAGGTACCCTAAACTTAGACCTGGAACGATTCCTTCCTTAAAAAGAAATCCTTTCCCAATATATATCACTTCATTACCACCAGTGTCCATCGCCTGTGGTGCTTCTGTAGCAAAAACGAGAGTTAAATAATATTTATTTATTCATTCTTCGATCATGTGGTACAAAGAACCATCTTATTGTTATTAATTTTTCTTCTCCTTGGCCAGTGTAATTTTATCAACGACTTATTACATACAAATTCTGTAGTAAAAATGTCTTCAAAATGATTTTGGGTATAGTTAAGTTAAATGCTAACAGAGATGAGTAGTTTTTTGCTAATTCTGTAAAATTTAGAAAATGGTATGTAGAACGTTTTTGAAATTCCACTCTTTAAGACTGGAAGTGGCAAACACGTACCCTCCCTCTCTGTGTTACTTTGTAAATGCAGACTGACGGAGGCAGCGAGATAGCGTAACTTCGGACACAGATCTTCAGATGCCCGAAGGAGCATCTGGGACCTCTTGAGGGCAGAACAGACTCAGCATTTTGGTTAAGTTTTCCTGCTGCATTGAAGATGTTGCTGTAGGATGCTGCTGCAGTTTTAAAAAAAGGATTTTCTAACAGATTATTAAATGCAGCGACGCGTATATTTATCCCAGCGAAATAATAGAGATATGCAGAACCAACCGTTTCTCATTTAGCAAATAATTTTGATACGTGCTCATGAAGCTAAGCATTTTTTTTTGTGTGTGTGTGGGAGAGGGGAGGTTGCTTGGCTTTTGCACGGAATTACACGAAACACGTTTCCTACGAGAGAAGCAGAAGATATTTTCAGAAGAATTTTCCAAGTATGCAATTCACTCTCCTTAGTGAACATCATTTGCCTCTGTTTAGGCTTTTTTTTATCTATTGCACTTCTCGTCCTTCGTTTTGGTGAATGACCTACTACAGCATTAGGGAATTTGCTTCAACCATCTCTTAAATCTTCACCATTGATAATTTACGCACAAATTTTCTTATGGACTGGAATACTTGAATCTGGCAATTTCGCTTTGTTTAGAACACATTAATGCGCCTGAAAATATAAGAACACACTAACGTACTTTCCCTTCTAAGGCCGCCGCCGCAGAATTTACAAACGTATTAAATTTAAGTCCGCCAGAACGCGAGAGAGCGCTAAGAAAGCACTTAGCGACATTTTCCAAAAGAAAAGAAAACATTCTTTCTAAGTACTCTCTAGACTCTTTCCTTTTGCTTAGGATTTTATTTTCTTTGCTTTCCATCTCCCGGATTTATTCACAGAGTTATGTACCTATAAATCTGTGAATAAATATGAATAAATATAATAAACAGCACTAAATATAAATAAAATAAAGCATATAACAAATTTCCGTGCACCTGGGAAATTAAAAGTAAACATTCATTCTGAGGTATCCATTTCTCAAAGGAAACTTCGTCTGTGATGCTTCTCATTTTGTTACAATTAACACTGAAGAGCTGAAGGCACAATATTTATCTTTTGAGTTTCTCTACCTCTTTAAGTATTAAGCATCAATACTTTCATTTTAATGTATTAATATACTTCATTTTTAATAAGCTTTCAAAGTTAAGGATTCCTTCTTTCTTTCCAGAAAGCGTTCAAGCTAATAAGGCTTAACAATATCATTTGAATAAAATAAATAATCGTGGCTATAAAATATTGATATCTTACGTGCAGCGGAAAAAGTGGAGTATTTATATTATTTCATTAATTTTAGTAACTTCTTTGAACTATAGCATACATGCACCAAACTTTTAAAAGTTTGAAAGAACAATTTAAATGTATGCATTATAGCAATCTGAAAAATTCCATTTACTTTTTTTTATAAAGGCTGAGAAAAAAACTTAAAAACAAAAATTTCATTTGCATTCACGCAAATACATCCTTTTAAACACACACTGTAATAAACTACGTCTTTCATAGTTTAGTCGTCCGTTGCACAGCAACCGACGGTTCGGCAATTGGAGCCATTTAACTTGGGCGGAGCGGATTAATATCCCCGTCAAATGGTTCCAGTTCGCGCAATTATAATTACAATTACAATGAATATAAACACGTATTTTATGACGGACGTTAAAAATGCTCTCCTGCTATATCCATATATTTCTGGCATTTTTTCAGAAAACAAGTCATTCTCATGCATTAGTCAACCTTCCGAAATTGAGTCAATTTCTCCAATTATTTTCTTTTGGTGCTTCTAATGTCTCGGGATTTGTCCCATACACTTTATTTTTAAACTTTCCCAATAAATTAATGTATTCATTTACTGTTCATTATATATCGATTTTCTCATCATATAAGGGGTTGTCCGTGAATAAAATTGAATTTTTCGGAATTCCAATACAGTTTCTTTAGCGTCAAAACATTAACCACATAAATGGAACCATGCCTAATCAGTGAAAAATATTAGGAGTGGATCAATTACTGTATCCTAACATGCAATTGCAGAGTATTAGGACCGCCATTTGTGAACAACAGTAACCTTGTATGCTTTCAAGTTTAAATTGACTTAAGTCTCGGAAAATTATCTGATGCGCTTGGACAACAATTTTCTAAAAATTTGCCAGCAACGTGCAGGTGTAATAAGACATTTTCAGCATAAGATACGTGATCATTTTCATTGTAATTGTAAGAACTTGAATCAGTAGCGCGAACATTACATCCACTTCGCCAGTGTTAACCGCTTGGAATGTCGACCCGCCATTTACAATGTGATGGGCGGCAAAACCACTAAATATTCAGTAGTTCAATTTGTGGCAGTTTAAAATTACTGAGTAATATGTGCAGATACTTTAGGTATCTTTAGGTCACTAATTCTATGCTACAAGGTCTTTACCTCCATTTTGATTTAGGGCACTAAAGGATGACTTTTGGAAATGTAAGCAACTACATTAATTGTGGTATTTTTCTTATCGGCCCCTGCAGGTACCAGAATATTTACTTGCGTTACTGATACTGTCAGGTATGGTTTATATTATAGACTGACTGCTTCGAAGATAAAACAACGCGCCTTAACTGCCCAATAAAATACTGTACTGGAAAACCATAAACTTCTTTTAGAATGTGTGTACGTAAAATTCTTCTGCTTATTTATAGGTGACTGAGATGTCTGGGGAGCGCCGTTTCCTCAAGACAGTAATGCCATGAAACTGCAGAACTAAACAGAATAACAGTAAATTGTGATACAATCGCAAAACTTTTATTTGATACGTTTAAATACACTGTTTGTATTTACACATACTCCAGCAATGCTTGGCAGCAGAATATTGAGATAAATTATACTGTGAAATCAATAGATCCTGTTCCATAGAGTGAAAAATATTAAATTTCGTATATAGTAGGTGTTTTACTCCATGAAACTACGCTGTAAAGCAACAAAATAGCTTTACGTGAAAATAATAGACGTTATTGAAAATATCTTGATAAAGCGAGTGACGGGTTGGAAAACTCTTTATGATTGAGAGCACATTAGCTCGGTTAATGGTTGAATTACTGATGCTCCAACTAATATCACGAGGGTGAGTTTTTATTCGCATTCCATGCTCTCAATGCAAAAATTTTCCCGACATACGACAGGTTTTACAGTACAGAATTCTCTTATAAATAACGCGGTATTAAAGCGGCACTGTAGCACCTTAACGTTTCATTTTTCAGACGTTTCTGGCATTTGTTTATAAAATTATTCGGTGCCCCTTTTAATTATGTTTGAGAAATTAATTTGAGTTCTTGACGGGTGTTATACTTAGTCAAAAGTGTTTACATACTACTAATTAATGAATTGCATTATCACTTGGAACTCGATCGTCTGGGAATTTCTGGACAGCACGAGCAAACTTGGTACAGATATACGAATCATAAAAATTCTTGTTGTAGGATAGAAAAATTAAGTCTTAGTATTTGTCATTTAGTGTGATAAGCAGATTAGACACGTATTGTTTCTTTCAACGTTCAAACGGCATTAGTGGCGTGACATGTTCATGACCAACGTACCAGTTTATTATCCGCTAGCCCCGATTCGTGCAGTCTAGTTGCCTTCAACGATGGCTTATCGGTCTATGCAATCCCTCTCCAACGCTCGATCAAATTACTGGATGAACTCAATGATTGAAGTTGCGCGCGCATGTTCATTACTTAAGGATTTAACATTCTGTAGTGTGTTTCATTCCGTGTGTTTAAAAAGAACGGTGGTAACAGTGGAACTTTGAAAATTTTATTTTGTTTCAGAAAATCCTTTTTGCGAGAAACTTATCAGGTGTCTAAGGAAACAGCACTATAAGTACAGTTTCAGTTACCGCAATCTTAGACTCGCTTTTGCACGGTAGCTAAAGAAACGAAGTAATGAAGACGAAATGTTCCCAAAATACTTCGACGAGTAAAGTTATCTGGCATTTTCCTTTTCAGAATGAGATAACCCAGATAAGTAGACTCGAGGAGGACTTGAACGTGGGCCCTACGCTTTTGCAGTTATTGCAGATTATGTTCTCTAAGCCAGTCAACTCGGTCACACAGGTGAATGTGCGTAAGCGTATTTAAATTGACTAAGCATAACTGAAATATTTTAAAACAATTAAATACACAGCAGGAAACGACCAAAGAAATAAGACGGACGACGCATCTATGTTCCTCCCGTTTATCAGCTATCATCAATTCACCGCCACGTCTAACGCCGAGTGTTAAGAATGCTGGTATAATGAAATTAATTACAAGAACGAAAGCTTTTCCTCATTTAAATAAAATAACCCTTCTCGTGTTCTTAGCCAAGTGTCAGGGCACCCAAATCCAAGTTTCCTCAAAACTAAGGGAACACTTTTCTGAAAAATCTGTGATAACCCTACTCACCGGCATAACACTTACAACGGAAATATAAACCAGCTGACGTACACACTGTAGATGCTAAACTAGCCAGCTAGCAGAATCTCTGCGGAAATGAGTTTCATAAGAGGAGCAGTACATTTTGACTGAAGCAAAGCGCTCACAAAAGATATATACTAGTCAGTTCGAAAATATTTTTTTTAATAACATCAGACAAACGCAACTTTTGGAAATCACTGCTGGGACATTTCAAAATACAGTTCACGAGTTCAAGAAATTAACATACTAAAACGTATTTTCTTGCTTTCACGATGAAAGGAAATTGCAACAAAGCGTTAGTGATGAAGATTTAAATTATGGTCCATGGAAATGTTCAATTAGATTTTGAAACACATTTTGAATTAGAAATAGGAACATTATGAAATTTATGTCACGTTTTAATATAAGGGATGAAGTTGAGCTAGAAAAAACACATGATTTTCTGACCACAACAAAGAACAATTGCTATTATTCACCTCCTTATGTGTGCAAAGCCGAGGACTGCAGCTTTTGAAGAAACTGATATTCTATATTTAACATAATGCAATACTTAAGTTGTTCCTATATATACAAGTGACTATTCTTTTTGATTATGCCGTTTTAAAAGTCGTAACGTCATTTTTTTTTAAAAAAAATATATATAACCTGCGTACGGATTTAATAGACTCGCTCTAGCTCAGGAGCTTCAGAAATTCATTACTTTCACACTGTTTATTAGTTTTAAAAATATGAGTTACGATACCATGAAAATTTTGCTGTCAGAAGAAGCTGCTAAAATATCAAACACTGCCAGCATGCTCCCTATTGGACATTCGTACCAAATAACTCGAAATGTTAATTCAAGAATTCATAGTGTCGGCTAGAACAATTCGTAAACCCAAGATCCCGGGTTCGATCCCGGCCAGGGTTGATCGGATTTTTTCGGCGTAAAAATCCTAAGTATGGCTTCTTTGGAAGGGAAGTAAGGCCGTGGGTCCGTGTTGTAGATTTACGGTACGAAAAAGAACTTCAAGCCTGAAAGAAGAGGCCTCTAAGCAAAATTTATCAGCCGTTTCACACCCTGAATTGAATGGGATGCTGATGACCTGAAATGTTACAGGCCTCCGTAAATAAAACAAATCAACAACATTAGAGCAAACCGCCACGGATGGCATAGGTCGTTAAGGTGCTGACTCGAGAACAGGAGGTCTTGGGTTCGATTTCCGCCAGAACCGTCCTCCCTGAGGTTTTTTTTTCCCCCCAGGATTTCCTCAGTCCTCATAAATGTCAAATGCCGTGGAGGTAACCCAAACTTAACCCTGGAACGTTTCCTTCCTTTAAAAAAATACTTTCCTTTCCCAATTTATCATTTTATCTCACGTATCATCGGTGTCCATTGCCTTTGATGCCTCAGCTGTGAAAAAGGGTATTAAGACTGTTCAAAAACCTGGTACAGATGTATCTAAAAACAATCTTAATTGGCATTTCTATAAGTTATAGATGTGTTCACTATAGAATATTCTAAAATAAAATGGGTAACTGATGCTTTGAGAAAGGTACCACGTATTTATGTCCACCTGGAGCTATAAATGAACACCGTGATCTGTGATGTGATTCCCGAAACTAAAGATGCAGTTCCGACACTATCAGAACATTCATAAAATCCACCAAGAGGTTCAAATTGCAGAGAAAGAAACTAAAGCGACCAACATTTGGTATAGAGCAGTTTTAATGAGTAAAGACAAAAAGAAGTTTAATGCTCTTTCATGTTTAGTTCCCATAAAGGTACGCTATATTAAAAAGTTTCTTGTTTTCGTTACATTGACCTCAGATTTTAGAGGCCTTTAATATGTTCATATATAAAAATGAATTAGGTTTTCTTGTTATTTTATTACTGCTTGCCTTTTGGACATGTTAATCATAACATTGTATTAAATATTTACAAAAGTAATATTATTGATTTTTTAAAAAAATATGATCCAAAATCAGAGCAAACCAAAAACATAATTATATTTCATTTAAATTGTTGCTGTTAAGGAAACCCGGAACCGTTTTAACTATTGAGGCCTCACAGGCGCTGGACAGTGAAGATACACAAGAAGAAATGATAAAATAGGAAAGAATTTATTTTTATTAAGGAAGGAAGTGTTCCAAGAATAAGTTTAGTATACCTCCCCGGCATCTGCCATTAATGAGGACTGAAAAAAAACTGCAAGGGAATATAGTACTTGTGGAAATCGAGCTCCAGAACTCCCTCTCCTGGGTTTCCTGCCTTAACGACTGCTGCAACCCGTGGCGGTGCACCGGGAAGTGATTCTCTTCCATTTTCAGGTTAATAGTACACAGTCTTGAAATTTCAATATTTCCACGTCTACTAATTAAATGTTAAATGTAACTGAACCTTCTAATATGTACACAACTAGTCTTTGTTGGTGCTTGTTTATAGTTAATATAACACTTAAATATTTATATTATTTACTCTCACTTCCACACCCTATCTCTGTTAGCACTGAAAGAGCTTGCAGAGATGTGACAACGTTGTTCCCCTGAGTAACTCTGAAGCACCGCAATGAGCAACTGGGTAGCTGTAATATTAATTTCACGAAAAAGGGTAATTAAAGCTTGTTCTGTACTATACAATTTTCATTATAGCTCTGTAGTAAAATCTGAAAACGGAGAATGTCAACATGGTTAAGATCTACTTTTGAATGCTCTTCATACACAATTTTAAATGTATGTCTTTAGTAACCAAACTAAGTTTTGCAGAATATCTGCTAAAATCTCGCTCATATTTAACCACTTGGGACTGTAAGGGTGGGATAGTTAATAAAACAGTACTTAAGCTTACTAATCCAGTCTCAGTCTGACAAGAGCCACTTCTTAACGTAATATTGTAATTGTAGAGTAAGCATACTGGGGGGGGGGGGAGCTACCGCCTCAATCGGAAAAACTGAAGAGAAAAGTGACCACGCTTAAAGTTGGTACGCATATTTTTACAAAAATATAATATTTTGATATATTTAAAACTAATAATTATCAACACTAACCTGTGTTATAAGAGGTGTTGAAAATGAAGCCCCTCAGCGGCAATAAATTGTGGGCATCTGCGTAGGGAATTCCTATTACTTCATCTTACTTCTGTCACTCGTAACTTTTTAACAAGTTGGCAAACTTGTCGCTCTACCTGGAATAGGTTGCCAGGATATTTTCTTGCGAATCGCCTCACCACTTCTCTGCAAGAATCAGTTTTCACATATTTATCGTACATAAAACATGTTCAATATTTCTTATGTTGTGGCATAACCATCGGAAAACAATTAGCTTATAAGTTACATCCAATGAAAGCTCAGAGTAACACGAGCGCACTATCATTCGCTGATAAAGACTTCATCAAACTAACTACAAACTGCTACATTATACTCTCTTGACGCGGACTTCTCCCAGTATTCAGCAGCGCTCTGCCGGCCCTTAACTCAAGAATACTCACTCTATTTATCACCGATCCGTTTTATTACCGCTTTAAAATTGTCGCTACCGATTTGCAATTGTTTCCTTCTTCGTATACTGTATTTAGAAGTCAATAGCAATAAATTTACATTATGGCTGTACTTTTGAAAACATCATAACCCTAATGCTCTTACCCTGAGATGTACCCTTCCACAGTAAATTCAAAGTGGTTAATTTTACGGTATGTAACTTGCAAAACGAGTACATTTAATTGAAATCCCCTCTTACATTTTCTTTACATTAAAATAAAATTTCCTTATTTTATTGTACATCTCTTGGAAATTGGCTTACATAGCTGGATCTAGTTGAACTTTTACATAAATTTAAATTTTTTTTAAGAATTAAGTTAACTTTTCCAGCATATGAAATAATGCTGAGTTCATTAAATATATTAAGTTACTATGCTTATTTTTATTTTTATGTGAAATATATATTGTGAAATACTCTTAAAATTTCACAGGAGCTTTTTATTTCTTTTGGACAATATATACTATTGATAATAGCTATATGTCAGGGGAACATAATCGAAATATTGGGCATTAATTAATTACAGAGCAAAATGTTCAGAGATAATAATACTTCAAAGTTATGGCGTTACATTTCTAAAGGACTTCTATACCACCGACAAATATAACCTCCACCCAAAATGATAAACGGATGTTGTCGAGCATGGCTCTTAGGCGCAGTCAGTTAAAAGTGGATCACTTATCTAGTTAAGTCCCTCTGATTATTTTTACTATCTATGCATCTTATGAATGAACGAACATGCTTCATAAAATCTAAATAAACTTATCTGCGAAGGATCCGACCATATGATTTCGAAAAAGACACTTTCCTATAAGACATTACACCATAAAGCATTAACAGTTGTTCAGTGTGGTTGTTGTAGATATAAGAGATATACACATAGCACTAAAATTAAAAAAAACGTGACAGGTTAGAAAATCGGGAATGTTTTGAAGACATCTAAGGCAAACTTTTTACCAAAACAAATTTATCAACATCTAATTTCAGTTTCTTAATCACTACGTAACTGCATTTTCTTCGTGGACAGAATATTCCCTATCTCAAATTGCTTATCTTAAGATTCCGCTACAACCTCTGAATTATTACGTAGTAATTTATAAACAATATATAAAATATTTCACATACAACAATTTGCTTTGTATTTATAATTAACCTATTAACATTTATATTACACTGCATATTTTAAATATTAAAAATGTTCAAGAATGTATATTTTTATAACCACTAAGGTCAGTATCGATTTTGGGCACTTCAAATATAAATCACAGAACGCATTTAGATTTTAGCAAATGTTCCTGGCCTGCTTTTCATTGTTTACAAAAATGCACACCCTTTCATTTTATAATGCAGAGTTCCTATATTTAAGGAATGTAATCCTATAAAAGTTTGAATTTTAATTACACAAGGACAAATATTAACATCAACTCAGTTACAATTTTCGGAGGACTTTTAGGCAGAAGCAAAGGACTGATATCTGTCATTATCTAATGGTGATGTCATTACCCGACCTCCAGTACCCGAACATAGCTTAACAGTACTAGATATGAATATGCAAATATTTTCAAATATTCTATATGTAATTTCAATGTTTTACTTGACATTACACTAAATATACCAATTAATTTGTGCATGTGCTTCTAATATACGAGCTTTAGTTATCTCTATCAACTTTAATTAAACTTACTGTAACAATTGATTACAGTTTGTTTAAAAATACCACTATAGTATAATGATTGTGTTTGCACCAAAGCTAGTTATCTAGTTACAATTATTCTAAAATTCAAACAGTCTACCTATTTAGCAAAATAGTTCCAATTAAAACTTTCCTACAGCCACAAATTTTAATTCATGTGAAATAACTTTAAAGTTATTAAGGGATAAGTGACAATTACCCTTTTTATGGTTTATCAAGCGCTTAGATGGATTATCTTAAGGAAGCAGCATTAAATATTTGGTACTACACAGCAGCAACAAGGCTAAGTATGATACTTTACTTCTACCACCAAGAGAATTGCCCCAATTTTAATTGAGGTTCTCTTTTTATTGAATACACTGTGAATAAATTCTGAGCATTAATACTATTGCTACTTTCCTTTCTATGCTATATGACTTGCTTTTTAGCAATAAAGGTAAGAGAAGATTAAGACGCGTAACTAACGCTTTACACACAAAGATCTTTCTGTTTTTTAAAATATTAAGTTCCCAAAAAAAAAAAAAAAAAAAAAAAAAAGGATAAAGGCATTTTCATTTGTAGTTAGGCGATTTCCTTGAAATTTATGGCTAAGCAAGCGCATACGATTGTATTATTAACCATCAATTAACAGTAACTGTAAAAAATGTAAACCACCTGTTCTAAAAGGACAAAATACATGTCAAATTAAATACTGCTATCTACGTCAAACATACACTGAGCACACTCTTGTATTGCAAGAAGGGCCCAACTACCTTACATTTTGGAATGGCGGCTGGAAACTACCTTGCAAGGTCTCAGTTTATAAGAAAGCGTATGAAATATAAAATTGTAAGGAAAGGTAAGGCAAGGCACGTACACGTGCTAAGATGTTGGATGTAAACCTATGAGTGATCAACACCGTAGAAAAGCAAGATCATCAGCTATTGATCTTGAGCGTTCATATTTTCGCAGCTTTAGACAGGAATCTATGCAGGTGAGCGAACTTTCAAGACTTCAGGTGAGAATTTTACAGAGCAGATATTCACAACTCACAAACTTCAAACTAAAAATTGCAAATTTTTCGTAAAGCACATTGGTAAATTTCACAGAATTGGCACATAAAACGCTGATTACCGTTATTGCGGATTGCGATATCAACAGACACAGTAGTAATTGTTTAATTTAGGATTTTCGACTTCTGAAATCCATTCCACCTTTTCATTTTGAGGCCCCAAGATTTATAATTTAAGGCTATTTTTGGAACGAAAGTTTCTTGTGTTCTTTGAAGGTGTTCTTGAACATTTTGTTTGAGTAGCTCTATTACTTCTTTCATTGAAAACATATTCAATTCTTTTATAATTTAATATTTTTTTCTAACCCAGCACTTAAGTGGTTAATTTCACTTCTTTGGTTGGTTGTTACTGGCATCGGTTTTCATTACCCAGAATTCTAACCCATGTAATGAAGCTGAGATTGTAGAAATTTTAAAAACAGAATGCTTATGTGACATTTTGAAAAAAAAATATTCATCTCTTGAACGCAAAATTAAGTCCTAATCGTTGCAGCGCGCGGTTCACAAGGTAACCAGCAGCAGTTTGTTGTGTTATATGCCATGCAGTAAAAACACCGACTTAGTAAGCGAGTTCTATTAGCTCTGTGGCAGAGTGTGCAGTAATGCCGTGGTTAAGAGCGCAGGTTCGCCTCCAGGCATAAAACACTTCTTTTTTAATAAACCGTGATAACACATTATAGCAAATTAGTTTCGTAATAATGCTTCACATACACAGCAAGCTTTAACGTTTAACATGTTATATATGTTATAATGAACATTACATTTCTTCAGTACCAGTTCTATCCAAATGCAATATGCTGCACACGCAATCCCTGCACATGCAAGAAGGACAAATGATGACATATTAGCACAAATTCAAGAAGCCTGGAATATTGTAACCTCTGGTCTACACTAATGTAGAAATGTGACATCTATGCCATGAAGATTAAGGACAGTTATACATGCTGGGGATTAATACACCCGATTTTAATTTGTGTTTATTTCTAACGTTTCACTTTAGAATATAACGATTTATGTTCACGTATTTACTTAGTTAATTGTAAAGAGCACGATAGTTTGTGATTATGTTATTGTGTGTGCATAGGTAATGTCATAAAACTCAAATGATACGTTAAAATATAATTTGATATTAAGGCACATAATGTTCTACACATATACTTATTAAATTAATGAAAATGTTCAGTGGGATTTGAATCCAGGAGCTCGCGAGGTTTCGTCTCACAACTTCGTTTATTAAAAGGTTTTCCTTGCAATAATTGGTAACGTCAGGAATAAATGTACTCTAATGTGAACTTTACGTAATTTTTCGATTCTATTAATAGGGAAATTATGTTTATCTATTCTCAAAAACACCGGAATCCACCGAAAATACGAAACGCGGAAAATTGAACTTATTTTACTAAGAATTTATGGTACATTGATTACTAATTTACTGTTTATAATTGTATTTACTTATAAATGGGTTGAACTTTAAACAAATCCTCTATTTAGCTACTACTCATTTTATATATTCTGCTTTTATTTAGAGTATTGTCATGTGGTGGTAGTACGTGGTCAATATTCCACGCTAAGTACTCAATGAATGCTTCACATTTTAGTGTAAAATCCTCCCTACTTCTATAACTACAGTTTTGAAATTTTAAGATTGCTCCTTTACCCATACTACTAATTTTATATCCTGCTTTTATTTAGAATGTTGCCATTCATTTATTTGCCATTTGGTAGTGGTATATAGTCAACACTCCATGCAAAGTACTCGATGAATGCTTCATGTTTTAGTATGAAATCTTTCCCGTAACTACAGTTTTGAAATTTTAAGATTAGTTTCAGCTTATAGGAGTATTGGTACAGTAACGTCCAAAAGAGGAAAAATAGCCCTCAAAAGTTATTACAGTTCCCATCTACATACGCCAGCTAAAGGACTATAGGTTTTTACATCGCTATGGTAAACACACCTTACATATTCTGCTAGAAGCTCGAATACCTTCCATTTCCCGTCATCCGCAAAGCTCTCCATTTTCCAATATAACGGTTTTCGCTCTCCCACTAATTAAATTTTGCCCCTCTCAAGCGACAAATAATCCGGAATTAGAGTCGGGAGGTGACACTGTGGTGTTGAACGTTTACTTACGCCTCTTTAAAGCTAATTGGGCACCCATCCTCAATTTGTTCTTTTGTATATTGCGTTGTTACTTGTTGGATTATATGAACGCCACACGACCTCACCCAAAATCTCGTCTCGTTCTAAGAACCGCAGTAGATCAGTTTTGAAACTTGAGCACTTATCTATTGTTAGAGATTATGTCATACTAAAGTATTATTTGCAGTCATACCGGTAACTAGAATGTTCTGGTACCTCAAATAACACACTTTGTAATGGTTAGGAACCATTCTTTCTTACCTCGATATTGCAGTCTACATGAGAAAAAGATTGCGTCGTACGAGTATTTATTGAGGTTTATTTTCAAAGGAGATGTTTCCGATGTTATAAAGAATGCAGGGAAAATATGAAACAATTTATGAATAAATAGTAAAAATACCTCCTATTGATGGGGAAAATCTGTAATAATTGATGAGCATAATGACAACATCTTGGGCAGGAAAAAAGAGCAATTAGTAGAATATCAAAGCGGCAATGCTTACAGTTGTCAGTAGTAGCAGAGGGAAAATTTATCAGATAGTGCTGCGAAATTGTACATAATTTCACAGTGTCTCAAGATTGGCGAACTTTATTTTTCCATCTAGTCAAATGCGTGTTGTAGAAAAAAAAACTCATCTATTGATTTATCCAATTATATGATGACCGATGCGGCGGCGGGGGTCTGCATCGGCCAATAAACCATCGCTCAAGGCCTGCCGAGCTGCACGAGTCGGAGTGTAACTGTTACGTTGACATTTACCATTACATTATTCAGTGTCGTTTGAAATGTGAAAGAACACGTGTCTAATATTATGGCATAGTCTGCTAAGATTAATAAATAGCAAATATTATGTATAATTATTATATTCCATAATGAGTATTTTATTTGTGCATCGTTTGTCCATCCTGTTGGGAGATAACTTGAAGGAAAATTCCCAGAGATCGATCTGGAAGACGCAATCTGGTTTATAGATTTGTAGCATCCACACCCGTTAGACAATAACAGATTACAGGCTGTTGTAATTTCTCAAAGATAATTATGAAGAAACATGGACATGGACCGAATGTGTTTAGGAGATGAAGGTAGGCAATTACAGCAACTCCTAGCCAGAGATGGGGAGTGCATTGGATTATATTAGATTGTCACCCTAGTGTTTATACCAACGACTCGTGTTGTACCACCTGTGGTCCGGTTGCTTTGGGTGATGCCTTATATGCCGATGTATTCCCCATCGTCACGTCGGTCATCAGATAATTGTATGACCCTGTATTATTTATGTTATCCCGGTTTATGAACGTAAGCATGCTTTTCCTTTTTAATGCATATACTACGATACAATACTCATGGGTATGGTTAACTTCAGCCTTCTAATTATTGACGAATTAAGCTGAGCTAACCCCCCGGCCTACATTTTGTATGTGGTCGTAAAGCTAGTACCTTAACCCGAATAGGAACTAGAATTTTTGGATCAGGTTCTTGAACCATAGGAGTCGGGTCGAATCACGTCTATTCTCCTCGTGGTCTGAGTCAGAAGTACATCTATGTCATCTTTTCAGGGCGAAGTGCCTGCAGCCCTCCATATTTCGAGCATCGCTGCACGTTCGCTAACAGCTTAGAGTTGAATGGGTTTGTGGCAAACACGCACTTCTCTACGCAACCATGTCAGTCACACTGAAGCCGGTCGGTTATTTTCCTCGTTCCTTGAAAGCAACAAGATGGGAGTTAAGTGAAAGCCACGTCTATTCAGTGCAGAAGAGAAGCCTTTTAATATTCAGGTCTTCACAATGGGGAAGTACCTCAAAGCAATCAAATTCCCTTCTCTGTATTTATACGGACGCTAATTAAATCAGCACAGCAGGCGTTTTGTATATATAACGACACGTGCCACAAGGTTCGATCATGGCCTTTCCGCTGAAGGTCACGGTTCGAGTACCTTTTGTCTCTGTGAATTTCTGTGACTTCGGCTTGGATAGACTTTCTAAGCTTCTGAAGTCATAGGTCATGAACTTTTAAAACAGGAGTGTCAATTATGTGTGTGGGTGCTTAAATTCTGAAAAGAGAGCATTCCTAAAATAACCTTTTTCGACAGTAAGATGCATTTTTAAGTGTATTTAGAATCTGCATTTCCTTCCTTAGCAAATGCGAGAAAACATTGGGTCACTCGTTATAAAATGTAGAGGAACAAAGGATCAGGTTTCTATTTTCTACACTTTTTGAGTTGGGTATTTCTTTCTTCACATATTTTTTATGACATGGATAATAATTTGCCAAGGTTTCATTACCATATGATAGTTCGTTTTTAAGTTATTGGTTTTTTGTTAAAAACAGTATTTTCAAAATCACTTCCGTTCACATATGTGACTTAAAAGTTTGAATATTTTAATACAACACTGACATGTACAAATAGTGTAAAGTTTATAAATTCCAATTTTTTTCGCAGAAAAAAAGAAAACGCAATGTGCCTAAAATTACATTTTTGGTACTAATTATCTCACATTTTACTTTTTATTTTAATACATTTTAATATATAAAATGTGTTGCTACTCAGCTTCATTGTTAATATGCAAAATATGCACTCAAAGCTTTCATACTCATATCACAAATTTGTAAGAGAAGATTGATTTTGAGAAATTTCAAAATATTTAAATTAATTTTGCGACCTGATGAAATAGGATTCTTTTAGCACAGAAATTTAAATATGACGTCATTAAATGAAATTCCAAGCGTCGTAGGACTAGGAACTTGAAACTTTGAGAAGATCTTACGCTCCGAAACATAGAAGGTGACATTTTTCGGCCGTGTTTTATTTTTAGTGACGAGGCAAGGTTCTCCCTTAGCGGGAAAGTAAAACTCAAATTGATGAACTCCATTGACAAATGCTCTTCAATGAGGTTTAATGTTGAAACGAAGAAACGCATGGTGCATCGCAGTCGCAAAAATCTTTGTACTGCACAATTGTCATTTTGTTCATAACTAATGATTATGCTCTAGCACGCTGTGCGCTAGGCGAGCGATCTAGCGGTGGTATTTAAAACTTTAAAGATGCTCTTTCAAATGTTAATTTACATACAATGTACAGTTAAGGAAATACAGCCATACAAAATGGGGATAATCTTTTTAATCGCTCTGTACTGTACTACCATTCTGAAGGGGACACTTTTGAGCTGTTCCTATACATTGGGCGTTCTAAAAGTTTTTGGCCTGACAAAGAAAACACAGGATTTAAGATTTCACTTTATATCAATACACAAGTTCCAACGGCTTTCCAACATTTATACCCACATAAGAATTGTCCAACTGTGAAAAATAAGAGTTTGTCCCAGTTTCAACCTCATTTGATGTGAATGTTCGTCCACCCAACCATTTCTTCAGGTTTGGGAACAAAAAGTAATCGCCAAATCTGGCTAATATGACGCATACGGAAGCAAAGATTAATGCAGTTTTGCAGCAACAATCCCAGATGAAAGAAAACTTTCTTTCTCGCAAGATGTGTACGTTTAGCCTGAATCATCATTCAGATGGTTCAGTATTGAAGCGTTATACTCCCAGATGATGATTTTGCCTTTCTGGAGAGTCTAGGAAACTCTAGCCATTACTTTTCCTGCAGATGGAACAGTTTTTGCATTCTTTGGTGCACTGTCACTTGTTGCCACGCACTGTTTGCATTGCTCCTTCGTCTCTGGCGTGCAGTGATAAATCCAGTTTTCATGTACCCTTATGATACACCGGAGAAACTCACTGGAATTATTTAAGCAAGTCTAAACACTCTTGCGAAATGCTCATTCGAATTCTTGGTTCGTGCGGCACGTAAAGAGCGGAAAGCTTTCTCATACCTAGCTAGAACTTCGTGTAAAATGAAATGGACACGGTCTATCGAAATATTTGCAATGTCAGCGAACTCGCGTACCTGTAATCGGCGATCATCGAGTACAGCATTGTAAATTGTCACAATCTCGTCAGCAGCAGCAGCAGCAGCAGCAGCAGTAGTAGTAGTGTTAGTAGTAGTAGTAGTAGTAGCAGTAGCAGCAGCAGCAGTAGTAGTAGTAGTAGTAGTAGTAGTAGTAGTAGTAGTAGTAGTAGTAGTAGTAGTAGTAGTAGTAGTAGTAGTAGTAGTAGTAGTAGTAGTAGTAGTAGTAGTAGTGTTAGTAGTAGTAGTAGTTTTGGGACGTTCCGAGCGCTCATCAACCTGAATGAATGTGAGACCACACTTAAATTCAGCAGCCAACTTTTAAGCGTCGAAAACGAAGGGGAGGAATCCTTTAATGTGGAATCTAACTCCATTTGTATTCATGTAAATGTAAGCCTTTCTAAACGAAATACTTCATCACAACTCGTATTTCAGTTTTATCCATTTTGCAGAATGTTAACACTAGTTTGTTCAGATGATCGCCACAAACAAGTTACTGCACTTGCGCGTCTGAAACTGTACAACGCGCCATCTGAAGAATGATACTAACCATCACAGTAATTTGACCATCTTCACGACATCCTAGTCAGGTCTTTTAGACACCCATGTAGATGTATTGAGCAGCAAGCATGCCCAGTGCACTTCTATCAATCAAAACGTTTTACTTACACCAAATCCAGCTTCAACCGTTATTAGTTCTATTATATTATAATGTAGTGAAATGCCGGGCTTCTTCCAAAACCGTGCACAATTGTCTTCCAATTAGAATATCAAACTCTTTTATGCAGATAAGTAAAAAAAAAAGTATCTTCTCTTTTGTATTTTTAAATACTTTTCCGTCGAAATCGGATTTTTTTATGATTAAGTTTATCATGTACCAAGGCTGTATAGACTCATAGTTTATACTTCATCAGTTTCTAGTTTTGTTAATAGTTGTATTAATTCATCAGATACTTGCTGCTGATAAGTACTTAGGAAAATTAGTCTTCAAACTGGTAGATTAATTGCATTCACTGTCATGTTGTGTTATCCAAATGGTTCACAACTGTTTTCCATTATGTTCATATCAAATAGGAATAACTTTTTATTTGCTCTGGTCTTGTCAGCTTATTGGTTCATTACGATGTTTTTAATTATCCTATATGTCTTCATTCTTCTGTGTTTTAGTAGTTTTCTTTCTCGAGAACATCTACGTCTACCTTTCTCCAAGAGTTTAGCGTATATCTTTGTTTACTTTTCTGTAATTCTCCTATTGCGCATGCTTCTTGGAATATTTTTACCTTCTTTTGCTTTATACTGTCAATATAAAATAAATATAAATGAAACAGCACAGAGCCCCTTTTACTTTTGCAAACATTTCTCTTTTCTTGCTACCTAGCGCATCTTGGATCTGTAGACAACCTGCTAAGCAATTTTGATTCTTGGAATTATAAATTGTCTTCATGTGCCAGGTGTTGGACAGCCCTAAAGGCTGTTTGGGGTGTCCGTCTCCCCAATGAATCAGACACGTGCTGTTACCCTCCCCATCCTTCCGGCTGCCATGTTGCCGCGCCGTTTTTCTTTTGTTTAACAATAGCCAGACAGTCCGAATTTGCAAAGGACGCACTCAGTTTCTCCCCTAGAGTGTAATATCGATCTGAGTGCAGTGTTGCAATACATTCGGCTGCACTAGAAAGTCCCTTCCAGCAAAACGAGTGTTGCCCGCAATTATTATAAAGAATGCAGATGCTTAAGAGTACACGATTAGATCATACCATGAAGCATGGCTGGTTTTAGTAGACTTTCAACTTGTCTTTACATGATATATGATGTATTCTCCAAACTTTTTAATTTTGCTATATTTTCAGTTTTAGAGACAATGTCCAAACTTCTTTTAAGTTCGATGTGGTTACTATTGCGGTAAAAACAGTAACATTTTGTTACTAGTCATATGTCAATGAAAAGAAAAGATCTGTTTATCTCATCGAATCAAGGCTTCCTTCAAATGATACATTAAACGAAACATTAAATAAGAAAGAAAAATTAACATCGGAAAGACAATTGGTAACCGGAAAGCGTATTCAAATCGATTTGAATCCCAGCATGTAGGCGTAGTAAATGTATGTTTTAAAAAAAGGTTGAAAGACCGTGGATTTGACGTGTTTTATGGCAGTCTCTGAATGTTCTACAGGTTTTATAAATATTTCTACTATCGGCAACACCAGAAACAATGTTGGAAGTGCAAAACCATGCATGTTAAGATTAAAAAAGCGTGACTTAGTATGTGGCGAAGATAATGCCCCAGGGTCAAATTTGAATGCGTGACAGACAGAAGTTGCAGCACGGATTAGTTGCGCGTCAGTCAGGCATAACTAAGCTGGATTGAGGACTGAAGATAAACAATCAGTCTTTGGGATGAGACAGATGGAGATTGGGCCTACAAAAGCTGTGTCATATAGAATCCTTCCCCTAAAGCTAACTTGCTAAAATTGTTTAATTTCTTAGTGGTATTATAATTTAAATTTGAAAAATTCTTTGATAATGGATCAGATTATAAATTATTTTTTTATTTAAAATAACAAACTTCTATATAAGAGGAAGAAAAAATGTGTATAAATAAATTACCAATAGAGAAAGGAGGCCTAAAAATAGCCACTTCAAGAATAAGAACAAACGGTCTCTTACGCTCAGTTGTGGTGCTACAAGCTTTAACTAGAAATATACAAACATGTTTAAGAATAGTAAAGAGAGGTGAAAATACAATAAATAATTTATTCTGTCAAATACATGCCATTACATTAATTAAGACTTAAATGCTGTAGTTCTCAAAGCTTCTACTTCCACGAACGGCGGAAGCCTCCTTAGCAACGTAGCTATGACGGTGATAATAGCTTCATGTTGAAGCTTCTTGAGATCGTTCCCATTCTCAAGAAAATTTCTACTCGTAAATTTTTTGTGCATACTTTTCCGCACTATACAGGCAGATTTTCAGTATGCCAATTATATTTACCGCTTCGGTTGTCTTTGGAAAAAATGTTTAATTATTTCTTGAATAATTATTAACTTATTTATGCATTTTTGCTAGTGCCTAGGAGATATTCGATTTACTCAAAAAATTAGGCTGACAAATGCAGCAGAAAGTCCTAATATTCAACATATTGTATAGACATGTTGTCCACTGTGATGCTTTCTCAAGCAATTTGCCGTGTGCAAACTCACTTATTTCCTTAGTCTACCAGAACGAGGTTTAGACCGAAGTTGCATTCAGAGACTATCAACTTTGAATTATCTATTTATTTTTGGGTTATCCAATACTTCTGTTCCAATAATTTAAAATAGCTGGCCTAAAATCTTTTAAGATATCAATTTTTTTGTCATAGATTAAGGTATGCGCGCGGGCACGCGGCATTTCCTAAAGCATATTAATCCACATATTTCCCTATTATATCAACATTCCTAAATCGGTCGGACTTTGATAATTCCTAAAAACATCCTTGAAAGCTTCGTTTGGGCTGAACATTTAATCGATGTGTCTTTTCTGTTTTCTAGCTGTTAGGATTCGCAAGATTTTTCTCTTTTTTTCCTCTGTTTTTCTATCTAAAAACTATTTCATATATCCTTTTTCATTGTGCATTTAATTTCTGTTTTCAACACCACAATTATAGTATTAATATTTCTGATACCTTCTCTCTTTTCTCTGTTTTTCTATCTGAACACTAATTTATATCTCTTTTGTGTTATATTTTTAGTTTTGTTTTAAACAGCACAATCATAAAATTAATATTTTTGATACCTCCTTTTCCCCCCTCTGTTTTCCTATCTAAATACGTGTTTTATATATGCATTTTATCATATATTAAATTCCTATTTTCAACATCACAATCAGACAATTAATATTTCTGATACCTTCTCTCTTTTCTCTGTTTTTCTATCTAAACACTAATTTATATCTCTTTTGTTTTATATTTTTAGTTTTGTTTTCAACAGCACAATGATAAAATTCATATTTTTGATATCTTTTCCTTTTTTCTCTGTTTTCTATTTAAATACTGGTTTATATAACCATTTTATTATATATTTAATAATTGTTTTCAACAGCAAAATCATAACATTAATATTTTTGAAACCCCCTTCTTTTCTCCGTTTTCCTATTTAAATACGGGTTTTATATATGGATTTTTATTATATTTTTAATTATTTGTTTTAGCACCACAATAATAGAATGAATATTTTGATACCTTCTCTTTTTTCTTAGTTTTTCCATCTAAATGCTGTTTAATATATTTATTTTTATTACACGCTCAATTATTGTTTTCAAAGCCAAAATAATAGAATTAATATTTTTGATACCTTCTTTCTTTTCTCTGTTTTTCTACCTAAACGCTGTTTGATATACCATTTTTGTTATACGTTTAATTCTTGTTTCAACACCACAATTACAGTATTAATATTTCTGATACCTTCCGTCTTTTCTCTATTTTTCTATCTAAACATTAATTTATATATCTTTTGTTTTATATTTTTAGTTTTGTTTTCAACAGCACAATCATAAAATTAATATTTTTGATACTTTTTCCTTTTTCTCCGTTTTCTATTTAAATACTGGTTTATATAACCATTTTATTCTATATTTAATAATTGTTTTCAACAGCAAAATCATAACATTAATATTTTTGAAACCTCCCTGCTTTTCTCCGTTTTCCCATCTAAATACGGGTTTTATATATGCATTTTATTATATATTTAATTATTGTTTTCAGCATCACAATCACAGAATTAATATTTTGATACCTTCTTTTTTCTATCTAAATGCTGTTTTATATATTTATTTTATTGTAATCTAAATACTGTATTATATATCTATTTTTATTACACATTTAATTCTTGTTTTCAATACCACAATCATAGAATTAATATTTTTGATACATTGTCTCTTATTTCTCCTTTTTTATATCTAAAAACTGTTTTATATGTCCATTTTTATTACATTTTTAATTATTGATTTCATCATCAATCATAGAATTAATATTTTTGATGCCTTCTTTATTTTCTCTGTTTTTCTATCTAATGCTGTTTTATATAACCATTTTTATTGACATTTAATTACTGCTTTCAAAATCAAAATCATACAATTAATAATTTTGATACGTTTGTTTTATCTGTTTTTCTAAGTAAATACTGTTTTATTTATCCATTTTTTATACATTTAATCATTATTTTGAACACAAAAATCACAGAAGTAATATTTTTATACCAAGCGTTTAAAATGTGAAAGTTTGTCAATTTTACCACTAGTACAATTATTACTCTTTCCAACGATGACCTAATTATTTATATTAATTTCTTTATTACATTGTTCAATATAGTGAGAGCAAGTTTTGTTTATTTTCTGCCATTAATAGACGATTACCTAAAATAAATACCATGTCCATAATAATGCTTGCGTTTTTTCTTTGATTTCCACGTTTTTCTCCATATCTGAGTCATTTCGCTTAAATATATGTGCAAAAATCCGTGACAGCGCATAGCGTTCTCTTTATGATATATTGACCTCCTTGAATTTTCATTTATTTATATTTTTATAGATATGACGAACTTGTATTTGGTTAAAAACCTTCTAGAAGAAACTACCTCAAAGTCCAATCCAGTTCATTGTAACAGAAGGTCATGTGTTGGATCGGCGTCCAGTTCAAGTAAAAACAGTTTAACGAATCTAAAAGTTTCAGACATACATTATTTTAGCATCCTTGTCACACACAATGTTTCAGTTTATTACAAGGTGCCACCAATACTTCCCTAGTGCCGAGACTCATTGTGTAAGCTACACGTTCGCTCTACACGACCGATTATACCTATAAGTACAGGCAGATGTTTGTCTGCGCAACTATTCGATAAAACTCCAGGTAATCCCTACTCCAGCTTTGTTCTCGCACGGAAGACTCGTGACCACTCTGCGATCAATGCCACTCTTGCCTTATCGTGGTATACTTCACTTCCGCTTCCTGCCACCCCGTGATACAGACAGTCCACGGGGTACGATCTCGCAGGCTCTGCGGGTGATATTACCTTTTCCTTTCGAAAACTTGCTTCGTTTCCAATTCTTGATGATGTTTCGCTTTTGGCCAAGATTATCACTGCTGTAATTATTTTCTTCGTTAAAAATGAAATATTATTGAATACTGTCTCATCTTATCCGCTTAGAATATTCCAGAACTTTACGATTCGTTAGCACAAGAAAGGTCAATATTTTACAAATGTATGTACCTGTAATCTAAGCAAACTCCGTGACCCATTTAGTTCAAACATTTGTAAAAGCGGATATTAAAGTGTAAATTTTACTCTGGTCGATCAGCCTATGTCAAAGTTTACCACGTTTTCTTGTCAACTGAAAACTTAAAGTAACTTTAGAATTTTTGGTCCATGTGCCCCGTTTCATTATCAATGTTAATGTCAAACATTTTTGTGTAACAATGAAAACGAATAGTATTTTAGAAAGGTAATAAACATGCAAGCAGTATATGCGACATTTCTTTGTAGCAAAAACCATTTACTTTTATTTACTTAAATAAATATAAAGATATCCTATTGCATCCCTTAAGGGCAAAGACCTAACAATCATATTACATATTATTAACTTCACGACAGTAAAATTGTAAAATAATCTTCTAAATTAGATCAAAACTTAATTAAAATTACGTCTTGAAATTATAATAAAAATGTTAAACCCCTTGTTAATCTCCTTACTCGATAATACCTTTAAATCAAAATAGCCTCGCTTGCCTTTTCCTAACGTGGTGAGCTATTCCACGCTAGTTGTTCGTATGCTGTTTAAAACACTGACTGGTTTGTTCTTTGGTTACTCCATTTCTCACTGCACTAGTTGGTTCTCGAGAGATTTCCATTTTTCTCTTCCTCTTGCTACTCTTGAACAATCTGGATCTGCATGTCCCTTGCAGAGGTCTGTCCATCTTCTGGGTCTGCTTTGTGCCCTTCTTTCTATTGGGGGGTCGCCACATGGAGATCTTGTAGGTCCAGCTATTGTCCTGCATTCTCGCAACGTGACCGCCCTATTGTCATTTGCTTCCGATAGCTATTCGTGCGATGTCTTTATTAATACTATAGGTATTTTGTCTCCAGAATCTTGCTTTGCATTTTTCTTTAGCATATTTGATTTTTTCCCCTCTGTTATTGACCATGTCTGGCACCCATATAAGTGTATACATAGGTTTCGAGCGCCTGGAATCTCTTATTTTCTTAGTTAAGTGTTTGGTACAATATAAACTTAAGAGCCACAATGCTTTCCAGGTTTATGAGATCCCTCTTTGTATTTCTTTTCCCATTTTATCGTGGAATGAAATCTTTTATCCTAGATATGTATATTAGCTCACATATGTTGAGGACTGCTCCATTTATTTTTGTTGGGGTTTCAGGTCCTTTTGCAATTAACTGCGTCTTCAGTTTGTTCAGTTACAGCCCTGCATTTTTGCTATGTTCTCATAATTGTTCCAGCATAGTTTGTGTTTTGGCGAATAAGACCTCCTATCTTAGATTTGTTAGTCGATTGCCGTTTATGTTGATTCTGAAAGTATTGTGCCAGTTCGATTTCCTGAATATATGCTCCATTACACAGGTGAAGAGTTTGGGAGAGAATTGATTGCCTTGGCGAGCTCCTATTTCTAGTCAGAATGGTTGTACTATTTTCACTTTCGTTAAACGTTAACTACAGATTTTTGTGTGCGATATGAATGTACTTTGCCTCTATTCCTTGAACTGCCAGAGCGTGTAGTATGTTCGACAGTGCCAAAGGCCTTACTATAGCCAATAAAGGCGAGATATGGTGTTAGATGGAACTCCTCTTTCTCCATCAACTGGTTTATGGTTTGGAGATGGTCTATTGTGCTGAATCTTATACGGAAACCAGTTTATTCTGATGGTTGATTTTATCCAGAATCTTCGTTATTCCTCTAGTTAAGATTTTTGTGAACATTTATATATATTTGACATCAGGCTTATAGATCTCTAGTTGCCTATATCATCTCTAGTGCCTTTTTGTGTAGAAAAACAATTGTGCGGGTTTTCCGTTGTTTAGGTATGTCTTCTGTTTCTAGAATTGCATTGAAGCTTTTGCTGACTTTGGATGTTGGTCTTCTGCAAGCTTGAGCAATTCATTTTTTATTCCATCTTCGCCTGGGGTCTTCCCGTTCTTGAGTTCGTTAATGGCAGTTCGAACTTTGCTGTGCAGAATAGGTAGAGTGTGCGTTTGGAATATTTGGTATCGGGCTCCTGTACAGAGTTCGAATGGAGCTAGAGCATAGGTGTTGGTAGTAGTCTGTAACTGAATTGATTGTCTTTTCTCGATGCTATGCTTTTCCCTCTGGACTCTTTGTTCTTTGTTGACTTGTGAAATGGAAAAAAGTACATCAACAAAAATACTGCACAGAATTAGAGCATGTGTAATAAGTAGAATCAGGATTTCTAATCCTTTATTTCTAGGTTAGGTTGCTACTGCACTTAACTGAAGACATGGCGCAACGAAAATAAAAATCTGATATGGCGGTGCACATTCTCAGTAGTGTAATATAAACCAAGTATGTATAATAATTTAGATACTTAATATATAACAAAGAGATTGTGCTAAATTACTCTCATGAGAGTCTTGTAAATGTTTTATGTAATGTGAAAACATTATTATGTTGTCTGTAGAGTGAATGAAAAAAATATTCAATTCCGTTAATATTAGAGATAGCAAAATCTGCAAATAGAAAGCGTGTTTTTAATGTATTTTATTAGTACAGATAGCGAAACATAAAAGAAACGTACGTGATTAATCTAGTGTTTGAAAACACTTGTGGGGGGGGGGCACTTGATACAGGCATTAGTACAATTACATACTGAAATGTTTACAATTGCACTTGCCACGTGGTATTGAATCACATGTCCAAAAGTTTTAACCGCATATCGCCAGTCCCAATGGTGCCCAACAGTGTGCGCCGCACAATATAAACCACTTTTCAATTGTGGATGTTCTTTGCCGTTTAAATATGTTCGCTATCTGTACTAACGACGGAGTTATCATATGGTGCCGGATTTTTTCATCATGCTGTATATGATCTATTTTCAGTCATTTAACTTTTGCATTTACTGTACAGTAACATAGCAGCAGTCTCAATTTAACTAAATATTTACAACATGCCTTAATATACTGGCTTGTTCAGCAAATTGTTTTGTAATACATAATGTGTTCATTGAATTATTTGGCATGTCTATATTAATGGGAATAAATATTTATTCCACACTGCGTTACCCAACTAACTCCCTTTGTCTTATTTCTCAAATTCACTGCGGTAGGAAATGCAGTATTCAATATCTAGAAAGATATCAAATATCCTTCCAGGCTCTAATACAATGTTAGAGTAACGAATCAAGGAAATTTTAGTTAGATTAGATTAGAGAAAGAAATTGACAAACAGCACATCGGTTCCATGGAAGGGAATATAACCTTCCTATTTATTTTCTGCGTTTATTCGAATATAAATATAAACATTTCTTAATATATAATTTCTACACGCACAGAAATAGAGAGAAAATATATTCCATCCGTATTTGGGAAAAAAGTTAATGTTTTTAGAATTCATTGTTATAAACAGTCTGAGAATTTTGCGCATATTCTATATAGCTATATAAATTGCATGAAAAGTAATAATGGCAGAAAAGCAGGGAACTGAAACAAAAAGAAGCCCTAAGTGGTACAGTTTTGAACCGGACAAACTGGAATGTATAACAAAGGAAGAATTTCAAACAAATTTTCCTACCCTAACCATTACTACAGAAAATAGGAAATACAGGCCATGAGGTATGTTCAGATAGAAAGATCACCGGGACTTCCATATAGAGAAAATTTATATTACTTTAACAGGGATGAGGTCAAGTGGGTACTTCACGATATTTTATTCACTGCTTGTTTGATGTTTTATCGCTGGTGCACAGGGTATAGAAGCTACTTTCTACAAAATGTCGCTAGTTCAGCTTCTTTTATGTAGTTCGGAAATTAATGGCGGTTTTGTATATTATAAAATATAAACTGTCAAAATTAAATATCTTTAAGATGGTATTCTATTTTAAAGTTTATACTTTGCCTAGTCCATTAGTGGTACTATTGTTAAAAACTAGAGCATGTTTTGTTGCAGTAAACAGAAGGAGATTTGCGTGTAATTTTCTTGCACGAGTTTATAAGAGGTTTGATAAAAATATCCGAACTTTCAAAATTCTGGGCCAAATAGATGTAGCACTGATTATCTGACCATGAAGAGACGCCTTCCGTTTTCCGCATAGTGCTATCTAATTCCAGCCGAGTTTCACGCTACTTTCTTTGCAAAAGTATTGTGAGTGAGTGTTCTACGATTATTAAGATGGCGGGCCATCTTGAACAGCGCATTTACATTAAGTTTTCCGTGAAACTTCATAAATCCTTTACCTAAACACATCAGATGATGAAAGAAGCTTTAGAGGTAATTGTTTAAGCTGTACCCGGTGCTCTGAGCGGTATACGAGTTTAAAAGTGTTCGGGTGTCTGTATTTGATAAACCACATCTTGGACGCTCATGCCTCCAGAATTAATTGCCCATAAAAATCAACGTCTGACTGTTCGAGAAATTGCTGAAGAGTGCAACATTTCTTTGGGAGTGTCATGAAATGCTGACAGAAATACTTGATATGCATTGTGTTGCAGCAAAGCTTGTCCCACTGTTCATCACAGTGGGTTGAAAAATCTTAACCAAGACCCCCAAAAGCTTATCAGGTCAGTTCAAAAGTCAAGGTACTTTTATAGTTTTCTTCGACATACAGGGCACTATTCTGAATTTCGGCAGAAGGCTCAAACTTTGAATCGCTGATATTAATGAAGACGTGCAAAGAAAAAGGATCAATTCATGGATACCGCAACACTAAGGGCACCAGCGATTTTTGCAAGAAAACAAAGTTTTCCCAATCTTCCATGTACTCTAACTTAGCTGCTGCACAGCCACGGGTGGCTGAGGTCGTTAAGGCGCGGACTTCTGAGCGGGAGGTCTGGGGTTCGAATCCCACCAGGACCATCCTCTCTGACTGAGGTTTTTTCCAGGCTTTCCTCAGTCCTCATAACTGGCAAATGCCGGGAAGGTACCCTAAACTTAGGCCTGGAACGATTCCTTCCTTAAAAATAAATCCTTTCCCAATATATCATCTCATGTATCATCAGTATTCACCGCCTGTGGTGCCTCCGTAGCAAAAAATGGGCGATAAACGCCATTCATTTCATTAGCTGCTGCGGACTTTATTTTTCACAATGAAAGAGCGAATATTCGAATCATATGAAATAAAAACAATTCAAAGAACAACTTTCAGCAAAACGCTTACCGGAACTGCTTTCACAAGCTCAAATGCCTTTGAGAAGCATGTATCAATAAAGGGGTAAATTACTTCGAGCTCAATTATTGAAGGTAAATCCTAATTAAAAAGAAAGAAAATCAAAAGTTAGTTTATATTTTAGAAACATTGTCTCAAAAACAGTTCAAAATGCTATGAAAGCGTGGGGAGAAGGAAGCACTTCCTAATGAACAGTTCAGCTGTGGTTTGGGGACAGGTCGAGGGTGTCATCGTGCAGCTGGTGATCAACTCGTGGAAATTGTTCAACCAAATGCACGTCATGTATTATAATATTATAAGTGTCGTAGGATTGAAGTCTGTTATTCATCGCTTTTGCATAACAAAAATGATTCCTATTTGCATCGTGTTGGTTCTTTTATTTTAATTTTATTTTCGGATGATTAACTTCTCAGGTTATCAGTATCCCATTCAATTTAGGGTGTGTAACAGCCAAAGATTTTTGCTCAGAGGTCTCTTCTTTCAGGTTTGAGATTATTTTACATAGCGTAAATGTACGACACGGGACCTAAAGCTTTACTTGCCTTCCGAAGGAAGCCATATTTACGATTTAAAATCTATCAACCCTAGCCGGGATTGAACCCGCAATCTAGGCACGATGAGGCAAGTATGGTTACCGCTAGACCATAAGGACCGACCGGATCGTGTTGTGACCTATAACAACCTTAGGTGCTGAATCTCGATGATGCAGGGAAACGCGTTAAAACCAAAATTTCACTGGAAAATGTGCTTGGCGAATCTTTGACTGTCTACAGCTGCTTTAATACATAACACATTATGGACAGTGCCAAAACAATTACTTCGGAGAAGTGTTGTTAAAAACTTGCATGTGAATCCAAAAGAAAACAGCCAGCAATTACTTACTATTCTCTTCATAACGCCTGATCACACATTTTGGAAACACTCCAGAACTGCGGTAAGAAACTTTACCTCATTCAGCAGCATTCACAAACTTAATTTCACTTTTTCAAGCATGTGGACAGTTTCCTGAGGAATAAGCTGTTCAATACACAAAAAGAGGCTGAGACGGAATTTAGAAATGCCATCGTCTCTAAAATCACGATTTGAATGAAAATGGCATAAACAAAATTTTCTATGATGTTTTATAGATTGGAGTATATGCACATGCAAAAAGCAAAAGTGATATAAGGGTGACATATCCATTACAGATAGTCACCTTGTCTTTTCAAGCAAGTGTCCCAGCAAGTCGCAAAGTTATGGATACTTTGGGTGAAGAACGTCCGTGTTTGGCTGCGGAACAGTCTTCAAAGAAACGGCCTCTTCTATGAAAGCACCCATTCGTCGAGCATTCTGCTGCTCAGAAATATTCTTGGATACACGCTGCATTCAAACCTTGTCGATTGAAAATGATGTGAACAGTTCCCCTGCTCAATGACAATGTTTGTGCAATCTGTCGGGTTGTCAATCGACGATTCTCCCTTACACGGTTGTCTACGGCTACAATTGATTTCTCTGTGATGGACAAATGAGCTAGATCAGGTCTAGGCATGTCAACACGTCCATCACGAAATTCACCACATCCTCTGAGCACTTCGCACACACTGTTTATATGACGATAAAATTCGGTTCCACTAACAGAACAAAATTAATTACTTCCCGCTGGGCCCGTTTGAACGAATCCCAGTTGTTAACGTATTCATTTCAACGTGCTTCTGACATGTAAACAACACACTGCGCCATCAGGCAATACCAGTCTATCTTCTTACATACAACACTACCTACCAGAGCCAATACAAAGCTCTGCACAGTTAAGTTACGACGCTACGACAAAAATTTTAATTTTATTTGGGAATTCCTTACATATAGATGCAGTTTACTAGTGATTTATTGAAGATTAACCGCAATATATATTGCAATGTGCTTTAACATTGCATATAAACATTCGAGTATCATCTTTTATATGTGATATATTCACATTTCAGAAAGAAACTAACGGCCACTACGGTGAGCTACTTCAGCATCTTACCTCATTGACAAAAGCACCAAATATTCCAGTTTCAATCTCAAAGCAGCATTCTCATCAATGGCGCACAATAGAAAACCACTTCTCTACTAAGCGCGGATGCCAAGTACTTTCAGTTTCCAATGCCCTATAGAGAGCTCGGGGGAACATTGACCTTCTACAATTTCACTTTTAACAGTGGGCTACCGTTGTCTATGAGCAGTGCCTATCTAGAGCTGTTAGAAATGTGATCTGCAAAGGCTTTGTGAGGGTAATGCAATACTTTACGCACATTTTTAGCTTTCTTCTGTACAGTTTCGCTCGTTGCATTACCTTTTCTAAATACGTAGAAAATGACTAAATCTCAATTTTGTTACTTTCGGCGTTAAAAAGCAAGGTGTTCTTTTTAACACCCAATAGAGAGAATACACAGAATTTTGCTTCGAAATTGGAATAATTTTCCTAGCAGCTTTTAATGTATTTGTATTTTACGTTAATTTTGTTGGTTACTGTTGACAACAAAGTACTTTTCATATAAGGTATATACACCTTTGGAAATAAGGACAAACATGTACTATTCGAAAGAATCCGAAGAATTTGCTGACACTGTTCATAATGCCGCCTTCAGTTCATGTTCAAATTGTGCCATAAGGCGTTTGCTCGGACCGTACACTCTCATGGCTGAGCGTGCAAAAACACGTGTCTAATAATAAAAACTACGTAGGCTCGAATCCTCGTTATGCCTGAATTATTTGATTTGTTAAACTTTGCAAGTAAAATTAATCTTCAATATATGGCAATTATATTTTAATAGACAACATATTTGAATTCCAAAGCATTTATGCTCAAAATAAAATATCGTAAATTTGTCATTTAAGTTGTGAAAAGAATGATACATAAAGATTCTAAATTGAAAAAATAAACATAATAACTTGTTTTTTTAATTTAAAAATAAATTATTTTCTATTTAAATATTACTTAGGTTATTTTTGCGAACATAAATAGCGTAAAATTCAAATAAGCCTTTGCAGTAGGAAGCTATATTATCACGTGTAAATTAAACATTATTTTTGCATGCAAAAAATAACAAAACACTTCACGATGGGTAGGATTCGAACTTCGGGAACTCTTATTGCTTGACATCTGCTTATAGCCCCTCGACCATCGGCGACTTCTAACAGGAAATTGGGAAACAAGAGGCATGAAACTGGACAGAATTAACGCTTTGAGAGTCTACTCATTTTCTATTTTAGGCATACAAATAGATACTACGTATTTCAAATATACTATAAATTTGACTGCATCCCAATCGAATTGTTTTCAATTGGATGTCCTTGATGTTGTAGAGTTTAACTGCAGAGTCTTTGCGCTTGCGACAGCAGTTTGCTTTCTTCTGTGAACACACATGGGCATTGCATATTAACGCGTTGTCAAACCCGAGAAAAAAATTTAAAGATTTTACCTGGAACTAAACTGTTAAGAGCCTTAATACTCCCCTACTTTATTTCCTGACATGCAGCTGTGATTACAAAATGACATTACAACACTCGGGTGTCAGATGTTGCGCCTTTGATTTTCTATTCCCACTTGTCTGGATAAATGGTTACCGAGCTTCTACTAGAACGCAACAGCAGGTGGCCACTTGATTTCTGTCCTTAATGAGCTTTGTTAAAGATCGTGGTTTGATGTCCCACAGTACATTAATAACAGCCGCATATGCATATTTGATGCCGTGTTAATGCCGTATATGCATATTATCACAGATGAACGCTTATCACGCATGCTGATAATCCAACTAATTGTCTACGTTTCTATACCACATTTTGAAACCGTTTCTTAAATAATAAGTACATATTTTTTCCTTTTTGGACTTCTGGGGTAGTTTTAATTTATATGCAGCGCTTGCTATTTCTTCTACTACGCTAGAATTATTTGTAATAAATAGTACGCAACTTTTATAATGACTACTACATTTTTCTTATGTAAACAATTTAAAATGTTTTGATTCCACTAGTCGAATAATGAACAGCAGAGTACTAAAACTGAACGATTTCAATTGATATAAAGTCCCATAAAATCAAGATAATATAACAAATGTGTGCTTGCTCTTTTCTTTTTTAATTGCACAGAATGCGGGAATGCGGAAAGTTATTGCAATTCGTGTGTTAAGCAGAGTTTACCAGTCTCTAACTCTATCGCTGGGGCGCAAGGTTGTTCTCGACTGCTAATTACTACTTAGGTCTCTTATAGCATTAAATACGATTACCCGTTTCAGCTTACTTCACCAATGGCGAACTCGGTAACTAACTGTCTACGTCATACTCTACAGTGGCTGCGGAAATACCAGTATACTGAAGCAAGCGTTTTATTCGGTTGTTTCGTTCGGTGCGTTAAACAAGACAAAGGCTATATATAGGGCGTCCCAAACGTCTCTATACATAGGCCTTCTTTGTTTGCAAGTACTCGAGATGCACATCGAGCTCATCCTGGCTGGGTCAGATGACACCTAATTAAAGTTATCGCAAAGTTTAGATGGCCTGGGAATATAAGAGGCCAGCTCCGTTCGGGGCGCCCATGGTATGATATCGACGAGATAACGTTAATTGCCATGCTTGTAGCATTATCGAAACGCTCCAGAAAAAACGTCTGCTGCTGAATTCGGAGTCAGCAAAAGCAGCATTCACAGGATAGTGAAAAACAATAAACGTCATGCCTATAAGATGCAGCTAAAGCAGAATCTGAGCGAAGATGGTTACGACTTACATAGGTGCACGGGCATTGGCATTGATAACTCTTTTACAACAAGGCAACTTTTAATTCAACGACGAGGTCAAACACGCGTTACTGAAACCAGTTAAATCCACATTGAGAGGTACATCTTAAAATGAAAGATGCTGAAAAGCTGATGCTTTATTGGCTGTGGGGAAGCAGGCTAATTGGATCTATCGTCATTATCGGAACCCTGAATGGGGAACGGTACCTTAAGATGTTGTAGGAAATGCGTGATACCACTGGTGTTGAATGTGGAGGGAAATTTTCCAGTCTGCTTTCAGAAATCTAACGTACCTTGATTTTCACCTGTGAGACTATCATAAGTAGCTGTTGGTCTATCAGAAGAAGATCGGAACTTGGACCAACTTTAACGGCTGCCGTATGTAACGGCGGATTATGCAGCACGTGCTTACCTGTGCCTGATTATGAAGGCCGCCATATTGAGCCCATTAGCTATTTTCATATTTTATTTGAACTGATAATCTCTATGTATGAATACTTTTGGAACACCCTGTGTATAATGTCTAAAGTATTACAATTGTTTTACATTATATTGCTCGGCGCTAATGACTACTGTATGTATATTTAATTTTCATAAAAATATTTGGGTTACACATTGTGACGAGAGTATACAGTGTTTTAGATTAAACTGAATTAGAGCGTATCAATAAATATCAACATGACAAACATTACACATATACTCATTATTGGCGAACAAATAAGTTAAAAGAATGTACTGTTGTTCGTCGGTTAACTTTTTCTTAATGCGCACCTACACAAAATGAAAAGAGAGTGAATGGCAATTTTAATTTATTAAGTTCATTTAAGGACGTTCTTGAACACCTTTTTTCATTATAATCCCATTCAATACAGGAAGTGAAACGGACGAAAAATTTCAATCAGAGGACTCTCCTTTCAAGCTTGAGGTTCGTTTACATGCCATTCCCTTTCGAAGGAAGTCATAATTAGGATTTTACGCCCTAAAAAACCACAGACCCTCGCTGGGATTTGAACCAGCAACCATCGATCTACGAGGAATGGTTACTGCTAGCCACCAGGCCGGACATTTGAATTGGGGTGAGAAAGTGCTTTGATTTCAGCCCGGCGAGTTCTAAAATATTCAGTAAGGTTATTTTTGATTTTCAGCAAGCACAAATTTTTCCCTCTATTATGACAAAAAGTAAAATAAATATATATATATATATATATATATATATATATATATATATATATATGTTGCTCGCTGATATTTTCAGTGTGTAGATTTCAAACCTCTTATCCGCTACTGCTGAAACTACCTTTTCTAATTTAGGAATAGCTGAACTGATAAAAAGTTGCTTCTTTAATCAACTAAAGTTATAAACTTGTTAAATACCTAAATAGTTATGTAAATGAGTTAGAATTTTAGCTCTTTCAGTCTTACTGACCAATCCCTGAATTTGGTAATATATTGGAGTGTTTGTATGTTTTAGATTATATTTTTGAGCCAATATCAAACTCTTCACTGAGTTAGCATTACACTTTACAATGCTTACAGAGATTAATTTAAATTTAACTTGTGATTTTCGGCACTTGCACGAATATTTTGATAACTTTTTCCTGACAACTCTCCTGTGACCTTCGGAAAATCCAAAAGTCCAAAACGCATGCAAAATCTAATTGCTTGTTGAGACCATTCTTGTAATCTTTTACAGCGGTCAAGAATCCGGCTGATATAATTTTGACCATGACACTATACCGTATTTTCCCGTTCACATTACAAGAAACTTTGCCGTTCGGTCTTTAGAAACCAAATTTAAATTTTACTTCTTTTTGATTATGGCAAATGTATGACGAAAGGCTATTTCTTTACATTGGAAACCAGCCGAACGTAATACATTTGAACTGCACGTTCCCTGAACATTCTTGGATAGGTTGAGCCTTTTCATTTGTTATGCACATAAAGAGACATGAAGTCAATGCACAGTACGGATCGATGAAAATAAATTGCTAAAGTCGGTTTAGTCATAAGGACATTGAGCGCCTTAGAAAGAGTTATGCGTTGCAAGATTGCTTTGAAAAGTATAATACGGGACAAGGTTTGATAGCCTTTTAATCTAAAGCTTAAAATTATAGTTATCAAGCTGCTTATTTATGTGATGGTAATATGATACGCTGAGAATGAGGTGTTATCAAATTTCGCCCAGGAAAACAACGTTGTCACATCTCTGCAATCCCTTTCAGTACATGTTTAATGCAGATATCGGGTGTGGAAGCATCAGTAAATAATGTATTAATTGATTCTGTATTTATTAATTAAAGCACCATTATATATTCATAATCATATGAGAAACAGGGAATATTCATAGTTTCTGTTCAATTTTTGATGTGCGAAAGTAGCAATAACAACACTGCAGAATTTCCAGGTATTTTGTGACTGTGTGCTACAGTTTAGACGAAAGCTACAACACTATACACTCGGAACTCAGTGGGATAAGGCGAGGCTAATTACGTTTGTTCCTCACTTCAATACGCGTGATGGTTATTAATAGGTATTGACATACATTTACAAGCTACAAATAGGTTATGAAAGGATATTTCCTCACGATGAGAGCTATGAAAATTAAAAAAAAATAAGCAGCAATTAAAGGAAAGTATTTGTATATTTGCAATAATTTTGAAATTGTTTTTAACTATGTAATTATATATTTTAGGATATTGGATTGATAAAGGATTTATTTTTCACGGTGATCAAAAACAAGGAATCTTCCCAAAATAAGATCTGTGAGTTGCGGAGAAATTGTTAGCCACACAACTTTACCAAGTATCTTCTAATCATTCCAATTACGAGTTTTCAAATTGTTTGTGACCAAATTCTTTAAACATGTCATGGTTTAATTCATTTCTATCGTAATTCGTTTCAAATGATCGGGTACAATTAAATACATTTATATATAAACAATACACAATACGAAGGTATAAACATCTTGATTTCCATAGGTTTAGAAGTACTACCGGCTAGAAATACTGCAACTTTTACCAGCTACATTTTCATCTTGACTTACACGTGGTATTCAGCGTCAAAAGTGGATACTTCAAGAATCGAAACTTTTTGGTTGGGACATTTGTGCGCTGGAGTTTAATGACTGGAAAATTAGAGAATTTAATATGATAATACATTTCCTTGGGTCAAAAAATACTCTGCAGGGGATCTAAAGCGTGAAAGTGAAAAGATTGCTCTTTTGTTTACAATTTCTTATATTTAATAGTTTTATCTATATCCTGACCGCTGAAACGTTAACTTGACAGTTAATCTTTTCAGTTGGCAATGCTTCAGATTAGCAATGAGAAAAGCTACCCGTTACAACTTCTGAACCAATTACCAAGCGGCATTATCGGTCGGTCTGAAGTCGAAACTGCTCTGTTGCCAATTTTCCTTATTGTGTGTGCAGTTCTGATTTCTATAATCTATTTGTAGTGGATTTATTTTTATTCCGAAGCCGGTTAATTTGTGGTACTTGGAAATGTCTATTGATCACTAACAATTGAAGTTCTGTCCGTAAATCACCGTTTTTACGTGAGCATACATTATTTTCCTATGCCTAGTGACAATAACGACGCCCTTTCCTCTTGCATCCATGATTTCTAATGCTATTGTGCTTGAAACACTATTATACGTACATTACACTGATTTACCCGCTAGCAAAGCTGGTTCGGTACCCACCAATGTAACAGCATATAAAAATACCATGAATGAGGCTAATACAAGGCATAAAATTACATATAACCTGTGGGTTTTTTCAAAGAATGTTTATAAAATATAAACTGAAAAATTCCACAATATTATCCGTTAAGCAACTTTAGCAGAGCCAACATGAAAGAACCTGCTGATGATGCAATGTTTCGGCGTCACGGAAATACTTTTACAATTTTATAGCTGAACATTTTGCATTGTCTTACATATGAATTAACTGAGCCTTTGAACAAGAAAAACAATCGCTACTTTCCTTATCTGATAGTTGTGGAATACTTGATGTTTTATTATACCTGAAGCTTAGAGCGTTCTTGAACAACCAACATCAAATAAAATCTACTGGTGCTCGAATTTCATTAGAATAAAAACCAGAGAGATGCTTTTACCATAGGTTCCTCACCTATAGCTACTCGAATTTATTTCCGAACACATGTGTACCTCAGATTTAAAATCATTATCAAATGTCCACACCGTTTTTGCACTATCAAATTACTTTGGCGAAAAGTAACAAGACACCATATTTTTCGCTAAATGCACCTCGTTTTCTTATGAATTTTACTTCTCGTTATGAAGCTGTAAAAGCAAAATGTAGGCCAACCTTAAGATTCTAATTACATATCGCAAGCATTTGTTCTTCAATAATAGCACTCAAGAGTTAAAACTGCTAAAACAAAATATTGAATGTTTCATCTTAAGTTACTGTTTTCACCCTCTACTGCTCTGTGTGAAAGTTTATTTTCAAAACAAAGCAAAACGAAAAGAATGTCATCCAAGATTGCATAACTCTTGAGATTGCAAACTTTTTATCAAAGGGTCAATCACGCTTAACCTGACCATTTGCGTTTAAAAGATTGAATGACAACGAGACATCAGAAAAGTGGTGTTTACAATTTAGAACAAACAATGTTGTCAAAATGTAGGAAACACATTTTAATGGTTACACACACACACACACACACACACATATTTCACCTACACAGTTGACAAGTTATATCTTTTTCGGCGGAGAATTCCCTCATTCAAGCATCGCCACGCTTTCATCATGAGCAAGATAATTGGAAGTCACATAGATTTGAGATGTTTCATCACTTTAGATGACGGTATCGAGGGTCACTAAAATGTCAAACTTATTGCAGGGTTCGTAGTTGGTACGTACTATCCAGCCAGCGAGACTCCGAAAACCTCCACACGTTACTAAACAAAGTCATCTCTCGACCGCTAAGCATTCTTCACATAAAAGAAACTACAGGAAAGTTACATCTTGTTTCATGCAATATCCCGTCTATAGTAGACGAGTGCGTCCTTGGGCAACTAAAGCTACGTTAACGTTAGTGTAGATTATCTAATCGTAACAACTACTGTTCAGACCATAAGGCCTGTTTAGTATACACATACCGCCACGAGTGGCCGAGGTCGTTAAGGCGCGGACTTGTTTGGGGTTCGAATCCCGCAAGGACCGTCCTCCCTAGCTGAGGTTTTTCCAGGTTTTCCTCAGTCCTCATAATTGGCAAATGCCGGGGAGGTACCCTAAATTTAGGCCTTGAACGTTTCCATCCTTAAAAAAAAAATACTTTCTCAATACATAATTTCATCTCATGCATCACAGTGTCCACCGCCTGTGATGCCTCAGTAGTAAAAACGGGGGTTAAATAATAATAATAATAATAATAATAATAATAATAATAATAATAATAATAAAGTCTCCACATATAAATGAATTTTATTGAGATTGGTCTTTCCATCTCTTTGGGGGGGGGGGCTTCCAATATTTCGTCTTCCTGTAGGATAATAGTTATTTACTATTTTCAGGATGCAATTGGAATTTATTCTATTTACACGATCGTGCCATTCTAACATGTATTTATAGATTTTTTCTATGATACTTTTAAATCACAGTTTTTACGGATATCCGATTTTTGTTTATGGTTTAACTTATTATATCCAGCTAATGGTCTCAATTTCATTTCTGCGGCCTCTATCCTTTGATTTTGGTTTGTTGTTACAGACCAAGTTTCTGAGTCATAAGGTAGTAAAGGTATGGCTAAGACTTACAACAGCACATCTAACTTGTCAAACAAGTGCTCTTTGAATTGTGTCTGATAGATGCTGGAGTTCGGGAAACTTAAAACCTAATTCATTTGTATACTATAAGGTACATGACAACCTAAATAATGAAGTTTATTTATTTGTTCCATTGATTCAATGTTGATTAAGAATTTTGTTCTCGTGAAATTTTCCCTCGAAATCCCATTATTGTTGTATTTTTTGTTGATATCTTTAAACCATTTTGTCCAGCTATAGAGCTTAGTATAAACACAACTCTTTGTTAAGTTATTCTCTGATGTCGCAAATACAACTTGTCGTCGGCAATAGGTGCAGTATTTAGAGGTATGCCATTTACTATAAAATTAAAAATAGCTCTAAATGCCTTTATTTGTTTTTACTTTATTCTCGCGTCTGTATATAAACTTTGTATTGCTCTAAGTAGATGTCTCGATCTAAAATTGTCCTATAATTTCGAGCGGCAGAGTGTATCGAAGGCTTTTTCACAGTCGATAAAGCTATATAAGTGAAAAAATTAAGATCGCTGTGTTTTCCTGTGAACCAATTGATAGGAAAACAAAGAGTGAATTATCCTTGAGCTATAATGTGCAACTTGTGAGAACAAAAATGTTGCAGATTTATAAACCTGTTCAGTTCCCAAGTAACCATCCGTATGTTTAGCAAAACAAACAACTTTATGTAATCTAATCTTTTTCTTAGGATGAGTGTCTTCACGGATTAAAATGTAGCAAGAATTTTAGTTTCTTTCAAAATATTTAGTCAAAAAATATGTTCGTTTCTAATCTTCGTACTGCAAGTATTTGTAATTTCATAATTGACACTTTTTGAATTTTTATTATGACTAATTGCTTCGTTAAGAAAACCCATTTTGCCATAAATTATAATCATTCTTTTAAAGAAACAAAATAGGTAATAAGGTTACTGTGAACCAGGACAAAGCCATTTGGTATACTTTTCAAAAATCATTTTGGCATATAATAACATTAGTAATAAATTAGAGGGATTCAGCCATATTTTGGCACTATTGAACACATTTAAAATATAAAACTATAGGTAGAATGGATGCGCAAGTAAAATTATACTAAAATGATTGTAAAAGTAGAGCTATATGAAAGCGAAAATTTGGCCCTAACTTCAAAGGACAAAAGTTGATTTCAGACTGCAGAAATGCGATTTTGATGATCGTAACAAAGAATGGCAAGATTTTGAATGTGGAAATATATTACTAAATAGAGAAATAAATAGATGTAACTAATTACCTCATCAAATATTAGTGTATCCTTTCAGGAAAACGAGTTTAGTTCATCCTAACAACAGATGAAATGGAGTCGTACAGGCCATCGGGCCTTAATAGTTGAATGAAACAGTCACATTTGCAGTTCCTTTTCTGCTTCATACTTAATGATACATTTTACCATTAAACGCTTTTAGAATAGCAGCATACAAGTTTCACATAAAGTAATGCAATTCAATATGAATTCATTATACAAACAACTATATTATACCAAGATCGCGGGTTCGAACCCGGCCAGGACCGATGGATTTTTTCGGGCGTAAAAATCCTAAGTATGGCTTCCTTCGGAAGGGAAGTAAAGCCGTGGGTCCCGTGTCGTACATTTACGGCACGAAAAAGAACCTCAAGCCTGAAAGAGAGGCCTCTGAGCAAAATTTGTCGGCCGTTTCACGCCCTGAGTTGAATGGGACGCTGATGACCTGAGCTGTTAAAGAGCGTCCATAAATAAATAAATAAATAAATAAATAAAAAACTGTATTATTACGTTAAGTCTATCAAATTTTCAAATTGGTCTTACGTAATATTTGTATGAGTATATTCAAAATTACAATAAAATACTACAAGGAAATAGTGAGAATTCCTTTCTAAAATAATACTTTATTCAGAGAAAAATTATGCAAATAGTTTGTGTTGTGTGTTTGGAACATAAATCTGTATTTTTTTTTTTTTTCAAAAGTTTGAAAATTTCACCTCAAGAAGGATTTTATTAAAGAGCGCATAAAAATCATAAAACGATGTTTTCGTAAAATACTTGAAGGATTTGTCTGAAATTGCATTTACATGAACTATTTTTATTACGCGACATCCATGTTTGGTAAAAATAAAACAAAGTTAATTGATTTAGAAATGTAGAATTTTTGGTTTGCTTAGGTCAGTCCCCTTAAAGAAAATTTTGGAACATACCCAGATAACTTGAACCAAGGAGGATTTCAACGCATGTTGTGACGATCTCTGCGTTCTAATGCACTGTCGTTAGTTTTGCAGCAGTTAAATAGCAGATTTCATAGCTCTGTGACAAAATAAGGCGCATTTGCTAGAGTGTTTCGTGATAACAAAAGGAACTTGGTGTAATTCAAATTTGGCGTTGGTGCTTTTCAATGTGCTCATCTGCTTTTTTACAACTAGTTCGACTATATGCCAATAATATCGGAATCATTTGTGACTTCTACTCAGTTTAATTCTTTTCCCACGTTGGCGTCTGCTTTTACACATCGCTTTCGGCATGAATCGAGGGTATGATCCTTGAGCAAGTATGTGACCTTCGCCGTTGATTCACATGCGTTCAAGGTGCCAATGACCTCTAGATGCTTGCAAAACGCGACTTTTATACAGCGAAGCAAGTTCATTAAAATAAAGAGGTGTGCAAGGAGTACAGTATAAAAAGCATCTTTTTCTCCCTCATTAAGAGACAAGGATATCCCTTCTTTGAGGGACTAATGATCTAGACCAAACGCTAGCAAAAAAAAATTAAAGAGCAGAAAGAGTTCCACATAGAAAATATAGGAGGAGGAACTCGAAAGCATATTCTTTTATGAAACTATCATTGCATTTTGCTATCGAATTTATGTCTCGTGCAGAAGTATTCGATTGCTGCATAGGTCTGGTCTAATATTAAATTCCTTAACCATCTTCAGTATGCAGTACAAAGGTTTATTACGATCTAGTGCCCAAATAGGAAAACTTCCGCGTATCCCAAGAAGAGAGAGCTGACTAGATACGCAATAAAGCATCGTGTTTGCTGTTTTACTTAAAGACAGGAAGTACACATAGCTTTTATGTGTAGAATGTAAAAGCCGGATGTATATTTCAATGTTTTTACACATTTTCTTGCGCAGGCTGAATACTTTAAAAACAAATTCGATATTAGACGGTGGAAGGATATTAGTAATCTCATAAGAGCATACAGTTGAAGGCCGTGTATCGTGTGTTCCCGCAATGTTGTGCTTCTTTTTCAATAAAGCTCATTCTTTTATCGGGCCACTTAGACAAAAGTCTTTTGAATGGCTTTTATTATTTTTCCTTGGTTTATACTTTATACTAGAGTTCTTCTTATTCTAGCGGGAACGAGAGGCTGATTCTAGAGATACCTCTAATCTCTATAGGCAAACTAAACATAGTGCGCTAGTGCGCTTGTCTAATTCGTTCATTTTTTGTGTATGCGATCGTAACTTTGAACTTAGCCGCTAAAGTATTATTTACTTAAGAACTACAGTCAAATATTACTTTTAATTTAATGCAAAGAGTAAGCTGAATAAAAAAGTAATCCAAATCTTCCATTACAGGATTCATGTTTCAGACAACGATTATATTCAGTTTATTTTCTGCATGCCAGACTCGGTTCTGGACGCTGACATTACTCTGTGAACACGCCTTTAGCTACAGCGTAAACGCCTGACATGACCGAAGATCTTGTCAAACATTTTTGTTTTCTTATTCCAGTTCTGAGATTAGGGCTGGTTAATAGCGCACATCTATTTCGCGCCTATAATAAAAATTTAAATAGTGTTATGACGCTCTTTTTTAAAGCCGTCAGGTTCCATCTGTAAAGAGGTTTGATTTCTAACATTAGGAAAGGAAGAAGGGGGTGTTCCATGAGAGCTCAAGTCTTCAAAATATGAATGTAACAAGAAATAAATTTGTATCCTCCATATTTATAGAGAAAATATATCTGTATATTCAAACCGGGTCAACATGAAATTGAAAGATGAACATTATTTAAATTACAAAAAAAAAATAGTTGTGTCAAAACTCGTCATCTGATAATGGAATGCAATTTAGAGACTTTTTTTTTCCTGTTATAGTTGGTATAGGAGCGGTCCTCTAGGTCGTGGAACGAGTTTACGGGAAAAACATACTTTATATATAAGAAACTTTCGAAATTTTAAATTAATAAACTTAAAACCTTTTCCTACTATATATATTTCAAATTCTAAATTTTCCTTTTTTCAGTATTTTCGAGTTCTGTCATTCCAATACGTCAAAACGTTGTTATACCTTTCAAATTTTGTTAAAGCATGCATGACAGTTTAATAAGTCCTTTCTGCAGACAAATCTTCAGCTGCGGTCAGCAAGCAACAGCTTTGCATTATCGACGAGGACATTGAAATAGAATAGAACGTGTATTGATTTTAAAGCATAACATTTAAAAAAAAATATCGGCACAAAGAATGGTCTCCAGCATTTCGAAGAACTTCAACTTCTTCTTAGTGTATGGGGGAGAATTTTTACTTTTTAACTACCATTTCCATTCTTAATAATTATATAAATTAATAACTTTGCCGAAGAATATCTAGAGCTCCTCCACAAATGTATACGAATTAGTCGTGCTATACATACATTGCAATTGGCTGTTTATGCCGGTTATTTACTCGCAAAGCACGTGGCAAAATTTCAGTATAAAATTATCAATAATATCTGCTCTTCTACTTACACAAAGAACAAATATTTCATTTCGGTAATACTACAATAACTTCTTATCGAGCTGTGATACCTTAAATGTAATCGCCTAACGCACTCCGTGTGCATAAAAAGCAATAATGATTTAAGTGTACGGCCAGTAAGTATAGAAAAACAGCCCAATATCATGCGGGTGAAGAGTTACGCTTTCAGTACCATCTTCATGAGCGTTTAATTTTAGACAATTTTAATGCCCATTATTAGCGTAATCTTACAGCCTACGAGGTTTGTATCTAAGTATATAATAACGATACTTTGATTCAAGGCAGGGCAATGACGACAAAGTTTTCATTCAGAGCGCCGGCAATGTTCATAATTTCGGCTCTCCAAAACTTGTCGCATAGCTCTACTTATTTAGCGTAACATAAAGGAGCACCACGTGGAAGTACTTAAACAGACATGTGAGTTTCAATATGACATACTCTGAAACAATCTAACTCTGCACCCCAAGCTGTTACAAGGAGTTACTTCAAGCGACCTCTTTCTTGCTACTCTGCAACAATATTGCACAATCAACTTCTACTTTCTAGTAAATAAATAAATAATAAAATATATGGTCTTTCGATGTCCAGATACTGCATTTGGGTAACTAGTAAATCAATGCCCTCCACGTTCAGTTAACTTCTTTAGCACATTTCGGATTAAGGGTTTGTTAAGATGACTTTGGATATAGGAACAGGAGGATGCAGCAAGGAGGTAGTGGCATCCAGCCGCCATATTGAAAGTGAGAGTAATCAATAGCAGCGTAAGGCATGTTTTAAACTATCACAAAGTGCAAAGATACGTTAAAAGCTATGGAAAACACATAGAAAAGGGTGCTTAAGGCGGTACCTTTGAACGGTCAATTCCAAGTCAGCGTCTTCGATACACATAGCAAAGCAATTTCCCGCCCGCGTTCTTTACAGTACTCGCCGCGAGCCCAAATCAACTACACACACTTTATTTACTGGAACAGAAAAAGTACTGCGAAATGCAAAAGCAACTTAGACCGTGCAACCAAAGAAAAAAATAAAACAACCGTTCTGGGTTGACCTGGACAGTGTGAAGCCGCTTGCAACTTTTTAGAAGAAAGTTTGTGAATTATTAAACTAAAAATAAATAAATAAAAATGACAAAATTAGAATTTACAGAGTAAAAAATAAAACTCCAAAATTAATGATGAACCACAGTGGAGCGTCGAGCTGGTGTTTTACGCTCGACCATTACTCAACTGAAACAGAACCAGAAAAATAAATTCTAAATCAAAATAAAAGGAAAACGAACTCATGCAAGCGAATGAGTGCTACAGAATATTCGGATCCATACAGAACGTGCTAGAGTAGTAAACACAAAACAAATTGGAATAATTTGAAAAATAGAATTAAAATGCAAAATTATTAAAAAAACACCTACCAATTTGAAGAAAATTAGGTGATGTTGGGCCAGTTAGAAAACGCAGAATCTAACCAGACCAAAACAGATCAAAACGGAAGGAAAACAGCAACCAAATCTGCGATGAACTCCTACAAACGTAACACAAGTTGCAGTCAGACAGTGCGAGAACTAAATGACAGAGATCAACGAGTAGAGGAGTACAACATGCTACCGCATCACTGTGCCTGCAACTTGTACCCTTGCACTAGAGTACATCATTTTTCTGCGACCCTAACCTCGGCATCCGACGGGCAGCATCGGCATCCTCGGTAGATCGCAACACCCGTTCGAGGCCAAAGGGGGTTCTTCGCCTGACAGATCTCTCCAAGGTGCCGTTCTAAGCGACGAGGACCTAGGAACTCTTTTCTCTAGGCGCAAGGGCACCGCGGGTCAATGACGCGCTACGTCTCGGTCAGAAGCGGGTGGTTTAAAGACAAATCGATGAACGGGCTCAGGCCGCGCTAGACTCGGCCTCCGTGGATTAAATCTCGGGCGGGAAGAGACATGGAGATATCCTATTGCGCGGCCTTGCCTTCAAATTAGAAAATTACGAGCGCTGGCCATAGAGTCGGCCATGCGTACTACACGAGGCTCCGTCAGCTGGCGCTAGTGGTGACGGGACTACTTCCACACAGGTTTGTTTACTTCATTCATTGTCATATATATACACATTTCCCTACGCACAACTTCCATTTATTTGCTAAAACCTTTCTAGAAACGCTTTCACTTCGCTTCCGGAAGGAACAATCGATGTAGGGGCCGTGTGCATGCTAGCGGCCACATGGATACTCGAGAAGCGTGGTGGGAGGTAACTACAATTATTGATGAGAGTATTTCGTGTTTCTCAGCCTACTGATCAAACTTATGCGTGACTGCAGCCAAATATCGAGCGGTAATCAACGATATAACCGCAAGGATCCACACGCTCTGACGATCGCATCCACTCTTGCAGCGGCGCTGGAAATTTTGTTGAATCAAGTAGCATACTCGTGACTGCCGGCGATGGGTACAGACTAGAGACTTTTCCTTCCTTTCTTGTACACTTAGAGTTAAAAGAAGTTGGTCAAATGATTCTATTGTATAATTTGAAGAGGAGCCTCTGCAGTTTTAACCATATGTAAATGTTACGTTAGTAAAACCAGGAAACAAATATGACGCAAGATTTCAAAATGTATACAACATTTCTTTAATTATAAGCTACTAGAAGGTTGTAGCACAAACAAGACAATGTGAAAACAAGCTCAGTCCTTGAAGGCACCAAATGTAGTTGGTGTATTTTTGTACATTTGACCAAACATGCTAATGATACACAATTAGAAATAGGAATAAATAAAAAAAATAAAAACTAATAATAAATAAACAAAAATAAAACGTTACAAAAATGTATTTACAAATATGAGTGCAACCAACTTGCATATTATTTACAGTTAAACTATAATTATTGCATTCTAACCAGAAAATAAATTAAATCTAGCTTCGGGTCCTTTGGGTGGGAAGTGTCCATATTCAGTCAATTTGTGCGATCCACAGAAATGTGCCAGCATGTCTGTCAGTCAATGCCCATTTGCCTTAAGGAAAATATTCTGCAAACAGCGTTTTTCACATGTGCTCTCAGTGGATACATTCGGCCAGATAATGTAAGAATTAGAGAATTTCTCATCCCCTCCACAAAGTGGGCAGATTCTATCCGTCATTTTTAGCCATTTGACCTCCCAGTTAAAACCGCAATTCCTGATTTCTCCTCAAAACGAGTATATATACCTCTTTATCCCCTCTCACCTGTCTGCCTCGAATTCCTGCCTGCTGATATCCTATAGCCTTTATAGCCTTGTTCCAATCTGTGAACCCATGTCAATTCCTCAATCCTCTTTCGCCTCCAAAAGTAATAGCAAAGAGGTCCTATCATCTTTCTACATGTGCAGCATATTGCATTTAGAGAGAACAAATGCTGAAGGAAATATTGTAATATTCATTATTATGTTAATATTAAAGCCTACTGCGTATGGGAAACAATATTACGTAAATAATTTGTCATTATGTGTTACAATGGTTTATTTCAAAATAAAAAAAGTGCTTCATGCCGAGAGGCGAACCTGCGCTCAAGCAACGACATTATTGCGCACCCTACCACAGAGCTAACAGAACACACATACTAGACAGGGTCTTAAGTGCATGACATAACACAACTGCTGCAGTGGCTAACAACCTTGTTGGTTATCTTGTGAACCGCACACTATCTCGAGTAGGACCTAGAAGAATTTTGCGTTCAAGAAATGACTTAATTTTTTTTGTCAAAGGGTGTACATGGTAGAAGAGAACTATTATTTTATGCTTGAAACAAAACTATATAAATGGAACAAGCATGTTAATAGCATGTTTGGTAATTTTTTTTTTTTTGGCTGAAAAAATTTCTGCGTGCTGTAATATGTTATTGAATCGGAATTCATATATACCTATTATAATAACGGACAGATAAATAGAAATAAAACAAATAATCCTTTGCTTTTCATTTTAGAACTCGAAACAATTCGACCTAAAATCACCTTTAGATTTGACATCGTTGAGTGTAATATTCATAACATTGATGTTAAAAAGGATTAAAAATACAGGCAGCTGTAGTCATGGACTTATTTTTGCAGTAAGGAATGTGAATAAACATATACTCAGTATCTGCAATTAATGCATTCTAAATTCTAAGTTAGCCATTGAAGAACACTTAAATATTTTTCTCTCAAAAACTCTTAAAAGAGAGTGGGAAGCGTATTTGAAAAATTTTACCCTTATTAAGCTGTTACCAACTTTATTTATGACACTACATTTTCTTCCAATATTAATATTAGTATTTTCAACAGCACTGACACAATTGTCTGTAGTTTCATTTCCAATAGGACTATCTCCCCTAGATAGGATTTCCTACAGGGTTTGCTCAGTCCCTTATCAATGGAAAATCTCAGAGGTGCCCTACTAACAGATATGGAACGCTTCCTTTAATTATTTCACAATTCAAGGAAAAATTCTCTTTACAAAGAATACACTGTCAGGTGCTGTGGGACGTTCTTTGCCGAAAACATCTTTCACAGCCTCTTTCAAACGTTATTCTGGAACAACACTTCAGATTTTCCTCCAGAACTAACTTTCACACATTCAGGGATCAAAATTTCCCTGCCCGTCAAGTAAGGCCAGCAATGCAGATGACCTCATTCCTACAAAAACGTCAATGTTACCTTTATATAACATACTGACATAATGAGCAGGTGCCCCATTTTGCTAAAACCAATATTCCTGGCTCTACGTATTTCGAAGAGAATACGAATTAATACCTTTACTTGCCCAAATATGTTTCGTCTATCCACCCGCCATGACATAAACAACAATGTGTTTGGATAGATTTATAACAATGTTTTGTTTATACCTAAAAATTAAGACCAGGCGGTATTCTCTTCTACTCAACAGATGTTAAACACTCTCACTCTCTCTCTCTCTCTCTCTCTCTCTCTCACCGATAAAAGTGAGATATAATTTCAAATTATAACCACTTACCCTTCTGAATATTGTTATTAATAACCCCAAATAAGTGTCATGAAAAGATACAATGAATGGAAACCAGTTAGTCCATAAAATAACTGGGATAATTATGTGCATATTAAACTGAGTCAATAATATTTAGAAAATTCATTATTTATTCAGAATTAGAAAATTATTTAGACTTACAGCTTATTATAAAAATGTTAATTGATAATCTTTATATAGAAATTAAGATCGATCAGTTTCGTTACATGAAATTGCAAAATAACAGATTCATTAAGCAATTCATGCAAAATTGCTCTGAGGGATGATATCCGACAACTTCAACAGGTAGCAGGTTTCACTTTCTGTTAACAGAGACAGTGTATAATGAGTGCCCTGCGGCAAGGTTAAGTTGTTTCTGATAAACGTGCATAAATTACGATGTACGGGTAGATTTAAAAACTGAAAGTCAAGAATGCAAATTGAAGTAGCTGGGTTTGGAATTTGCTGTAACAGATTAGAATTCAGGATGCATCTTACCTAGGAAAGTTTATCAAAACACGGAGACACGTGTTAATACTTACGAATATTCCAAATATAGCTGACACATTATCTACATAATGTATTCCGTTGCTAAAGCTGGTATTCAGATTAGTTATAAGCCGGGACGTTCTTAGTTCGGGCAGAAAATCGCACAACAGCTCCAGTCAGGTGACACATTCGATTACAGGCATTGTCCCCGGTCTTCATGCCGTTATTTTCGCGGCAAACCTTCCGCGTTGCTAGATCAACATTTTACGATATGGTCACGCATTTGTGTTTAAAACGGAAACAAGTATTTACCATTTAATAGTAATGCTTTTTAAATAGTATTATTCGTTGGAAAAAATAAAATATTACCATGATTTCGTAGTAAATTCCTACTTACAAATATAGAAAAATTGAGATATTGATTGATCATGCTTTTAAAACGCGTCCACGCAAAATATGAAAAGACATGGCTGTTGTTATCGAGGTTTTCTTTCACCTTTTTTATACCGTGAAAATATTATAATAATAATAATAATAATAATAATAATAATAATAATAATAATAATAATAATAATAATAATAATAATAATAATAATAATAATAATAGGGAACGATGAAATTCCATTAATTAATATCACAATTTATGCCCAATTCATCTAACAAAATAAAATGCAAAATTATTAGCACACTGCAGTACCAGCATTACCGTCGTCGAGCGCAGGAATGTTTTCACAATGGTTTCTGCTGGAGCTGATTTTTTTATTTGTTTTATTTACGGACGCTCTTTGTCATCTCAGGTCATTAGCATCCCATTCAATTCAGGGCGTGAAAAGGCCGACAAATTTTGCTTAGAGGCCTCTTCTTTTAGGCTTGCGGTTCTTTTTCGTGCCGTAAATGTACGACATGGGACCCATGACTGTACTTCTCTTCCGAAGGCTGCCATACTTAGGATGTTTACACCCGAAAAAACCCATCGATCCTGGCCGGGTTTAAACCCGCGATCTTGGGTTTATAAGGCAAGTATGGTTACCACTACTGCTGGAACTGCTTTCTCCCTCAGCTAGAGGGATAAGATCCTCCACTTGCTGCATCATTATCCCTTCTTGCTGCCACATTTTTTATAACTTCTTTTGTATGGTTTACCGTTGTGTTCCAATTAACAGCGATAAGCTACTTTTTTTGCAACAGTACCTTTAACCTGCGCCCGAATCAGTTTAAATTCTAGATACATAGTATGTCCTGATTTATGAGCAAAGAACTCCATTTAATGTATGGGGAATTTCAGTTTGTGTAACTTGACCGACTGTGACAGTTGTGCTTTTTTCAATGTGTCATTACAGGATACGTTTGTATGTAACAACCAATGAGCAATGTCTGTTTTTCGGTTGCAGTAGTTCGAGCTTTATCGACTTGCGGGCAGTGGTAAGATGCATTGTCAATAACAATATATTGAGATGAAGGAATGTTAGGCAGCAAGAACCATGATATATAATGGACATCATATTTCCTCGTGGTAATCGCTGGTTTTCTTAGACTGACAAGCGCACGGAGCACCTCAGGTAAAACGTCTTACGGAGCTTGTTCTTTCGCCTTTATCTGTTATCTGTTGATGATTTGTCATTGGTTATATTCCAAATATGTCATTTAACCATTATATTTTCACTTGCATGGCCACTAAACAATGTAATGAGTGCATAAGTATTTTTATATCATCAATTATCTTGTATTTGAAGTTCATTTTTTTAAGCATACGTAGAAAAATCTTTTTTCCCTTGAAAAAACCTGCTACTGCATTAAGAGAAAAAACCAGTGCCCATCTCGTTGGAAATGTTCATTCAACACAGTTCTGCTGTTAAATGACAGTGTATTACCTATATAGAAATCAAAATCTTAAATCACTGATCTGTCTTGCTTTCCAGGAGATACTGATTTATTTTGCTCTTTTCTTCATTTTCCATGCTTCCCAGTGGTTAATTGTCAAACAATGCTCTTAATTTACTTGGCATGCATCAGCCGTTCTTTGCACTATTTTGCACACGGGCATCCATTATTTTTAGGCCGTTGCCGAAAATACTGTTGATATTGAGAATCACTTTCGTGTTTGTAGTTCTTCGACTCCATCTTGGCATTTTGAATATAAACAAAATCCACTTACCGATCAGCTTAATAAAACTCTGCACTCGCGTTCGTTAGTTTCATAGGAACAATTGACAACTGCTATATGCGCGGTATTCGATGCGCATAGGAACACAGTGAATGAAGTCACGCCAGAATTAAGAGCGTCCCGGTTTGCAGTAATCAAAGTGTAGCATCGTTAGAATTTGTACTGTTAGCCTCAGATTTTTAGAGAGGAAACCAAATTCATTTGATATTGCACTTAAAAGTGAGAGTCCACACAGTTCTAAATTCTGGACTATTAAATAAACAACGTTATTTATTAGCACTAAGTAAAACTAAGATCTTTCATCTGCAGCAGAAATTCTTTCAAGAACAAGTTTTTATTACGCCTTTAAGCACAGAATCACAAAAAGTACGGGGCTAAAAATAGCTCGTTTGATTAAACTAATATCTCAGTAAAACAACGTGTGGCCATTTCCAGTGAAATAAAAAGCTAATTATTTTACAGTTCGGCGAGTTTGCTGATAATAAGAGGGACTATAGTATCCATAACACGTATGCGCTTAACAACGTTACAAATTATTATTCCGTTTACTCTACACACGTTTGTAATGATCCGCTGCGTGCCGACCGCAACGTAATTCAATTCTAATATTACAGTACGTATTGTATCCCGGGTGAACGTACTTGGCTCTAGCTTTATAAAAAAAACAAAACATTAATGTTTATTAAAATTACCATTCAGGTTATCTGTAAAGGTTCGGAATAATTTGAAGTACCTTATGAATTTCTTTAGGATTGCGTCACAGTCCTCCAATTGAAGAACATAAAACCGTTCGTTACAAAAATAAACAGGATGACCAAAGAAACACTCCCCGATTATAAATATATATAATCTCTCTCTTGCCAGTCACGTTTACATGAAGCTAGTGACATTAGGAAGAGAGAAACATATACACGTGTCCCACTGCAGACATCAAGGCGATATTCCCACTCACGTCACATGCGCTTGAAATGGAATGGACTTAATGGCAATGTTCATAGAAAGCAAATCGTTTTGAGAGTATCAAGTTTCAACTTTTGCGCTAATTGCAGTTTGTAAGGGTGAAACCTAATAAGTACGGATTTAGGAATGTTTAACTGCAGCAGTAGCCTTGTCACCTGACATCTGAAGTTGAAACTGCCATCTGAAGGCACGCCGAACTGTAACTACATTCTGTGTTCTCCAACTTTTGTTCCTGTGGGGTCGCTTTTATCTCACACTGAATCGAAATTTAACAAATCACACAATTTGCTTCAATCCAACAATGTAACAAGTAACAAGGAGAAAAAAAAAACATTTTACAAAGAGGATATAATAGGTAATTATTTTTAATAAAGATGACGCTATTATAACAGTTTGTAGTCACGGAGTGTTTTTATGAACAGACTGAATTATGCGAGAACCAATATTACACAAATAGGGTAATATTACATTAAAGTTCGCAATTGTAGGCGACAGCGTTAGCATGGTATTTTCAAATACAGCTTGTAACATAACCGAGAAAATATGTAACAGATCAGTTCAACAAAATCACAACTTCTTTCATCCTACACGCACAAGTTGCTAACAAGCGGGTTGCGAAGATTTTGACCATTATAATTAATAATAACAATTATTAAATATATCCATTTTGCAGAGCGTTTTATCCTTGGAATAGGGGTTCAGCAATTCCGTGAGTTAGTTTGTGAAATATGAATAGCTTTCACACCAAATTGCATTTGTTGTCTCTCATTTTCAAAGTTTTGGGGTAATTAAGCGTCACTCACTGCAAATCACTTTAAGAAATATATATCTACTGCACTGAAAATGTACCATGCTAACAAACACTTTCGGTATACATTTGTTATAATTTTCCATTCGAGCCTTCTCTCCCGTCGTTAAATAGGATGCAAACGCTAGGAAAGTCACTTCCACTTTAGAAATTTAGGCGCCAATTCTGTTACCACATACAAATAAAATACATAAATCGAACCATCTTGCTTCGTTCAAAACACATAAATGTGCTTGGGAAAATATAAAGGCAAGACTAGCTCGTTTCTGAATAGCTGTTCCAAGCCTGCCGTCGAGGAGGAAAAAATAAAACATCAAATTACATCCAGAAGGAATGCCGCATGTGGTACAGCGACAGACAGCGAAGAAAAATTTTAGCGGAATATTTCAATCGAAACACATCATTCGGTGTCCCCTCGGGACTCTAAACTTTCGTTTAGGAATTTTATTCTTCGCGCTTTCCATCTCCTAGAATCTATTTGCTGTGTTTTGTGCCTTGAAACGGTATGTATAAATGAAAGTGCGTGCAAAATAAATGTTCACACTCCAGAGGAACTGAAAATGAACAAATGTTGGAAGATAATGTCAGCAGGTACCAAAATAATTTAAGAAATAACTACAATTTCAGAATTTACTTACTTAGTTCTGATTGGTTACAGACAATTTAATTTTTTATCTTGTTATCCAATCTGTTTCGGCGCGCAAGTCAGTACAATACGGTATAACATTTTTATTTGTGTTATGGTTCACCTTTCTGGGGAAGTTCAAGCACCACAACAGGATAAAGGAAGATAAAAGTCCCCGCGCGTAAATTTTGATTTTGATTTTTAATGAAAGGAGCATAAAATGCGTTTAAAACTGATAATAATAAGCACTAACCTACTTAATAAGATATATTTCAAATGATGCCCCTCAGCGACAATGCATTGCCGGCATCTAAGTAGGAAATTCTTATGTTTAATCAAAATTTTCTTCTTTAACAGTGCGGCAGTTTGGGACACGTTAAGAGATCGCTTCTCTCGAAATTTTTTAGCAAGTTGAACATTTTTTCTACCTGGAACATGATTGCCAGGATACTTTCTTGCGAATCACAATAGTTTTCGCACATGTATCGTACATTAATGTATTGTATAACTAACGAAGAGCAATTAGCGTAAATTTCGAATTCTCTAAAGCGATGTAAAGTGAGCAGCGTGCGTAGATTAAAATTAAGAGGCCCGTTGGGTGTCAAGTTTTCGACGAGGACGTGACATTGTGAAAATGCATCATGTTCCGGTCGTCCTATCATCGAAGCGCATTCAGTTTCTTTGAGCCAATCCCTTCTAGAGGTGAATTGGCAGTGGTCAGCAAGGAAAATAGCTTTAGAAGTAGAAACAAGCCATGCTACAATGTGGCAGTAGGGCGCTTTTTCTCAGACATTAAAAACAAACTGTTTAGCTACAGAAGTATGTTTTATTTTATTTATTTATTTATTAGTACTAGGCAATATATATTTTGAATATGCCTAGGCGTTCGGCCCAGGCTCTTATTGAGGCACATTCAATAAATAATTCATACAGAAGTATGATGGCGGGTAGCCTCTTAAACCCAAGATCGCTGATTCGATCCCGGCCAGGACCGATGGATTTTTCGGGCGTAAAAATCCTAAGTATGGCTTCCTTCGGAAGGGTAGTAAAGCCGTGGGTCCTGTGTCGTACATTTATGGCACGATAAAGAACCTCAAAGCTGAAAGAAGAGGCCTCTGAGCAAAAATTTTCGGCCATTTCACGCGCTGAATTGAATGGGACACTGATGACCTGAGATGTTAAAGAGCGTCCGTAAATAAATCAATCAAAAAAAAAAACGATAACTATCTTATTCGTTCAAAGGCAAAAGTGGTAATTTCAAAGTCATTATTTCTGCTCATGCGCGAAATTTGAAGGCGATGTGTACTTTTGAGAGGAATTACTGTAGCTTTATCTTACGAGTATATGCAGGTGCACGGTACACACGACTCTTGGAAATTCATTGCGTATACACATTTCGGCTATAAATAAGCCATCAAAACTTGTGAATACGTGTTGTTTTGTAAGAACGAGCATTCTAAAAAGGAATTGGAGCGCAGTATGGGCAAATGCTCACTTCAAGTAAAAATATTAAATATTCACATTTTCAAACTCGCAGTTTCAAATGTCATAACATATGTATGCACTTATGCACATTCTAATTACCTTTGCTTTGACAGTAAAATTATTAAAACCGCTTACAGCACACACCCAACAAAAACTCTCATACTCGTAATGCTCGGTCAAAAGTGCACTTCTCAAGAGGCAGATGAGCTTTGCTTCACAAAACAAGAATACTGCCCAGTTCCCGCTGATATTAACTTTTAACATCCTATAACGACTGCCTCGGAATGATGAGTGAAACGAGTTTGAAATCTGTAGGCGATAACTTTACGGGCACAACTCACTCGCTAAAGTAAAACTAAGATAAAATCTCTCCGAGGTGCATGAAGAACGTGTTCTGCCAAAGAAATAGATGAGGTAACCGTAGCCAATACGGCCTAGTTAAGATTGCAACTAATGTTTCATAAACACGTTTATGTGGCTAACTATAATTAAAACGTTTTTATTGCATTAATGTAAAATATAGGGGAAATTAATTACTATAATTACCATAAGGACACCATTTCTAAATATGGCATACAAATGAACTTAAGGCAATAAGCGTGTTTGGGAAAATGAAAAGTATAAGTTTAAGTGAAAATTACTTTAGTGTTAGAAACCGCTTACTGAAGACTTTTGTACACTTCAACGTTCATATTTTTGGTGCATAAATGGGTCCATTTTTGTCCTCTGAAATTCTCCCACATTCTTTATGTCCCTACAGTACACATGGATAAAAATTCTCATTTCCCTCACTGTATCCTTTTACAATATTGCAGAACGATGACAATTTTCTTCTATTCATTGATTCAATTTAACAGATGCTCAACCGTTTCCGTTTTGATAGTTTCTTGTTGTTGGCTTGTTTGGGTTCAGTGCGTCCATTTCTGTTTATTCCTGTTTCTTACTCTTCTTTCCGAAACAGGGATATTTTTTAGAACGACAGTTTTACTGACCATGTTCTGTTCACAATGTTACACTTTTTTACTTTAGGTGATAGGGGCAGAATAAAAATTGAAATGTTATCTGTATCTTGATCTTCGTCATCTGAGAGTTCGAACTCAGTACCTTGAATTTTGTACAATTATAACATAAGTACAATTTGATAATTACTGTATGTTTATTAGAATAATTTGATATATATATATATATATATATATATTGTGATATATTTAATGTGGAGCACTTGATGCTTTGTACTCAATATGATCTAACTAGGCCATATTAATTCCACATTTCTATTAATGGTTTTTTTAATAACCTGCCAAAAATGTATAACCTTACATTTAGTATAATAATATTAAAATATATTCAATATCCTGTTTAACCGTATGATCTGCAGTAATACATAGCTTTGTATAATTTATTATATGAGGAAATTTATTCTCCAAATGTAATAAATAGTTGAATGAGAGAAATGCGCCAAACTTTTTGCCTCGCATACTACACATCAATTGTGAGGACAAAGATTCAGCCGTGAGAGTAGCTTCACGGTCCTACTGGTGTATTCCATTTTTTTTTATTATATCATTCTCGTTAACTGTAATGCTAAGGCGTATTTTATGAACATGAGATTAAACTTTTAAAGGTAATATTAGATAGGAATGGAACAGTGTAATTCTCGGATCTTGAAAAAGATTTGAAATTTGAAAATGTAATGTTTTTACTTTTTTAGCCATTCGAATATTTTGAATTATAATGTAAAGACATAACTTTAGGGGGGGGACTTCCACTCCATTGACGTCAAATAGAATATTTCACTAATATGCATGTGTGTATTTTTTTTAATGGTGTTTAACGCCCGTTTTCACTACAATGGCACTACAGGCAGTGAACACTTGTAACACAGAGTGTAATGAGAAATTAGGAAAGGATTTTTAAGGAAGGAAACGTTCCAGGTCTAAGTTTAGGGTACCTCCCGGGCATCTTCCAGTTATGAGGATTGAGGAAAACCTGGAAAAAACCTCAGTCAGGGAGGACGGTTCTGGCGGTATCCGAACCCCAAACCTCCCGCTCACGAGTCCACGTCTTAACGGCCTCGGCCACCCGTGGCGGTGTATGTATGTATGTATGTATGTATGTATGTATGTATGCATGCATGCATGTATTTATTTATTTGGTGGTACCACGAAGTTGCACCTTTTTTGAGTTGCATCTAGCGAAATCTTCCAGAATTTTATAACAATAAAATGTTTCGTGTGCTGCGAAATTAACTCTTGATAGTTTTGGAGGTTTGTAATATCCCATGTTGAGGTATACAAATGCTCAAATTCTCTCAAGTATTCATAGCTGTAGTTTGTAGTTTGAAAAAGATTTTGTCAGCGAGTGATTGCGTGTACGTGCGTTATTCTGCACTTTCAATGGGTATGAATTGTATGTTAGTCTTGGACGGGATTTGCTGTATGATACCTATGTGAAAATGTATTCTTGCAGAGAAATGGTTACGCTATTGGCAAGAAAATATTCCACAATCATGTTCCAAGCAGAGAAACTATTTGCCAACTTGTTAAAAAGTTACAAGAGACAGGGCCTCTCAATCACAAAAGAAGCTAAATCAAATACAGTAATTTCATACGCTGTGTATGCTGCTGAGGGACATAATTTTCAATATCTCGTATAACAGAGTAGCGCTTATCATCATCACTTTTAAATACAATATCATTTTATGGCTTCACTAAAATGTACATACAAAAATTAAAATAACTTTACTTGCAGTGATTCTATCGGTTGCGACGGCTACACTTTCCCAGTAAGCAGCCGCATTCAGACGGCCCACAACTCAAATAAACCCATTGCAATTTAACAAAATTCTCCGCAGCGTCTCCCTTGACACACACTCAAGTCTATGCTTAGCGTTATCCAGACTATATATATTTTAAATTTAATTAGAAATAATTCTCTCTTTTTCTTATTATACACCTTGTATGAAGGAATCGGGATTCAATAATGTTTATGATTCATTTAGCCTCGAGTAAATACACCCAAAACGCTTACAGCAATAATTACACTGGATTAGCCTTTTAACTTTCCTACATTAAATTCCCTTCCTCGTTGTATGGGCCTGGAATCCTATTTTCATAAATTGGGCCTTATCGGATGAAATATATTTTAGTAAAATAATAATAATAATAATAATAATAATAATAATAAACTAAGCCTAGGCGGCTAATCCATGTATTATTAACTTATGCACTCAGCCTTCATGCCTGGATTCTGATTTGTAGTGGCATTTCCCCATAATCGCAGTACAAAGTGTTTGGGAACAAAAGCTAAGTTTTTTTAAGACATAAGCGCCAAATATAAGAGCAAATTGAATGCAAGCAAAACATGCCGATTTTTACTCCTTTTAGTGTAAAAACATTACCAACAGGAAGGAATGTCGCGCAATTAAAATGTATATCATTTATGACTTTCAATTTTAAACTAAAAGTGAAATAAACAGTACGTATAACCTAAAACACATTGATATAATTATATACAATACAGGCTGTACCATAAGCCTGTACCCTTAGGCGAGGAACACAATGCAATCAAAGTCTGTTCAAAGTGTTCGCCATTGTGTTGCACACACATATGAAGACGCAATTTTCATTCTTAATGGAACACTCTGCACAGATCCAGTATCTTGCAAGTTTTGACAGCAAGAAAAGTAATATGGGTAACCTATGGATCCGGGCTTATGGGGCAACCTGTGTAATAGTATTTCCCATGTATAATACAATTTGCGCTTGAATTTCAAGGTGAACGAAAAACATAGACCACTAGCAGGGAAAAGGTAATGAATAAATTATTGATGATTTAGAAAAAGGAACTACATAATTCATTGCCATTATCGTTAAACGTGATCTACACCAAATACCATAATAAGCTTCCCGGAGCAAATGATAACAGTGTTAAACAACACTAATGTACAATATATTAAAAATCCTAAGCATAATTTCCTTCAGAAGGAAAGTAAAGTCATTGGTGCAATGTCGTACATTTACTGCACGTAAAAGAATCTCAAGCTTGAAAGAAGAAGTCTCTGAGCAAGATTTATCGACCATTTCACGTCTTGAATTGAGTGGTATGCTAATGTCCTCTAGAGTATCTTTAAATAATAATAATAATAATAATAATAACAACAACAACAACAATATGCAGGATATTAAGTTGAGAGTGCAGAGGGGAATACTTATGCTATTAATGTCAGAAGTTCTTTTCAACATTTTTAAGCCTGTATCAGATATGGGAATTAAAATGGGTAGTGCTCTGCTATTCCATTAATGATTTGGTACAATAGTACTATCTCAGTCAACTTTACCGTTGGGCGTGGGGATGCTAGTGATATTGTTAACAAAAAATTGCAGCTGATTGCGGGAAGCAAGATGAGGGGAGCGGTGTTATGAAAAGCATGCTGTAGTCGCGTGACAGTGTTATAAACATTGTGTAGCTATTACAGTATTACGGAAATAAACTCATAATATACTGCATAATTAATCGTTGGATCTTGTGTGCTATTTAACGCGCAGAACGATACAACTGTAATCAAGAGTTTGTTCCAATGATCTATCTTTCAGCAGTTAATGACTTGGGCAGTTAGTTTCTGAAATAGTCGCCATAAAAGTGAGTTAATACGGTTAACAAATTTGTCATGAATACTTTCATTCTATAATACCGGTACTTACATTTCGCCCCATACCAAGAGGCTGGTGATAATCTGTTCGAAACTGGAAACAGCAGTTAAGATTCAAATGCTGGTCATTAAAGAGGGAATGCCCTCGGAGCTAAAGGCAGATTTCTCTAAAAGAGAGTAAAAATCGCTTATTGAAACAAAGTAACGTATATATGAATTCAGAGTTCAGACAAAGCTTTCAAAAGTAGCAAGAATTCATTTTTATGAACAATCCTACACAGCTAGCTAATATGTGCTTCTCCATTTTATTGTGCTTTTTCCCCTTTTGTGTTATAACTGTTCAAGTTTATAGCTGCAGGGGCTATCTTGAAATTGTATGCACATTATATTTTGTTCACAACTTCTTTGTGAACTGAATGAATCATAAAATGCAGTGAGGTTATTTGAGTTATTGGCCGCCTAAGCACGGCTGCTTTTAGATAAAGTGTATCCACTGTAATCAGAAAAAGGGGGGGAGGAAATAAATAGTCGCTACGCGTGAAGTTAGCGTTCTCAAATTGCACAAAAGTGCTATGTTTAAAACGGGTAAGCACTAACCTGTGTTATTACAGTTGTTGAAAATAATGCCCCTCAGCGGCAATACTTTGTATCTGCGTAGGAAATTTACATTTTTTTTAATTAATAAGTTTTTCATCGAGAGATCCTGTCTCTTGTAACATTTTAACTAACTGGCGAACAGTTTTTATACCTCGAACACGATTTTCAGGTAACCATACTTGCCTCGTAAACCCAAGATTGCGGGTTGAATCCCGCCCAGTTGATGAATTTATTCGGGCGTAAAGATCCTAAGTATGGCTTCCTTCGGAAGGGAAAAAAGCCGTGGGTTCCGTGTCATACATTTACAGCTCATAAAAGAACGTCAAGCTTGAAAGAAGTGGCCTCTGAGCAAAATTTATCGGCCGTTTCGCGCCCTGAATTGAATGGGACACTGATGACCTGAGTTGTTAAAGAGCGTCCATAAATAAAACAAATCAACAACGATTTTCAGGATATTTTCTTGCCAATCGCCTTACCATTTCTATGCAAGAATATGTTTTCACATATGTAATATACATTTAATCCCATTCTTCAATCTACACCCATTGAAAGTACCACACTGACAAAATCTTTCTCAAACTACAAGCCTGTACATGTATTATAGACCTTGAAAGCTGGATTCTCCCAGTAAGCAATCGCTCTATGCCGGCTCGTAACTCAAATAACCCCATTGTAGTTGCACAGTGTACATCAATTGTATTTATAGCATTCTGGCACAACAACATTTTTATACGAAGGTTTTTTTTTTTTCTGAATAAAGCAGCATCTAAATCGAAGAACATTATGCTGACCTGGAGGATACACAAAATTCATAAAATTTGGAACTTTTAAGTTATACTGGAATTTAATAATATTCTATAATTAGATGAATATAATATTCATCTTATTTAAAAATATTTTGTTAGATATTACATTGAAAATTTTACTTTATAAAATACATTTCGCGATGAAGGATGAAAATGTAACACATTAACAACTTCTCCCTCTAGTAGTTTTGTCTACATATTACAATGTTCAATTAACCTACAATTTCTTGAAATGAAAAATGAAGTAATTTTACGATAAAATACAAGTACAAATATTCATATCTGCACAGTGATCAAATGAAAACATAAAAATCCTACTATGTTTTTATTAACCTTTTATTTATTCGTGGTGTCAACTTTCATTTTGATTGGTTGGAAACCGTATTACGTAAGCAATTTGTGTATCGTCAAACGTGAAAATGGTAAATAAAATCATGTTTAGCGTTATAACACATTTTGAAAAAAATATCTACCGCTTTCAAAATGACCAGTTCTAAAGGGTGAACACATCTGTGATGGTGTCCTCCTTGTGTACTCACAATTCTGTTTTTGCTGACTTGGTTACTGTGCTGCACACGGCTCATGTCCTAGCCTCATTGCCTACTCCATGGATCACTGAATTTAAAGACCAGTAACTTTACCCTCAAATCCATATTGAAATTTACTATTGTCTGAAATGACTCAATAACTTATTTGGAACATTTACCACTGTAAAGCTTTTATTTTCATCCCCCTGACTATTCTCTGAATGACGAACACATGCTTTATGGTGAACTGCCAGTGTTTGATATGTTAAAACCAAAGTATAATCATGTGCCAGTGGTTCCACAAAAGCCTCTCAAGTGTCTAAAAATGACTACATTCACCTATACGTTGTCATTTCAATTGTTGTTTGCTCGATAATAAACACAGCAGTGAAAATATGTGCAGAAAATGAAAATTTAGGAATCAAGTAATGTAAAACTATAGATTTTTTTTTAAAATAAATTCAAGATTTCTTTCTTAACGTCTGGTTGGAACAATATTTTCAATGGTGCTACACTGAACGAGCATTGAGCCGCTCACTAGTAACACATTAACATGACATGCGATATTCGCATTCTTTACAATTTTACTATTCCTATACCTTCTCTCGTTGGAATTTTGTCTCTATCACTAGAATGGGAAAACATTTATGAAAATGATACAAAATAAATGTATCCATGAAAGTGATTTAAAAAATATGGACAAATGAAAATAAAATGTATTTATTCTTACGCGTTACTTTTACTCCTATTTCATTGAAAATTAGTAGAATTTTGTAACAACGGTTATGATATTTTCGTTTATCTTATTAGGATATGATGTTCATAAAATGTGTGACGTGTAGAACACTAGAGGCAATGGGCTCATTCGATATCACGTAAAACGCAGCTGGTTGCAATAAAATCTCTGGAAGCAGTGCGCAGTTACTTTATACTTATTGCTGAACAAGCTAGAAAACAGACCACGGATATTATTGTGAACGTATTTATGCAGACTGCAGCCTGACTATGCCATTTCATTCCTCCCCTTTTAAAAATTGTGTAACGTGTACGCAAGTGCATGCATTTTATTTTGCTCATTAGCTGGGAAAGTTCCTGGGGTAAATTTTAAGTGATCTTATGAATATATATATAAAGATCAAAGACAAAGAATATTTTTAGACACAAGAAATTGGATTAAGATACTGGCATTTTTAATTTCAAAATCAAATTACTTGAAGCTCATTAACAGTATATTATTATATTAATTTATAACGTTAGATTTTATTCGGTGAGTAAATGTTTCATAAAAGATCAAAGAGAGCAATAATTGAATTACATTATAAACCAATTTAATGGGCAATTTTTATTAACGAATTACTGAAGTCTGTAACTTCTATTATTATACTTATATAACGTATCGATGGAGCTTTAGTTCGTTTGTCTATTGTTCGCGAAAAGAATTTGCCGCAAGAAAATTTACCTCAAACTGGAAATGGTAAATTGTATTAGTACTGAGAAAATCTTTTTGATAATTATCAGAAGAAATAAGTCAGATTCAGTAATTGGATAAACAGTAAAAATATTGGATATTTCAGAAACTTGTTGCATAGGTAGTGTTATAAAAGTCTACCAATTCTATGCCCTTATTTATTTACTAGGATTAATTCGTTTTCATTAATATATAGCTTATTGTTTTCTAATTGGTCGTAACTTAATATTCAGTGGAAGAATATAATTTGGCTATGAAAAAATTTAATAACAATTTTGCCATTACTATTTCACTTATGTGAAGTCATCTTAAAATAGACCAATGAAACAAAACAAAATTTTTAATTTTGATCAATCATAGGCGGATATTGCCGTGAAATTATCGAAAAAAATTATCAAATCCGTTTTATCATGCGTCGTGCATTTATCTTGTGGCCAGCTCTATACATCCACTATATAATTCCTGAGCACGCATCACCGACCACTTTTGTGTGTTTTCAGTAATTGTAAATTTAACTAAATGCGTATTCACTCAAGCAATTGTTTTTGCGAATTCAGCCAAACAGTCTGAAATCATTTTATAAATTATGTAATAATATCTGCCTAAGCACACCACAAATCTGAATGAGCACGTTGTTTAGAATAGTAAAATGTTTTCCGTTTTGTTTTTCCCAGTTGGTAATAGTAAATCTTAGGCAGCGACCGTAATAGTTGACTTTCGTCCATTTCATTCCCACGGTTTATGAATAGGTAGGTATTCATACGTATAACATTTTATACAATTGTTAATTATCCGTGAACGAATTTCAAATATGTATTACTTTTATTCTTATTCTATTCATAAAACAGTCCCAAAACCATATGTCTGTTCTCTATTGGCATTACTGACAGCCGACATTCATCTGTTGCAAGATAACTTGAAAAGATTAAGTAGATATAATAGTTATGTACAATTATTATAATATTGTAAGTCAAGTTTACGCAAATTATATTTAAATTCTTATTTTATTCGTTAAATAGTCCTAATAAATATCACTCGAGGGTCTGAGCTTCCCTCTCAAGACCATCTTGTGATCATTGTATGCATTTTATTAACGAATTTGACCAACAATAAAATTGTTTATATATCTAATATACAAAAACAAATATAGTGCCAATGTTGTTGAAAAGTTGAAGGGAAGATGGTAATAAAATATATTCCAGAACTATTTTATTTTCTTTCTCTATGTTGTTTGCGTTTTTAAAATTAAAATCATTCTAAGTTATAAACGAACAACGAATACAGCTGGATGCTTGAACGTTTTATGATATATATATATATATATATATATATATATATATATATATATACAAATAAAGTTAATGTCTTTAGTAGGTTTTAAAATGTTATATCTTGGTTTTCTTAATACGAGTAATAAAAAATAATTACATATAAGTGTGGTCCAAAAGGCGGCCCCCGGGTCAGACAGCCCCAAGTGCTCTTTTCTCTGGCCCTTAGAAACATAATAAGTTTGAAATAAAATACAATACCTACTATTTTGAAGTCTATAGTAATCGTTTTCAGAATAAAACTTTTAATTTATAAAATAACGTAATAACGGGACTTGATTCCTTAGCGAGGAAAAAAAAAAAAAAAATCTGGCCCGTGACTGAAAAACTATTGAATCACACTGACTTATGTATTGAATTTTCAAGTAGCATTCGAGATTTAGTGCACAAAATTTTATTGAGAATCTGCAAATTCTTCAATATTCACTCATTATCAACAAAGACAAAAGCAAATGCTATCATTGATGTGGTAAGCATAGAATTGTATTAAATATAAAAGTGATCTTCCTTGACACAACCTTTTACTATATCTTAGTTTGCATGACTGAACTATTACTTTCCTTATATTTTTTTATGAATTGAATCCCAATAGATATGCCGCTAGATGACGCGTATAAGCTAATTTAATAAATATATATATTGCTTAGAACGTTCTTTCCCTGTAGTATTATTCTTCAAACTAGTTCTAGCATGCTAAATTAAAACAATTTAATACTGTTATCCATGTGCTTATTGAATTGCCTTAGAAAACATAAGAAAATCACCACTTTTAATATATTAAAAATGAAGAATAAAATGCAAAATTGCACAATTTTTAATCAAAATCAGACAGGAAATATGTATCTCAACTTTTATAATGTTTCAAGTCAAAGGAGTAGTAACATCTCTGCTTATGATATTCAGAGGTATGGTATAGCTAATAGCATAGAAAAGGAAGATGACCCAGCAATAAATCTGGAGAAATTCTAGAAGCATTCAAGGCAAGAACCCAGAGAAACTCACGCCGGCAACAAACTTAACTGACGCTACAGTGAAGAAAAAAAATTATAATATTTTGGATCAAGTACACATCTTATGATTACTGCATAACAGAATAGGACATTGTTCAGAGATACAAGCAGTTGAATTCAAGATATGCTGTACAGATCTACACGAAAATCATTTTTTTTCTTATGCGAAAATGTCAACCGTCAAAATGATCGATATCGTGCAAGGAATTGCTTAGGAGGCCAAGTCATTTTAGTCGCAGCTTCCATCCATGTTGGTCTGAGACAGGGATTAGCAGGTATTGAAAGACTTCTCTTTTCTGTTCTCAGTGGGTTAGAGCGAATGCCCAAAACTACAACCAGTTGTCAAGCTTGTCAACCGTCTCTCTTCAACGGATCTCAACAGGATTCAGTTCATTCATGCGGTTCTTATAAACCATAAGATTAACTCAGAAGAAATGCCCAGAATTAATCTTTTAACGTCACCTGATCTCATTCCGGTGGATTACACACATGTCCAAATTGGAGAAGACCCTTTGCTCAAAGCCCCCACTAAAACTTAGATGCACTAAACAATTTTTTTTCCAAAGGTTGGAATAATTTGTCAATGAAAATCATGGCACTTCCATTGACGCATGGATATTTCCACCCTTCAAGAATTATAGTGCTTTACAAATTACACAAAAATATATTATGACGAGGGACTGAGTTTTTGCTGTATTCAAGTTATATAACTGATATTTCTTTGTGATTCATAGCATTTACTACACATTAAGGACGATTTCATGTTGCATATAAATGCATATTTTGTTAATCGTATTTTTAAAACTGTTAGTTTATAAAACATAGTCAGTTCCTTTCCTATAACTGATTTTACAAGTAAAATTGCGACTGGGGCCTATGAACTGATTTAAATTGCAGCATAAGCAGATAAGCTTTTTTTATTTGTTTTTTTAAGGACGCTCTTTAACATCTCAGGTCATCAGCGTTCCATTCTGTTCAGGGCGGGAAACGGCCGACAAATTTTGCTCAGAGGATTCTTCTTTCAGGCTTGAGGTTCTTTATCGTGCCGTAAATGTACGACACGGGACCCACAGCTTTACTTCCCTTCCAAAGGAAGCCATACTTACGATTTTTACGCCCGAAAATCCATCGATACTGGCCGGGTTCAAACCCGCGACCTTGGGTTTAGAAGGCAAGTATGGTTACCACTACACCACTAGGACCGACAGGAGATAAGCTGATTCGGTAGAAGGTTCAATGTCACATCTTAAGTGTACGAAGCAAGAACTCCAGATCGAGGAAAATATAAACATCCGCTGTTATCAACCTCGTTTTCAATGCAATGAAATTCCGACCATGCAAGAACTCAAAAGGAGAAAAAGACAAACCTCTCTTGCAATTCCAATTCAAACCTTTATCAATTGCCTGTTGCCATTTCAGTGCAGTGATGTACAGTGGTTTAGTCAGACTTGGGAATGTAGAGTTTATTTTCTTTAGGAAAGATAGCTGCCGTTCCTTGATAAAAAAAAACCCCTTAAATAAAAGCAAGTGCATGTGAGAAAATATGAAGTTTTTCAAGAGGAATTTAAAAATTAATTGCTAACAATCAATGTCAAGCATGTAAAAAATAATTACTGAGAAAAGCTTCCCAGTGATTCAACATTTCAATTCCAGTAAGAGTCGGTCCTGGTGGTGCAATGGTAACCATACTTGAATCGTAGACCCAAGATAGCCGGTTCAATCCCAGCCAGGATCGATGGATTTTTTCGGGCTAAAAATCTTAAGTATGGTTTCCTTCAGAAGGGAAGTAAAGGCATGGATCCCGTGTCGTAGATAAAAAGAACAAGCCTAGAAGAAGAGGCCTCTGAGCAAAATTAGTCGGCCATTTGAGGCCCTGAATTGAATGAGACGTTGATGACCAGAGATGTTAAAAGTCCGTAAATGAGCCAAATCAACAACTCCAGCAAGCACAAGTAAATGTTAAAGATGAAATCCGCAACGAATGCTCCTGTTCAGCAACTCTTGGTGAATATTTGGTTACTGATAAATGCTTTGAGTTTTCCCAAGATTTGTGTGAAGCTTTCCTAGCAGATAATATTACCCTGTAGAAATTATACACAACAAAATGTGTCTGACGAATAAACTCAACTTAAAAATTAGGTTATGCCATGTTACTGTAACACGTTAAAAACAAATTTGTAAGGCAATAGATTGCTAAGAATAAAATATCGCAAACTTTATAGTTGTTGCGCTTAAAAACCTACCATAAGCTTCTTTTCCGCTTGCTGTGGAAGAAATCATAGAGGCAAACAGCTCCACTATTGGAATACTTTTTCATTAATCCAATAAATTTATAATGGCCAGATGACATTCATTACAAGCGAATATTTCCTTTTGTGAACGATGTTACTACTTATATGATACGAGGCCAATAAAAATTATCAAATAATATTCCCAAATATGGCACTTCTGACTTATCTTGAACATGGTTGCATCATATATTAGAAATAATCAAAGTTAACTTTCCACATATTGGTAAACTTATATCTTCTGTAAAATGATTTTTCATGAAAAGATCTCATATACAAGTATTTAAATCAATATCGCTGTATAACACTCCTCCCAAAATCAATTTTAACTCTCTGGTACACATGGCTGATACTGCCATATTCTACGCTAAACACCTAGAAACAATTAAAAATGCACGATAGTAGATAATGCATCAAACAAAGTAGCTCAAAACATTCTCTCAAACTCAGCAGTGGAAGTTAATCTTTGTTTCATACCCGTACATTTCCCCCTTCTTCCTTCTGCAATTTCATCATTTGAAACAAGTGACACTAAAATGTGTGCGTCGTTAAATTCCTTCAAGAAAACAATTCTTCAAATTAATGTCAGTTGCTAGTCACATTGCCGATACTGTTAAAGAAAAAGTTCAGAGCACCATCTCCAAAGACCCAGAATTTGAACAAATATGTAAAATACAAGAAACTCTGGAAGGTACATGTGCTGTAATACTAAGCAAAAAGTTACAGCAGAACAGCTACAGTTTTATAGTAATGGGAGGTTGAATAAGTTTCACGCGCTATACGAACATTCTAACACCGATTTTGCAATCCCTAAAACATCTGGTGGTGACCAACTGCAATAGACAAGATGAACCCGAAGAGTTAAGTGCAAAATAAAAAAAAATAATAAATTTAAAATTTGTATCGCATGTGAATTGTTCAAAGATTGCTTTTAACTGTATTTTAGTTGCGTTCATTTAAAGTTTTAATGGCATAATGAATAATATTTCAGGGATTTTTAGTGGAAAATTCTATTCCTAATAATGGCTAATTGCATATTTCTTAGATATTGATCCCTTTCTGTAATCAAAAGCTTTTCACTAGACTGGGAAGTTTTGTGTGTTAACATTTTTATTTTAGCACACCAATATGATGTGCAAGTTAGACGGTATGAAACAAAACTTGCCAGCCGAGTAAGAAGAAAAATGTAGGAATTGGTCACGTGTCAGCAAGATATTTCCAAGCCCGTTTTCTAAGCTTTTCAGCTATAAACGCTGCAACGCGAACATTCCACCGTATTCTACTTGCAACCTAACAACTTTTTATTCTCTTTCTGTTTTTAGGAGAGCTCGGAATTCACAGCACTAGTAAACCGCTGAGTTATGGATGAAGGTAAGTAAATACCAAGAATTCTCAATATAAAACAAGTTCGTGTAATTATAAAAAATTTAACAATATTTAACATCCTATGCCGTAATTATTTGGGATGATAGATGAAATTAATGAAGCTATAAATGCGTTTCGGGCCCCTTGATACCTAAGTTTTACCCCGCATTCTCTTTAAGCATAAACATGGAAAAAAAATCTCAAAAGGCAAATGGTCATCATCCGCCCTAGCTGTTAAGAAATCACTTCAGAACATAACCGCAAGGAAGAAATTTAGTTGTGCTTTGTTGAAAGTGAACTAGCTAGAAAATAGATTTAATATCTATTATTTCAAAATACATAGGGTAAAAGAAAAAGTAATATCTTCCGGTCAAACGAGTCAGATATCCGCTGCATTGTGACAGGTTCTACAACTAGGTAGACATTACTGCTACTGCCGCTTCCACATGAACGGCATTTTATTTTTGTTCCTAAACTATCCCCCAGAAATAATTCTCGACATAGAACGTTATTGATGATAAACGTTTTTCAAAATAATGTTTCGTAGCTCTGAATCAATTTTCGAAACACCATTTTTGTCTTTAAGAAATAGGGACTAGTTGACCTTTTCTTTTAAATGTTGATTAATATAATTTCACATTAAAATTATAAATGCATTAGAATTATATCGAGCGATGCAATTATCTTCTGATGACTGACTCGACAAGGCACTATCGGCCGAATGGTCATCGTCACGACGAGCCGGGCTACACTAGAGTCGGTGCAGATTGTCAGACACCACAGGAATAAATGCATTTAAAAAGTACTCGCCCTTTTCACGTTAGGAGTTGCTGGAATAGCCTTCTTCATTTGCCACACATCTGCTTATAAATTTAGCAATTACCCTTCGTAATTCTATTTGAGAATTTAAGCTGAATTCTTGACGAATGTTATATTTTATGAATCGCCTGGGAATTTCTGTACAAACACACTACTGACTGCACAGATGGAGTCGGTGCTAACACACAAATCATAAATAAACACTTCTTGTATTTGCCATTTACTACACTTTACTCTAGAATTAGACATGTGTTGTTTGTTCCACTCTTCAAACGACACAGAGTGGCGTGATAATTAAGTTCAATTTAGCAATTTGGTAAACCCGTGTAGCCCGGTTGGCCTAGAGCGTTGGTTTATTGGTCGATGCAGTCCACGAACACCGCGTCGGTCATCAAATAATTGGTCAGACCAATAATTGTGAAACAAATTAGAACGCGATTTTGTGACTGAAGCTTTACATATATCGTTAACATTTGAGACAGAGTATGAATAGCGTCAAATGCCTGCAGTATGATGTAAAGCTCAGGAGAACTTTGTTTGCTTGTTTAATATCCACTTATCAGACTTTTGTTTACCTAAATTAATGAAAAATAAATTTTATTCGTTGTATTTTCAGGGACCAATACTCTTATGATTGAATCCTGCTTGGAACGAGGCGTCTCTCTGAGAAATCCTTAAACTTTAGCGCTTCTAGTTCTCTTGTAGTTTTAAGATTATTTTAGAATTGCCAAAACCGGTATTCTAAGAAAAAAAGGCAATAGAAAGTAAATTGATGTTTGTTGCACAAGTTAATAATCTAGGTAATGCATCTGAGCTTTAAATGCTATACATCAGAATCGCATCTTGTTTTCATCTCCAGTTTATTTCTTGCCCGTTACACGAGGAGCAAATTGAAGTATGGCCTTGATTCGATCTGTACCAACCACTGATTGACCTCAGTTGGCTTGAGAGCGGAGTGGGCACCCTGAGGACGAACAGTAATGATAGAAGACAATGGGCGGGAACTGGAAACTGGCGAGAGAACTCTACGGTTTAATGTGGAAACATTGTCAGAACTATGTCAGATGGGCTTTCTCGATTTCAGGTACGTTGCGTTTTAGCTTGAAGTGCAGTACAGAAATTTTTCCTGTTTCTCGATATTTCCTCTTACTGTTATGTTGCTAGAATGATTTCCTTTCATGCAGCAAGGAGTACCCCTTTAGACTTGGGCCAGCTCAAGAAGTGAACTGTTTTTATACACTTCATCTACGAATTGCTTACTCGTGTATATATTTGGCGCATAAAATTTAAGGATTGCAGGAAGTATAATGAATTTCACTCAATGGCAGTGAAATGCAGACAGATAGAATTATGCACATTCAGATATATGTGAACACTTAACGAGAAAAACATTCCATATAAGAGTTAAGACAGAAAAAATCGTATGCTGCAAATATGTCAAATATGTATTTAATTTTAATTACCTTTGAAGGGGGGTTCTACAAAATACAACGCAAGAAAAGCCTCATTTTATTAAAAAATGTGGACAAAGAAACAAAGTTTGATTGATACTACAGCAGTTAGCCACAGTTAAATAATACACATATACTATCGTATTTAAAGCAGGAATTTAAATAAACAGTGTAGCTTAAAATGTTCCAAATTCTATTTATATGTGTTACAAGAACTCGACTCTTATAGCTTAGCTTCATTAATGACATTAAATGATCTTTGAAGTTTGCTCCACCACGCATTGTAGCTACGATTGGGCTGCATGTGACCTCATTCCACCTTTAACAGCTGTTTAGAAAGCTGTATCGAATACATGTATAAACATACAGATCTTTCGCGCGTGAGCTTGGCATGTAATAAAGGCAGAGGTATCTCTTCCATTGCTTCTGACCTTGTTTCATCCGCATTCAAACATGGGGCTGATGCAGATAAAGGCATTCTTTTAGCGTTTAATAGAGATAACTTAAAAGTATTCCAAATTCAAGTTAATCCAGAGAGGTTAAAATTCAGTTTTCAATAAACTTCTTCAGTATACCTTGTTCCTACAGTTACTTGTAAACAAATTTAGACAACCTGATCTTTTCTAGATAAGAAATGAGCTTATTGAGGCCAAACTAGATGAAATTGCAGATAGATTAGAACGCAGTCTCCAAAAAATCACAGGAAACAATTTTCGCAAACCAAAGCTTAGAAAGATAAAGAATTGTTAAACATTTAAACCATAAGTGTCACTACTGTCCTGCAAATGCCACCAATTGACGAGCACCGGATAAATTTCCGTAATTGGATTTTTGAGACTGTTGAAGGTATATCTTCACCTACGAATTGTCTGTTCATTTAAATGGTTAAGTTGCGTGTCAGAACAGCAAGAGAAACAAATATTAGCTTATCATTTAGTTAGTTACACATTTTAATAAATCCAATTATCCTAATTATAATACTGAAAGATGCAACGACGAGGAATATTTCTATTGTATCAGAAATCTCAGTTTTCATCGCATTCCCTTGACTGTCTTTCTTTTAAGTATCAGTCATAATATAAAATTACAATTAAACTGACAAGAAAGTCCGTCTCAGGCACGGTAGCACTAATCAAATTTCGTCGGGAGTCGGTACACTCGCGAGCCGCTATATTTACAGCCGGCTACCGTCCAAGCTCAAGCGCGAAGGTTCTGCAACTTCATTTTGTGAGTTGAGGCTATAGCTGCACCTCTAGTTTCGTGACTAAGTTCCAAGAAATAATTAACTGGCCAATAAATTTTGGCGTTCAAAATGAACTTTTGTAATAAACCTCAAAAGATAAGCTTTGGTTTTTAAAATGTTAAAAACAACGTAAAGGAACTAATTCTGCTTTCAAATGCAAATTTATTGTTGCGGCATATGATACTATCAATTTTACCTCTGCATTGTGGCACATGCAACTTTTTGAAAAATGTGCATTAAAAGAAAACTAAAAGGTTCATTGATATAAAAACTTCTATACAGATGTATATGGTTCATGAATGAAGTGGATGTTCGATAAGAAGAGTGAGGTTGGAGCGTGAATACATTATTCGTAGTCAATGAATCTTAGCTAGTAAATCTACATAGCGAGATGCAGCACGACGAATAAGACCACCATGTGGGAAACGCGCTTAGGCAAACGACACGGGAGCAAGACGGAGATGTGAGCAAGTTAACAATGATCCCGAACAGCATAAAGCTGGAGTACAGGGATAAACATCGAACGTCAACTTAGAAACGAGTGAAATGTGATGAATAAAATTGTAACAAAGTGAAACATACAGGGTAATACAACCCTAATGTGAATTAGCTCATCGCATTAGCGAATAAGAGGTACCCTCTTGTAGGAGACCTTTGCCTTTCTTAGGGACATTCCGGATGATGAGTATTATTATTATTGTTATTATTATTATATTAATTATTATTGTTATTATTATACCGAAAAAGTATGGATATTAGTGGGTGTTATTGCAAGTTAAAATAGAATCGAAAAAAAATATTTAATGTTACATTCGTATAGTTTTTAAATGAAAAAAGCTAGATTTTTTATATATCAAAGTCAACAATTCTTTTAAAGATATATATTTATAAAATATTATTTATAATCTTTACTGCGCGCCATCTTCCTTTAGATGGCGCGCAGTAAAGTTTCACAATCGTAAATGTATTCACTAGTTTGTGATGATGTAAACAAACTAGTGTTAACCTTTTCTACAAAATGGATAAAACTGAAATATGAGCTATTATAAGGAATTTCGTTTTGAAGTGTTTAACGCAAACAGAAATACAAAAGCAGTTTGATTGCACTGTAAAGGATTCTTTCCCTTCGTTTTCGATTGTTAAAAAGTGGACTGCTGAATTTAAGCGTGGTTATACATACATCCATTCAGGATGAGCGCTCAGGGGTTCCAAAAACTGCATGACCGCTAAGGGCGTTCCAAAAACTGCATGACCGATGGATGATACTGATAAAAATTCACAATGCCGTACTCAATGATCGCCGTTTGAAGATGGGCAAGTTGGCTGACATTGCAATGACGTCAATAGGTCATGTCTACTATATTTTACACGCAATTTTGGGTTTGAGAAAACATTCCTCTCAATGGGTGCCTCGTTTGTTAACTATGGGCCAAAAACGTATTTGAATGAACATTTAGCAAGAAAGTTTTTAGACCTGTTTAAACGTAATTCCAATGAGTTTCTCCGACGTTTCAAAGCAATAGATGAAACATGGATTTATCACTATATGCCAGAGATGCAGCAGTCCAAACAGTGGGTGGCAATAGGTGAAAGCGCACCAAAGAAAGCAAAAACGGTTCCATCTGCAGAAAAATTCATGGCTGCGGTTTTCTGGAATTCTCATGGTGTGGTGCACGTAGATTACTTCCAGAATTGCAGAGCCATCACCGGGAAGTATTACGCTTCACTACTAGTCTAACTGAAGAATGCTATTCAGGCTGAACATCTACACCTTGCGAAAAAGAAATTTCTCTTTCATCACAACAATGCGTCTTCACACACGTCTGGGATTGTTGGTGCAAAATTGCATGACTTTCGCTTTCAGTGCTTCCACATGCATCATATTCGTCGGATTTGGCTCCCAAACCTGAAGAAATGGCACAGTGGAGAAAAATTCTCTTCAAATGATGAGCCTGAAGCAGAGACAGACGCTTATTTACTGAGAGTATTAAAAGTTGGAGAGTCGAACTATAACATGACGATGTTGAAAAATAAAACAATTTTTTTTTAATGAGTCCTGTGTTTTCTTGGTCAGGCCGAGTACTTTTAGATCGCCCCTCGAAACATTTGAAACTACATCACGAGTCTAACAGTGTGCATTGCCTTATAAACCTGTTAAATTTGCAGCGGGGGAAATAACTTAAGACAAGGTGGAAATACACGGTTTACTTAAAACTCTAGCATATCATTTGTGACCACTCCTTGCTCTTTACCCTCACGAAACCAGAAACTGAAGTGTACTTAAAACTGCCATCCTCTTAACGAAGGCATGCTACTAACATTTTTGGTAAGAATTTCTGGGAGTTCCAAAACATTTATTTCTACTGTAGAAAATGTTTACCTTGCATATTCGACTCACGGTTGAGATGAGGTTTGGTAAAGTAACCTATAGCCTAATACATCTTAGGTATTGTATTCTCGTATGTAATTATCTTTTTGTGAATGTAAAGTGCTACACATTTGTATGTTCTAATAGTTTCCTGTTACTAGACGAATTTTGGGAAAAAAATGTATATATATATATATATATACAGAGAGAGAGAGAGAGAGAGAGAGAGAGAGAGAGAAATAACTTTCGTAACTATTTTAGGAAAATAAAAAATCTCCTGCTGTGTTTGATGCAAATGAATTTTTACACGAACTAGCACAGTATAATCAGTTCAGCGCGCGGACGATGCTTATCTTTAGCTCTTTCGGTGAGAGTGGCAGCGGCTGCAGGAGACTTGTTCGCGGTTCGTAAACCAATTCCATAATGCATCATTAAATTTAATGTTGTGCTTATCTCAATAAAAAAAGGAAATACTGGTATCTACTGATGGAAATTTAAGCATCACTCACTGCACTTTTGATAAGCGGATGTTGAATTTCAGCTGTTTTTACTGTGAGAATTTATTTTATATACCTTCTCTTATATATTTCATTTAATTTTATAAGCTATATGATTTATTTACAGATGAAACATATAAAAAGTTTAAAATACACAAACATCGAGATTGCTTCTGAGCAGAATTAATTACTATTTCACTCATATGACGTCATTTTAAAATCGATCAATGAAACAAATTTTTGAATTTTGAACAATCACAGCCGGATTACGGAGTGAAATTATCGAAAAAAATGATCAAATCCGTTTTATCACGGGGCGTGCACTTGTCTTGTGCTCAGTGCAGCCAACTCTATACCTCCATTATATAATTCCTGAACACGCATCAATGAGCACTTTTGCTAGAGGCGGTGGGTGAGATATTGATAGCAACAAAAGCATGGACAATCGACAATCATAACGAAAATTGGCCGGTTCTTCAAAGCGTTTTGATGCGTCAAATGTGCAAATTGATGTTATCATTAGAAACTGCAAACCACAGAATACAAAGAAAAATAAAGACACTGTACGTTATCTTTTTTGTTTTTCTCAGTTGGTATTAGAAAATAGAACAGTATCAATTGTAATAGTCGACTTTTGTCCATTCCAGTTTCACGGTTTCTGAATAGAATTAATATTCATAAGTATAACAAGTGTTCATATTCTTTGCGCGAATTTTATATTTATATATATAGGTCCTCCGTTACTGTTGAGGTGTAATGTGCAATTTTTTTATTCTGTGTGCAGTTGCAAAAATAAGTAGGCGTAAATTGGTATCTTTATTTTACTTTTATTGAACATTAATGTGTAATACATATGTACTATGAAAACCAACTTAAATTGTACACTTTTTTATTGAACCATATTTGTCCGAATTATATGGGTTTTACTGTAATGACGAGGTTAAAAATTATCTGGGGACGAAAATTAACTTTGAATGTTTTAATATACAACCACTCTTTCCATAAACGCTTATCTTGGATTCTTTATGTTTAGTACCTTACATCTCCGGATATTTCTTCATTAATCTACATGCAATAGGTTAGAAAAAGTTGTACCATCTCAAGATCACGTGCTGACTGTTAATGCTTAAAAAAAGCAAATAGAGAACGTTTTCAGGAGTAGAACATACGTTTACACGCCAAACAGTTCATGACCATGGCTTCAAAGAATGGAGAGATGGCAAACACAAACGTGTATGCAATATTTACAAATATCATAAGTTAATATCTCGAGAGGGTTTGAGATTACATCTGCAAAGTTCAGACCCTCGAGTGATATTTATTAGGACTACTTATATATACATATAGTGAGAGAGAGCGCAGGGGGGATGGAAATGAAATATAAACTTTAAGTTACACCGTAGGAATCCGCGACAGAGATCTTTTAGAGGGCAATCACGATCAAAGAAAATTATGAGAACCGCTGCTCTGTGTTAATTCAAATTATTTGAGTTGTTCCATTCATTTATCTGTCTCTAGGTTTTCAGCTAATAAAGCTTTACATCTCAAACGCTAAAGTTAATGGATCTAGTTACGTTTAACCACTTCTTTCTCTTTTTATTACCAGCATTTTTCACAGGATATGCGTCGCAGACACCAGATGTAACAATTCAGGTTACTCATGATGCTTACGCTGAAGTGCAAGGGCGGGAGGTCTGGGTTCCAATCCCGCCAGGACCGTCCTCCCTGCCGGAAGTTTTTTTCCAGGTTTTCCTTAGTCCTCATAAATGGCAAATGCCGGGGAGGTACCCTAAAAATTAGGCCTGGAACGATTCCTTCTTTAAAAAATAAGTCCTTTACCAATATATAATTTCATTGATGTATCATCAGTGTCCATCGCCTATGGTGCCTCTGTAGCAAAAACGAGCGTTAAACACCCTTCATTATTCATTGGAGTGCAAAGATTTTGCTTCAGAAAAATTTTATATTTTCCATTTTATCGCTATGGATATTCAGCACGTTCAATTTTGAGAACATATTTTACAGATTTTCTGAACGTGGCTATTTATTCTTTATCATGTATAGTTGCCATTAATTAAATTAAATTATTGTAATTAAAATGTGTCTTTTTGGATGTATCCCTTTCTTCCTTGACGGCTTGCCCTACTTTTGGCTCCAATTTGAAGCCATCTTGAAGTACGAGTTTGTGTTCCGGCTAGTTTTTAAATGCTTCTTAAAAGCGGTATCAGAGCAATTTCGCTATTTAATGAGTGTGCTAGCTTAATGAGAGACGAGATTTTTCGACGACAAAATAATAGACATACTATTGCACTGTGGCGTTTATTGTTTGAGAATTAAGAACTGGTTTACAGTAGCCTTACAGATCAATACCAACCACGAGGTTAATAACACTGAACCTTGACCTACAGTAGTTAGTGTTCCTGCTGCGAACGGGAGGCGAATGATTACGCGTGGACTCGACCTTGAATCTCCGCAATAACTGGCTTCTCAAGCGACATTTCTCTCTCGACTACAAGCACGAGTGTATTGGAGATAATGCTTAAGAGAGAGCTAAATGACCACTTTGAACTTCTTTAGTAAGTTTCTTCATCGCAGAAGTGCGTATGCACGTAAGGGTAACGTGGAGACTGCTCTAATTATTAGCGGCATAAACCTGACAAAGCCCCTCGGTTTCGCCTTACGAAACATTATATACCACTCGCAATGACAAACTGCGCGCGGTTTGTAGACTCTGTATATGCAGAAGGCTTTTTAAACACCATATGGGGTATACAAATATTCGCACAGAACAACAGCGAGAGATTGTAAATTCGAAATCTGAGGAATTGACAGGACCGCATCTGGCTCGTATAAGTCATACGGTGAGGAATATCAGCATCCCTATGCGACCAGAGTGCACAACATAATTGCCCTCCGCGCGAAGTATGCTCATTAAAACACAAAGCCCTCTTGGTCCAAAGCATTTCCTCTTCTCAATTTTCTTTTTTAAAATTGTAAAATCATACATAAATTAAAATTAAGGTTCAATAAAATATTACCGTATAAAGAAAAAAGAAAAGTAAATACAAATTATCAACAGCAAGGCGGACTTTAACTACTGTTTCATCCTTTCCTTTACCTCCCTCATCCCTTTCCTTTTACTATTCGTATGCATGGCCTGATCGCCATCTTGCGCTCCTATTGGTTACACCGCATCATATGTTAACCCAATTAAGTGTTGCTAGCTGTGCAGCACATGAGCTCAATAGACACTGATCGACTTCTCTTCCAACAAGACGCAAAATGGGAAAGTTTTCCCCTGCAACCTTCTTCACTGTGTCCACAGTGACCCAAGTATATTGTATTTTAGCATAATGTTTTATTTGTAAAGAGTTTACTTAATTACTAGTGTGGCTCAAGGTGCATTTTTATGTTTTTGCCAACGAATGTATACTGCAAGGTCCAAGTGTTAAGCTGTGATAGCTTTGGCAAAGATTTAAAATTTTTTATTTTTTTTAAAATGGAAGTATTTTATTTAAATTTTGTATTAGTAAATTTGCTGGATCAAGAGAAAATACACTCGTTACCTGTTGAAGAGATCATACATTCAGGAATTATTACGTAATATTTAATGACTAAATATTTGTTTAAATATTTTTAAGTCATTGTTTTAAATAGTTCATTTAATGCAGTTTTCTAAAGCAGACGTGTTGCGGAAACTCCATAAAATGCATAACATTGAAATCATTTAGTGATAAAATTCTCTTAAAAGATTGTTTAACGTCAAAGGTAACGCATATGTAATGTATAACATTTTATGGAAACTATGTATTTAAAAAATAACCGCTGCACTCAAACCGGACCTACCAGTCTTTAAGATTATCTACATGAAGTACGCCCAAAAAGTGCAACAGGAGGAAATTTCATTAAAGAATACATGGCATGGTATTAGATGACAGGTGTGTTAAAGGGCACTAAATTCCTAAGGTTATAGTACTTCAAAGGAACATTTGTATTATATTTTACATGAAGAATTGCATGTGAAAAAACTCTGTGCAAGATGGGAGCCACCCTTGCTAAAAGTACGTCAAAAACGCATTTGTATGAAAATCTCGCAACGATGTTTGGGGCATTTTAGCAACAATAGAATTGATTTTGTACGTCTACTTATAACTGCGAATGAGACTTGAGTTCATAACCACACACCAGAATCAAACAGCACTCAAAATTGTGAATAGAATACTTCTTCGCTATAAGTCAAAATCTGATTCATCTGCAGGAAAGGTTATGGCATCATTCTTTTGAAACTCTAAAGGGCCTTTATAAATTTATTATCTTCATGCTTAAAAAAGCGTTTTAGTGAACGGATAATTCAGAGAATTGTTGGAGCATCTACCTATATTTGGTTGCATCAAACTTTCATCTCTTTCTTAAGCTCAAACACTTCCTTACTGGTCAAAAAGTTGCATCAAATTAAAAGGTACGTGATAATGGTATTGGAGCATTGATGGAATACATGTATTGGCCTTAAGGTAGATACTGTTAAGAAACAAAAGTGTTATTGCTTCTTCATTGTTAAGCAGAGAACTTTTCGGACCAACCTCTTAGGTAAACTTTCAGTTTTGGCGAAATAAAGTGTTTCTTACAAAGTCACACCATGCGTTTATTAACCTTCCCGATTTGTTTTGTTATATCTGAGGTCGTTGTGCACTTCCAAAACAAAGAAGAAAAATTACTTACATCTAAAAATGTTATTTAGTATATTTTGGTGTTAACCTTAGTGGCAAAACCAAATCTTAGGCATGTAAATTATTTCAGACATAAGGAGAGGTTCACCCCATAATTTTCGCAGAGAATCATAACGGCGCAAGATTTCAAGTGAAAACTACACAGCCTTCACTTGGACGTGTGGCGGGTTAACGGGGATTTGTCTGTCCTGTTTCTAACCGGTTCTGTTAAACCCCTCTACTTTCCCACCTCTTCGTGTGCTACGCGAAGTTTTTTATTGTACAGGAGTTGAACGTTGCGAGACCACAGACACTGGAGTGCAGAAAAACACAAATCTTGTACACGAAATGCCTTAGTACACCAAAAAATTGGTGTTTAGTGTGCTGTAGAAATCTATGCGCTTGAATTAAAGGGCTACGAATATCTGATCCCGCCGGCAAACAGAGTGCTTCCCGATGCCAAGAAAATCCCCGTTAAGCCGACCACGCGTCCAAACGAGAGCTCTGTAGATGTTTACATATTTAAATTTACGTATGTAATTTTTATATTGATCTATTAAGGTTTATGGGTCATATTTATTATTTCATACTGTGGAAATATGTCATTTATAAATTATTACCTATGCAAATTTTACTTTAAAAGCTACAGAAAACCTTGATGGGATACAGAAAATATGAATACGGGTTCAGGTTCGGAGCTTTTCAATCGATTACAAACAGTCACTGTTGCTCATGAAGCAGAAACAACATTTTAAAAGATTGTATTATATGGTGTTTACTTTGAGAGGAATGTCTCATAGCACAAAGTTGTGTCCTGACACCGAGTATCGGGTAGAGATGTTCGGTGGTCTCTTTGTTTTGATAAATGTACACGAGAAGTTTACAAATACGGATCTCTTTCATAGAGCGAAAATGTTTAATAACAGTACGTAACTTACAGAGTATACAAGTCCTGCAACAACCATGAGTGCAAAGCAGGTTAAACTCTAACCAAATAATGATTCATTATAGTACTCAACAGGTGCTTTTGCAATTAAAACCCTAACATGCCCATACACGTGCAATAAAATAATCATTAGAGCAAAATCAATAACAGAAGAGAGACAAAATACAAAAATGTCTGGTATGGTAATAATCCCAGGTTTACTAAATGGAGGGAAATTGCAGCAAATATAAAATTTCACCCACTAATAGTAGTTTTCATTAAGAAAATATATGCAAAATTCTTTCTACTATAGCCCATCTATACTTTTATTTTTAGCGTCTTCTAAGAGTAGTGTATAGGGCTTATTTTATTCCTTGTTAATACAAGACACAAAAATGTTATATGAATTTCTATTAATCTTAAAATTAAGTTATCACACTTTACATGTGTGGCTGGAAATCTATCTGCAATTGACATGCATGCCGTTTAGTTCGAGAGTTCGGTTAAAGTGGCCAACCTATTAGAATTGGCACAAGCATGCAAAATCATATTGCAAAATATTTTAATGAGTGGAAACTATCACAATCGTTAATTATTGTGTTTACTTACTTTCAAATAGGTTTTTATTTTATTATCTTATTACATTTAATATAACAAGCATATATTCAGTTGGTTCAGGTGTTTACTACGTTATATTTTAGCTATACACTATAGATTCATATTGTAATAGAGGAAATTTATGAACATCGTAATAAGCTGTACAAAAAGGGGTTTCTCCTCGTTTGAATTTTAAACACAATTTTGTGACACAATTATGTATTTTACCATTTCCATGTAACATGTTAATTTTATTGCTATTTCTTCATGGGAATAACTTAGTTTTGCGTTTAACAGGTTTTCCGTAATTTGTAGACTCTGAAACTAATTGTGATTTCAGAATATAGAATATTCTTTACAGTTCAGAGATTTTTCGATCCTTGGAAAGTGTATTTCTTGATATTTCAAGTTGTTCTAAAAATATTCTTGTCAAATTTTTTGAGTTTCAATTTGGATTAGGGGAAGTTTATTTTAAGGAGAAATATAAAGCATGATATAGAAAATAGTCGCTAGCCAACGTTCTATTTTTCTTTTACAGCTATAGATACGTGTCACTTGACCTAATGTATCTACAGCTGATTTAGTTGCACTATAATACAAAATCATTTGTAGTTGATCCTCTCTGTTGCTAATCTGGCTATCACGATGAAGTGTACTTATAAATACATTTACATTTATCTTTGGAACATAAATGGTTACATATATATCCTTTGCAAAAAAAAAAAAAAAAAAAAAAAAAAAGGAGTTACCTCTTGAACGCAAAATTCTTAGTCCTACTCGTTGTAGCGAGCGGTTCACGAGGCATCAAGCAAAGCTGTGTAGCCACTGCAGCACTTATGTTATATGGTATGCACTAAAGACGCTGAATAGTGTGGTACGTTAGCTCTGTGGCAGAGTGTACAGTGATGCCGTGGTTAAGAGCACAGGTTCGTATGAAGCACTTTTATTTTTAGATAAACCTTTGTAACGTATTATGACAAATTAGTTTCATAATATTGTTTTCCATATACAGTAAGCTTTCAAATTTAACATATTATATGCATTATAGTGAATATTATAATACTTCCTTCAGTATTTGTTCTATCTAAATGCAATATGGGGCACACGCATTCCCTGTGGCACGAAGGACAAAAGATGGATTATGGGCACAAATTCAAGAAGCCTGGGATGATGCATCTGTGTAGAAATCTGATATATTCTACTCTCCAAAGACTGATGGTTCATCCAATATTGCTTTATGTTTATTTCTGTGTGTTTTTATTTTAGAAGATAAAGGTAGAATGTTCATGTATTTATTTAGTTATTTGGAGAGAATACGTCAGTTTGGGATTAAATTTTTCGTGAGCATAAGTACTACAATAACATTCAAATGAAACGTTAAAAAATATTATATTAAGTGAATACGAGGTTCTACATATGCACTTATAAAACCAATAATAAAAAATAAAATATAAATGCTATGTGGAATTTGAACCCTGGATATTACACAGAAGAGCAATACCTTCGAAGCCACTAGGCCACCGCTACTCTACCCCAACATTCTCTTTCTAGGTACTTATGATTGTGACCATTACATTTCAGGCAAAGTGCCCACTGCAGTGTGCACTCGCTGCATGCGCGTTGTGAATACAGCATTTACGAGTATCCCTGAAGTTCTGCGATCAACACATAGAATCTGGACTTTTAGGAGGGATCAAAGGAGTACCTCTTTGTTGATCATTTTGTGTGAAAGATATGGTTTATTTCTCCATGTCGTTCCCAACCGCGTCGATTTTCTCTTCAGAAGCAGCTGCACCAAATTAAAAATAATAATAATAAAAAAAAGTCATTGCAAGTTACACTCTGGCCTCTTTGGTCACTGAATACTACTCTCATAACCTGTTCTCTCTATTTTGTAGCTCCAAGATAATTTCCCTTACATACCTGCTTGCGCATTTGTTAGATAAGAAGTTTAGTTATCACAATGTGTCAGCATATTTTCCCCATATTTTTATGCTTTACATGGAATGCACTGTAATTAGTTGTACACGAACAGGACCAACAGTTGGAATAAAGTATATCTAACGTTTGAAAGCAGTTAATCATTTAACAATCTGTCGATTCGGGGGAATTCGTCATCCTGCAGTTTGTTACCGATGCAACAACCTACAGGTAAAAAACATATTTTAGAAGTGATTTCGGACAGCAGCAAGTTTATTGGTAAGTCGTTGCACCCATGTTGTAGATTTCTTGTAAAATATAACAGGAAAAGTTTTCAAGTGACACTTACCAGGCAGATTTTTTATTCCACAAGCTTTTGGTCGACTCTCCATGAATTCAACAGACACCATCAAGAAACCTAAATAAACTTTAAAATCAACATAATCAATATTTACCCACTGTTGGCCACAAACTCTCCCTTTATTTTGTATTCTGTGTTATTCCAGTTTCAAAGTGTTGCACCAAATATAGCTTCAAATGAACTTTTTTAGTTATTTTGATGACTGCATGTACTATTACTTCTGATGATTTTTGATGACGCTTGACGTAGAAAGACGGCAATGTTACAGAAGGGGATGCAACCTCAATTTTACAGCTCGATTGTTTTTCAAGAATTGCCTGTTAGTTATCGACAGTTCGCTGACTATAGGAATAGTCATATAAGAAGTTTCATCTTCAAAGCAGGATAAAAGAAATTTGGCGCCAAGCAGCAGAACAAGTTGATTGTTAGAATAATATACAACTGATTGGTCGACAATAATCAAGGTATTAAAATATAAAACAAACATTTTTATAAAATAAAACTATAAAACAAATTTACACAAAATATGTCGCACGTGGAAATTATATATATATATATAAGATATATATATATATATATATATATATAGGGTTGGGTCATGTTAATAACCATTAAAGCTTAAAACAAAACTACATGAAAAATTATAAACTTTTAGAATGACTAATTCCATTTGCGATTTTACAAAAATTCATTGTTATAAGCATATCTTATTTTAAAGATCATTTAGAAATCTATATTTATGGAACCTAACAAAACGGAGTTGAGGTTATATTTTATACTGGGCTCTGTGTTACGTTGTTAGAGAGTGACCGACAGTTCGGGATATATCTGACCCATAGAACTGCAATCAACCTGTCCAAGCGGTAGCACTGAAAATAAAGATGTTTAAGTCACATGCTCAGGTGCAAAAATAAATAGTGCGGACTATTTTAACTATTTTTATGTTTAAAAAAAAAAGCTATGTATGTCGAAGCATAAGAGTACACAAGAGTAAAATAAGTGGACATGACATTCCATTATCATAATACACAGGGCGAAAATGTCATTACGTACTCAACAGTCACAGAATAAAGGAAATAATATTTATTAAAGCACGGTAGAGCTCACCAAACAGATAAAATGTAATAATTGTAATACTTCTCAAAAAGCTTCATTATTTCGTAATTTTTCAAGATTCATACTTAATGTATATTGTTTTAGTATTATGAAAGTCGTATCTTTTTATAAAATTAATATCCAATGCTGATATCTCCATTGCTATAGTAATACTCCTCCTGTCTGCATCGTCTTGTTGATTTAGCTAGAAAATTAGTTCTCTGGTGCGGTTTTCGAGAGATCTGGGCAAATTTGTTTGCGCTACAATGGAATATGAGACGAAATTTTGCACCATATCCGCTTTAATACATGTATTAATTCGTAGCCTTATACAAAATCAGAGCGATGGCTTTCTGATGTACGCATTACTTAAATTTACGCTTTATTTAAAAATGTAGCCACTTTATATTCTCAAATGTAAAGGAATTGCGATTATCGACAAGAATATGTTTATATTATGAAAAGTTTTTTTTTTTTTTTTTTTTTTTTCAATCGGAGTATACTTAAATATGCAACGTCACTAGATGTCAGCTCCTCTTCGAAATCTAACGTATTGAAAATTTCACCTGTTAACATTTCAGAAATCTTAGCACATGCAGCGGTACCCGGGATTTTTATCTAACACCCATTTTATTTTTAACCCTCACCAAACACACTTCTAATTGCAACTTGAGATTTATTGACGAGTTCGTAACTTGAAATTTTTGCAATTACAGAGGGGTAGAAAGCCAAATAAACCATCTTTTCCATTTCACTGTGGAGCTCCTAAATGACTATATCTTGCCGTCTTCAGAGATTCAACCAGATTTTGCAGCATCGATCCAGGAGCTCCGGTGGCAGAGGAATATTTGGAACTACGGATATGAATATTATTCTGCTTGATGAAGCTTTAACAAAGATTTTCTTTCTTTGAGACACGAGTTGGACGACTAGCGACCAATAAAAGTTTTTTTACCTGTAGGTTGTTGCATCGGTAACAAACTGCAGGATGTCATCATGACGAATTCCCTCGTATCGACAGATTTTTAAATGATTAACTGCTTTCAAATCTTAGATATACTTTACTCCAACCGCTGGTCCTCTTTGTCGCTGTTTTTATCAATAGAAACAGATATTACTACCTTCGATCGTTTGCCTAATTCTGCTTATGGTTCCTAATAGCACTGCAGAATATTTCTTTTTAAAATCGTGCGACTGGGAATTGTTTGATCAGTATTGTATTACACAAAGTTCTCCAGTTTTGTGTTATTTAGTTTCCAGAGAGGAATATTCGCCGGAACTAGAATGTCACACAATTATTTAAATCATTATGAATATTTACAACTTGCTGCAGCTTGTGTTAACAGTAACTGTGATAATGTATTCTTTTTGACAACATTCTGAGAGCTTGTATATGCGTTTAATGTGCTGTTGTACTGTGAATCTCTTCTCTGCTGCCACTTTCATTCCACAAACCTCACACAGTAATAACAACCAGTCACAAACACATCTTCACCAAATTCAGAAACAATTTGACTCAAATGATAAATTTACATTTGGCATATTTAGAAAGCAAATAAATTGCACCAAAATGCAAATAATTGTGATTTTCAAGCCATCAAAGTAACATCTTTCCTAAGTTAGCCATTTGCCCGTATGGTGTAATGTTTACATCGGCAGATAAAGGAATCAACAATCTGAAACCAAAACTGACATTTACCAGACCTCAATATGGAGAAAAAAATGGCGGGCCAAGACGCCCTACTACTGCCAATAGGCAGTAAATTTTAGGGAGAATCACGTTTACAAGATGACATTATTTATCATTAGAAAATATTTCAATGATTTATTAGAATCTGAAATTGTTTACTAACCATATTTCTCATTTGTAAACAAAATATAAAATATGTATTATAAACTTCTCCATGGGTACGCATAAATATTTATAAAATACACTAACCCCCAAATTACTAGACATCTTAAAATTAATCGATAAATGGGACAGCATCATATTTATCATCGTATATTATAATGAAAACAAAATAAGTCTTCCTTGGCAATAGTTATAAATGGGTGTACCTGTGTTGTCTTAACCTCACTTGGCAAGGACTCGAAACATAACATCCTACTCACCTCATTCAGTAAAACTGTCATCTCGCTCCAAAACCAGCTTCATATGTTTTTCCGCGTCTTTCTTTTAATTGGTAACCCTCACTGTCACATATGGTGGAAGATAGGGAAAATGCCACAAACAAATTTCCCCCAACAACAAATTTTGGTACGAAATCGTTAATACACACTACAGTTTCATCATTAACTTCAAAATTTGCATGTTGTATACTGTTTATCCATTCCTCCTCTAATTACTGCTATTTAGGAAATGTAAATTTTCTATTATGTAGTGCACTGCCATGATAAAGACATACAAGACCAACCCATGTTGTACTAAACACTTATTACACGAGTTCCTCGTATTATTTCACTAAATCAATATTAACGCGATAAAAAACTAAAGAAATAACACACTACTGTTTAATTATTTCCAATGATAAACCACTAAAAAAAACAGGTAACTGCAACTACCCAAATAAACAAATCCATGTTAATAGCAACATAACCTCACCTGCAAATTCAGTCGAAGCGTGTTATATCACGCCCGCACCATTTATTAAAACACTAATCATCTTGATTCAAACCCCGCTACACACGTTCGAATTATTCCTTTCTTTGCTAACCCATACCATCACATACTGTGGTAGATTGCAGAAATTTGCACAAGGAAAATGTCCCTTCTAAACGATAATTTTGGTACGAAACGATTAATACACACTGCAGTTTCATCATTAACTGAAAAAATGCACGATGTATACATACTCTTTATGCACTCATTTAAGTACTACTATTTAGGAAATGTAAATATATTACGCGGTGCACTGCCATTATTCAGATGTACAAGAACAACCCATGTTGTACTAACACTTTCTATTAATGATATGATTTCACTAAATCAATATTAACTTAATAAAAAACTAACACTCTACTGTTGATTTACTTCCACCTATAAACCACTGTAATAAACCAAGGTAACTGCAACGAACCAAATTAACAAAGTCATGTAATTAAAAGCATGGACCACATTTTCCGCCACTTTGTCTAACTACATTGGGGTCTGGTAAATATAATCGATCTTGCTGAAACAATGGCTTCGAGATGAGAGATTCTGGATGGCCAATGCGTTAAATCTTAATCCTTAGTTGTCAGAATGTGTGGATGGCTGTTTAAAAGTCACTTCCTAGCATTTTGCTAGATAAAGTTGTGAACTTAATAGGTAAAGCTGAGAATCTTTTCCTGCTAAAAACAAAAAGTGCGGGACCAACACCGTAATAGTCCTACCCCTTTTCACCTTGTTCCGAAAGTATATAGTTATCGCCAGTCGCACACTGCCGTAAGATGCCTGGTACTTTATTAATATTTCCCTTTTATCTGAGGTGTACTAATTAATACAACCCATTTCTCACGCGTGTATCGACGGAACATAAACAAGTAGCTGGATGGCTGTAATTTTATATCCAGGAGAAAAAAATACAATTAAGGTTTGTTACGTACTGTTCTGTAGTTATTTTAGGGTTAAGGCATGTCTAAATTATATTCTACCGTGACTTTTCTTAAATAAGGAAGACAACAGTACTGCAAAATAAAATATAATAAAACTGAATCTAAAAATGTTGTACAGAAAAAATAACTAAACCCATAAAAATTCAATTAATATCTAAAAAAAAAAAAAAAAAAGCAAAAAAAAAAAATTACATGGAAATGTTTTAGGTCCAGAAATCCACGATCAAGATTGTTATATATAAGAGTGTATTACCGTTGCCTGGGATATTTTGATTAAAGAGGGCTCGGCAACATCCTGGACATCAAGTACTGCCTACCCTATCACACCTGGTGCATTATCAATTTGGGGGCCAGGATTTTTCCTCTGGAATGGTGGTATCTAGTTTTGTTCGTAGCTCCTAGTTTTACTCATATAAGGCCTTGTTTTAAATGTGAAAACCTCCTCTTTGCTTCCATTCTTCAAGTCACTGAACATGGAAAAGGGTATAATATTGTACTTTGTGCTATAATATTGTTAATTAAGCTAATTTTGGAGGTAGTACTCAAGTTCACAAAAGTGAAAATAATTATTAAAACGTTGCTTACATACTGAAATGCAGGAATGCCCATTTGCATTAGAGAACCACACCAAAGAAAAAACCCAGGTTCGATGTTTTTAAATACTAACATTTTTAAACTACATGTGTTGCATAAGTTGGAACCATAGGGTTACTCATATTACATATATTGCTATCAAAGTTTCAAGAGACTGGGTCCGTGCAGAAGTATTCCATTAAGGATGGAAATTAAATCTTATCTCTGATTGTATTGCATTCGCTTATGGGACCAGGTTTATGGGACACCTGTAATATAAAATATATTTTTTTTTCTGAAAGAATGAGTCTCAACCCAACGCCTTAAAGGCATAAGGGATAAAGGAAAAAAATGATCTCAATAGAACATTTTAAATCTAACATTTGTAATCAGCACGTTCAAAAAAAAAAAAACCACACACACACACACACACACACATATATATATATATATATATTTAATATGTGTTATTTATGATTAATTGTAAGAAACTGGGCTGACAAAAGAAAAGCAGAAGTGTAGCTATCCGCATAGAGCTGCAGTTCACGCCAATACAAGGGTTGCAGTAACCCTTGTGGTTTTGTCATGTCTGCTGTTACCACAGCATTGGCTATTACATACACATGCGATGCGGGAATAGTGTTAAATTACATGTGTCTGCAAATCTAACACCAGACACGAAATGAAGCACAGAGCATCTAGAATTACGTACCCCTAGCCTCCTCTCTAGAGCCACTTTGTGAAAAGCGACGATGGGAAATCCACAGTTACCAACTTTACGGCATTTAGCAAGAGACGGAAAACCACTGGAATAGGCGAGGCTTGTATTAGCTTTCCAGAACTAGCAGCATGGGAAAAAGAACATTACAATTTAATCAAGTTCCTTCTCAAAGCTGGTGGTTACGTTTCGTGGTGACGCGGAAACACTACAGCTGTAGCGTTGCACACAGGATGTGGCTAAGAGTAACGTATGACCAGGTGCGTGTGGCATGAAACCATATGGAATATCAAAGTGCGGCATTTGCTGCACCATTTGAATAAAAATTCGTCAACCGTCCTTTTGATATTTTTCACGTATAATGCAAGTGCTATGTATATGCACAACTAATAGCATTTACTTCTCTATATAGCACTGATATTGGGCTTATTAATGTTGCAGACGAATTTAACTGGCAAATGCTACCATTTTTGAAAAAGACTGCGTTTTCATAGCCAGTATGGAGAGGAAGCTTCAGTATTCGTTGCCGAAAGTAATTTTAAGTTATTGTTGTTATGCATATAAGGGCGAGGGAGGGCTATGGAAGATAAAACAAGCAGGTAGCTTGACCCTACATGAACTAAATTATATTATTATTATTATTATTATTATTATTATTATTATTATTATTATTATTATTATTAATCGCATACTTACACAAGGTGCACATAACCGGCTTACTGCCAGGAATACTGAAACATAGGACTGGTTATGAATAACAAGAGTGCATGTTCATTATAAACTCTCGATTTCCTAAATTAATTCGAAATTATCAATCAGAATTCTTAATGTGTTATCCTTCTCGCATATATTTTCCATTGTCCAAGAAACGTACAACCAGAAGCTGGATATTTTAAATTTTATAGTGTGTTCTTGTGTGCATTTTTGAAGAAGTAAAATTTCTTATGCTTCAACATTCCTGGTGTAGTCACCCGGTTACGGGAAAAATGTTCAAGACCTACTTCATAAATTGTAAATCATGTAATATTGTTCAGATTTTTACGTGTACTCTACTCCACGCTGTTCATGTATTTTAAGGAGAATGTTCATCTCAGTTAAACTGTTATACAGATAAATGGTTTCCATCACCATTTTAACTATTCCCATGTGAGTCGAGGGTGGTTATATCGGTCATAGTGCAGAAGAAGTTCACTGAGGAGAATGCTTATCACGTCATTGTTGGCTGTTCTAGTGAAGAGTTTAGTATGCAGATATCATACAAGATTTCCAAATCATTCCCCTGCATCGTGTACCTGAAAGTCTTCATCGTTCCTAAATTTTGCCGCTGTTACTGCATTCCTGTGAACTCAATACGGTTTAGTGTATCGTTCTTTTAGAAATTCATGTGAACTCCCTGCGCTTACTACCAGTGCAGATAATACAATTGTTATTAAAGAAAAAGCACTGGGTGTACGCTCCGATTAATCCAAAAATGCCCATTTATGTTAAACAGCACATCGCGGAATAAGAGCAGAGAAAGTGAAAATTACAACTAGAGCAGAGCTTTAAAAAAGTGAGCAAAGTACCTTCTCTGTAGACCTCAAAGTTTATTGGGAGAAATATTACGATTAAGTTATTTCACGAAGAATATAAAGCCCTCTTTCCAGAAAGAGAGAAAGGAATCCCTTAAATGAGCTAAATATTTTATGATTATTAGCAGAACTTGAGGAATGAGACATTGTTCTGAACAGCCCAAGATAAAAATTGTTAACTGAAATGTAAAGCAGTCTTTTTATCGGTCTTTACACTAGTAGTATTTGCAGCAACGTCCTGCTTTACGATCAGAAGTGTCTGAATCGGAGCATTTATATAATTCGGAGATAATTTACACTTGATTCCGGGGGGGGGGGGGAGGCATTACAGTGCAGTATCACAAGGAGGTCGGATATGGTAGTTTAGTGGTAACCATACTGGCCTCTTAGACCGAACATCGTGGGTTCGATCCCGGCCAGGACCGATACATTTTTTCGGGCGTAAAAATCCTAAGTACGACTTCCTTCGGAGGGGAAGTAAAACCGTAGGTCCCGTGCATTTAAGGCACGATAAAAAGCCTCGAGCTGAAAAAAGAAACCTCTGAGCAAAATTTATCGGCCGTTTCACACCCTGATTTGGATGGGACGCTCATGACCTGAGATGTTACAGAGCGTCTGTAAATAATAAACCAAATAATAAGCAATTGGCGCGAAAGAGAAAACAGCTGATCGGAAGTGATAACGTTAACCTCACGATAAACCGCTTATAGGTGCTACGATAGGCAGGACAGGCTCTATGGGAAGCTGTTTGCACGATAACTTAAGTCCTAATTGTGCTACACCATCTTGCATGGGTTGAAAAGTTTGATCTACGAGCATTACTGAAGCTGTGATAGCATTGAGCCCCAATTTTGTTCTACATCTGTTTCCTTTTCTTCGACCTCTCTTGATTTCCAGGCGTTTACCTACGTAATACCCTAACTCTCTACTAGGGGGCCTTTAAACTTTGCACGTACCCATAATTTTTAAAGCTTATACCTCCTCCGATTTTCTGGTATACCTCACACAATGCCAATGACTAAAATGGGACGACATCGAATGTAAACAAAAGGTAAACGCATGAGACTCAACCTTCCTCCTACCCGCTGTGACAATTCAAGAATGGACGACATTTATTCAGGGAAGTAACTGCATCGGATTGCGTGATAGTATAGTCTTACGTGACTTGAAAACACAATTACAACAATGAAGTGTGCCATTAATGGTTGTACTACAAAGATGCTGTATGGTTTTTATTGAAGTGTTGTAGCTGTTCTAGCCGAGCTCTTAATATCTTCTCTCTTGTGGCAAATGTCTGAGAGACAAATCGCCTTTCATTACTATTTTTGTCATGAAAATAAATCACGGTATGCACTTTGCCCACCAGTCGTTTTATGGTGCTGCTAGCTGAAACTTCTCCATTATATTTTAACCAATATTTTCTATTTATTCTGGTACTGTTTTGATGTATGTATATTATAAAAGAATACGTTCCTGTACGCTATACTTCACTACCGCCTTTACTAAACGCATGCCACAGTTGTACTGAGCTACTAATACACACTTCTATATGTACGGTTTATCATGCAAAGACAGGACAACTGCAAGTAAACTGCTGGCTCTGCGTTTCAACTGCATACGTACCGGGCAATAAGCACGTGATAAAACAGAGGGAGGCCGTAAAAATGCGCTCTAAACATAAAAACTGAATCCGTTGTACAAAGGGAAAAGCGATTTCCTGATTTGCTTCTATCAATTTCCAGCAAGTCAAAAGACTTTGAATTGACGTTAGGAAACAATATATGTGGATTTATTTTGCTAATATAAGGTATACATATAGTCAATAGCAGCACTATCTTTGAAATAAAGTATTTCACTCCCCATGCAAACTTGAATTTAAGTGAATATTTAATTCCTTATAACGTGCTTCTATAAATGAAGTAGTAAAGAACCATGGTAATGTACATCCTAAGTTTAAGTTATGACAAACAGGAAATGCGTTTGTGCTCTGATGGCTGAGCGGACAAAAGCATGTATCTAGTATAAGAACCTCGTTATGCTCGACATTTTAGTTGTCAATTTTTGTAAGTAAAATTAATGTTTAATATACGACAATATATCTTTTAATGGACGACAAATATTTAAAAATTAAGACATTTAGGTTTAAGACACAAAAACGTTAATAATCTTCGATTTTAAAATAAATGCCACATCAATAAACATTTAAAACTGAAAAACTAAAATATATAAAAAGTTCTTATTCCATTTAAAACAATATATTTACCGTTTTTTAAAACAAATATTACTTTAAGTTTATTTATTTTTGTGAGCATAAATGCCTTAAAATCAAATAGCCTTTGCAATTGGAAGCTCTATTATCACGCGTACCAGTAATTTACTTGCAAAAATGACACAACAATTCATACATGAATAGGATTCGAACTTCGGAAGCTCTCATTGCTAAACCCTGTTAACTCTCCGCTTCTATTAGCACACGTCTGCTATGGAGAACTCTATGACCGATGACGACAAAATGAGGCTAAGGCTGTTAAGACGTGCGCGCGGAGACGTTGAACGGGGCAGAATTTAAAAGTAATTAATACTTTAAGAGTTTTTTTTCTTTAGGGTGTATATAATGGTTAATTTCCTTCCAATAGGCCAAACCATGAATGCGCTAGAGTTTCGTCAAAATGTAGTAACAGCCAGCACACCGCTCTGATCTTGGTCCTATAAGAGCAGTGACTTTCAACTTTGCCGGCCTGCAGTGAAACGCTCCAAGAGAAGGAAAAATTATCTGATTTAATTTTAAACTCCATATTAAAAAACAAGTCACTGAGTCAGTTTTGGTTTTCTGTGAATGAAGAATACTCCAACGTCAGCAGAGAAGAATTTAAAATATTAAGTGATTTATGCAATTACGAGACATTTATGTGAAACTGCTTTCTTTGCTATCTGTGTATAATATTGCTTTATGTCTTGCAATATAAACATGGATCCTTGAAATGACAAGATTGTAGCATATAAACAGCAGCAAATGCTACATTTAGTTCACAACAATAAAATGTACCAAATTCAGACGTGAACGTAAAATTTATAACTTTGAAAATCATTGATTGAATATATAAAAACAATTTTAATGACAAATGTTATAAATAAATATCTTAAAAGGGAGTTTATACTTTGCCGATCCCTAAAATTTCTCCCTGTCTTTAGTTCGTCCCCGAGTAACGAAAAGATTGAAAATCACTGCAAATAAAGAATTATTGGGAGAAAAGCAATTGCTGAAAAGAGAGCACGTCTTAGAGACTTCTTTGGAAGTGTTCAAATGATGCTCCAATTTCGTCAATTTTTTCCTCCGTTAGAACATTTCTTTTTCGCTTATGTTTAGAGACCCAGTTGTTCTAAACGTATTAACCAGACGTCTAACAGTTTGTCTACCTGGAACTGGAATACCAGGAAATTTCTCCTGAAAATACACACCTGTTTACGTGATTCGGTTTTTACGTTATGTATCATATATAACTTTGCCCAAGCGTGAACATTTCGGTAGGCATTTCAGTGGAGTAATAAGAATAATCCAATGTAATTCACTCTCAACACAGATGTTTTGAATTAAACTTTTACTTTTGAGATGCACAATGAACAAACCACAGTCATTACAGCTCGAACAGAAAGTAGCAACTGACACAGTATAACAGCTGAGAAACGTAGCCTTGAGCGGGTCATTCACAGCTAGTGGAATAATACCGAGGTCACTGCAGCGCAAGCAAGCTACCTTATACCTATCTATGGTCCGGGTATAAATGGAACGCACGGTATTTGCAAATTCATTATTCCAACGTTTCTTTGAACGTCTCACATTTCGTAGTCCTGATAATTTGTAGTGTAATATCTGTTTGGGGACACGGTAGACCTTTATTATATTCAAATGTTTTAGTCATTTGGTCCTTTATTCTGCAATTTGTTCTAATAGTTATTTTTAGTTCTTTTCATATTTCTTTTCTTTATTGATCACAAACAGTATAGCCTGCCACACTTCTGCAGTTTCTATTCGTTTGAACAGACTCTTAGCAAAAGTCCAATTTTCATACCCATAAACAACAGTAGGAAAAGTCACTATTTTGTAAAACTTAAGATGTGTTTCTCTTCTTGTTTATTTCAAATTTCGTGTAGTGGTTCCGCATATATGGGTGCATTTAGTTATTTTACTTGACAATGTATTTTATTATACGAGATTTCATAACTCGCATAGTTAAATTTATTAACTCGTGCTACAATTATGTTCTGTATAACTATTTTAGCTCTTACAGGGATTGTTCCCCTTTTGTTTTGTTGATATTTTAAAATAATATACTTTGCACATTTTGTTCAATATATAAAGCGCTTTTCAATATTTATCCTCACAATTTGCAATAATGATCTATCAGCAAATAGTAGTACATCAATTATGGAGTTCATACTGCGCGTCGTTTACATTGCAAACATAACTTTCAGGGTAATGAATGATTAAACCGTGGTGAATATTTTGATCCAAAGTTGTGCAGTCCTACAGAAAGCAAACTACCCTTAATAAGCAAATTATTTGTCTGTGCACTAATGGTGTCGAGCATGTTTCTGTGTGTTCAGTCGAAGTTGAAAAGGTGCTTTTAAAATATATCGTAAATCTCCCCATATTGAGAATCGACAGTCCTTCACATTGGGAGTTTACAACTTATTACAATGCAGCACTGAATTTGAATTGATTATATGCGTGGGTTAAAATAAAAGTAATTTTGGAGTATTTTGTTCTCATATTCAGATATTTTCAAATAATTTTAATAAAAGAAAATGTACAATTATAAATTCATAAATTGTGAATTTTCATGCACATACTGGCTTTCCTGGAATATTATAGGAATTGCAAGGCTCGTTTATGCATTTATATGAACACACTGACATTAATCCATTCTCTTTGAAGTTAACTTCAGTATAGAAGCGCACCACAAATTGTTTCTGCATTATATAAATAAATAGTTCAAGTCAAATTTACCCAAACATTTTATAAACATTTTCTAACAAGAACGTGTTCATTGTCTTGGGAAAAATACAAATTAAAGAGGACAAAGAATATGAGCAAACACTGTGCAAGGCACACATTGAATAGAGGCTGTTCCTTGTAATGTTAATGGGGAGAATTCTGTAGGTACCTTTTACTGCAAGAAAACCATATCCAAAATTTGCATTAATTTGATGAAATGTTTTGCCAATTATCACGCAATGTGTTACGATTTCCTCTACGATGGAACACGTTAGTTTACTTGCATTGCGTGGTACCGTTAAACGCAAGGAACGAGCATGGTAAATGAAACGCCACGTTGAAGGGGAACGTGATATACCAAAGGTGAATATTTAGTTGATAATATGAAAATAGAAAATCTTTTGACCCGTTATCTCACACGCCATTAACAGGAAACATGTACAAGTTACTGAAAGCGCAACTTCGTGTTAGAACATTGGTTAGTTTTGTGCTGCACTAGGACCAACCATTTCCAAGAAGAATAGGTAGACAGGTGGTCTTGTGGTAACCCTACTTACACTGTAGACCCAAGATAGCGAAGGGAAATAAAGCAGTGGGTCCCGAGTCGTACACTTACGGCACGTAAAAGAACCTGAAGCCTCAGAACATCTGTAAATAAGCCACAATAAATAAAAAATACTTATTACAATCAAAAATTTGAAGTCTAGTTTCTCATATCGGGTCACCCATTTATCTGATGAGCGACGCAATAGCTTCCGATATGCCATCAGTGAAGTGTAGCCGGGCGGAGTTTACCGAACCGCTACGTTGGCTTTGAGTCTGACGTCACTCAGTGTTTAAGCAACAAAAGAAACTGTGTGTTTCTTACACCAGAATCAACCCTGTTAATTATTTAATTGTACTACAAACGTTTATGATTTTACAGTTATACTGAATTCGCTTTTGCTGCCAGTAGATTATTCTAAGAGATCGGTTTCCAAGTCGTGATAAGATGCATATCACAACTTTAGGCAAATGAAAGTAGCGTCCGTCAAGAGATCTATTTAATATCTTACAGAGTATTAAGAAGGTTAATGGGTAGTTTTATAAGTAGATGCCAGAAATGTGAGGAAAATGAAGGCAGATTATTTAAGCATCCATTTGCATAACATATGTCACTAGTTAACAAACAAAATATTACAAAATGGATACACACTATTTACTTACTAATTATAAATGAAAAAAAAAATGGCTACTTTGGTTTTATTTTAAACACGCAGATATTGTCTGGTTTATTCAATTTCAGCGACATTGGCATTTTCTACATGAAGGTCAC